>JACEVL010000016.1:2311728-2711728 GCA_020284085.1 Aporrectodea caliginosa
CCCATGGTTAGGAGTAGGATTTGATGGATTATGGTAGGATTAGTAATCGATGGAATATGGTAGGAATAGGATTCGATGGATTATGGTAGGAATTCGAAGAGGTAGGACGTTGATTTGGAGTGGAAAGTTTGTCTCCTAGTTTTGCAGAATCATTAATTGGTCGATCTGCCTTTTACTTCAATATACACATGCAACTTGAAAACTTTAGGGCTCGTGAATAAGCTGGTGCCCTGCGCTTCGCTTTATAGTAGCGCTTTAGAAATTCGGAGTTCACGATTACCTCCCTTTTGTTAGAAGACTCCATGATGGTGGCGATAATGATAGATGACAGCATGATTATGGAGGCCTAGAGTGCCACTTATGCCCACATAATATCTAAGCAAAGGCCCCCTCAGCACACCATCCCGGTGGAAATTGGCTTTTCATTAGGCCTACAGTAAAGCCACAATCACCTGATACAAATGCTAGATAGCGCTAGAATTGAGAATGACGTGCTGGAATTGGAGAATGGCCACAGCTGACGCCAAATAGGCAGAAGATGCCAGCGACCCAACCCTCATACCAAAACTTAGGCCTACATGTCTTTTAGGTGGTGTGGCCTTCAACCACTGGGTGTTGTCAGGCTTGATATTGGCGAAGTAGCCTATTCCAGGCGTCGTCGAAATGATGTCAAGTCATTCCAGAAGTTAGTGATCAAATTTCCACTAACTTCTAGGATGACTTAACAACACCACGAGGTAATTCTCCAATTCCAGCACGTCATTCTCAATCCTTGCCCTGCAGACGGTAACACAGTCACGAAGAGCAGAAGATCAGCACGGACGAGGGATCGCTTCCCGCAACCCCAACCCACCCCCCAAAGGTCGACCCAGCTATTCATTTGCCAGATGGCGTTGGAAAATGAGCAGTAGGACGTGATGAGCGCCTTGCATGGCTGCCAAACAGTTAAATTCGACTCCTGTAATAACTTCTGATCATCCGTTCATACTATGACCTGTAGGCCTAGCCTAATCATACTGCGGTGTGTCAGTTTGAAATAATAAACGAAGACTATTAGTTGTTGATGGCCCGCGGTGACACTTGCACTTGTGTTGACCCAAGGTCAACCCATACGGACGATCTGGCACGGACCTATGATTGAAGATATAGGGTAAAATGGGGTAACTTCGGCACCTTAAGCAATTTCTTGAATATTTAAAATGTTGTCACATTTGTAAGATCCCCTGAAGTTTTCGTAGTTTGCTACAACCCTCTGCTATGAAATAGCGCCTTCAGACTGTGAATCGGCTCTCACAAATTCCTGCTATAGCATTTGAAGTGAAGGCATTCAAATTCCGAAATTACCCACAGGGTAGGGTAATTTCGGCATGGGTGACGAAATTACCCGAAATGAAAATGACGATATGTTTAGAACTAGCTAAATTGAACAGAAAGGTTTAAATTATGTTTGTAGGCCTATAACTGCATTCATTAACACTCTACAGTCAGACACTGTAACAAGCAATGCTATCGATTTATAGCTAAGCGATTTATTTAAAATTCACAAACTGTTCAGACATATCCGATTCCCAGCAGTGCAAATGGACGGGCGAGTTGAGGCCACTGCCAACATGTTAGAGCTCTTTTGTCTTAGCTACTGTACAGTAAGCCAACAATTTTGCGACAGCAATGAACGAGCATAAAAAAGCAAACAGTTTTGCAGTGCAATAAACATGCCATCAGTGAGTTACTAAGCCGCATCTAGAATCCAGGACAGTCTACTTGTTAATGATGCCAGCGCAGTTGTCGCACACTCATTTCTCGCATTGGTTGCATTTACACCAAGGAACGGAGGATTCGTTATACGGAATCTTGCAAAACAGACAGGGAGTTGTGTGGACGGTACTGCTAACAGTTCTGTGACTGGATGTAGGCCTGAGCTTGGACTTGTTATTGTCTTTCACAGTTGCTTCCGCTGCTGCAGAATGCAGTTTCTCTTGATCGTCTTCTCAGCGTTATGGACGTTCGTTGAATTTTCATCTTTGCAGTCTCTTCTGTCACCAAATGTCTTTTGAAGGGCGAACTTGTAAAGACTTCTGCATGCCATACATTGCTTTTCCTGTTGTCAGGATCACTGGCTGATCAAAGTTGGTCCTCTCCGTTGGACGAACTGCAGACAGGGTTCTGTCATAGTTCTGACGAGATCGAGCATCAGACATAGTAGTGTGAACAAGAAGCGTTTTGAAGTGACGATTCTGGAACTGATGAATTATCAACGTCAGTCGACGGCAGCGAAGTCAATTTCAGGCCAGAAGCACTGGTGGTCGGTTATACGGAAATAGTAGAGTGTGAAAAAAAAAGTGATTTGATCAAAAGGTTTTCTCACTGTCGTTAGATTGGTGCTCAATTCAAATAATTTCGCAATAACTAAACGCTGGATATCTGACGATCTTAGATGACAGACTAAACAGTTTGTTGGACATGAAAATCAAATTTCCGACAGCTCTTTTCCAGATAATCAGTTAAAATGGTTGGTGACACTTGCACTTGTGTTGACCCAAGGTCAACCCATACGGACGATCTGGCACGGACCTATGATTGAAGATATAGGCCTAATCAGACGACGGTTTGATAAAGGATCAGTGCCGGATTGAAGCATACTAAAAATCCAACTAAGGGGTCGTCCATTAATTATGTCAACAATATAGGGGGAGGGGGTTTGGAAAAGTTTGACAGTTGTTGACAAGGGGAGGGGGTTCGGTAAAAGTTGACATCAACAAATTTTTCCCAATGAATCAACACAGACCCTTCAAAATGGTAGCAAAAACGTTAAGTAATGCTAAATATGTATAAAGTGCTTAATGTTTAATACTACTAAAAAGCTGGTAATAAACTAAACTCATATATTTTGAAATTCGAGATTGCATTTTTTTAGTGTAAAACAATTTGAAAAAATGATTCTACATGTATTGAGCCATTTTGTTTCTTTTTTGTAGGGGGGGTTCTGGGATTGTTGACATAATTTTTAGGGGGTCCGTCAATGTTTGACAGTTGTTGACAAAGGGGGAGGGGTCAAAAACTGCCTAAAATTTGTTGACATAATTAATGGACGACCCCTAAGCCATAGCTGAGGGCCCCACAAGTTCCACGTTTTGAGGGCCCCAAAATCCGGATAAATTAAATCAAATTGTTGTAGGAAATTCCTAATTTTTTATGATTATTATCAAATGCTTATAAAATCATAAATTTATTAGTTGACCAAAGTCGCCCTTTGCTGGAACAGATATTTAAAAACTATTAATTATTTCCATTCTTCTTTTTTTATCTGGCTATACCACTTTATGTAATGGGTTGCGGTGTGTCAACCTAGTGATTCAATATTAAACGAATATATATATATATATATAATATATATATATATATATATATATTAGTTAAACGCGTGCAATGCATGTATTATTATTTAGCCTATATTTCATTAGAAAAAACATTGCCTATTATGTACCGTGATGTACGGATAGAACTGTGTTCGGGTACCCGTACTTCGGGTAATTTGCTCTGCTTTGGGGTTAAAATCTGCCCCTCCAAGTTATGTACAGATTTTCGCCTCTGTCGCTAGAGTACCTCTGCTGCACACTGCAGTATCACAGTAGCCCAACCCGTAGGACCGCCAGCACTGCAAGATCAACAGGGTAGTCCAATACAGTGCACAGGCTTTAGTACTGCGGATCTTAGCGGCGCATGTATCGTGGCATCTATACAGTGCATGTCAATAACCTCTCAGAAGCGGACGTCTACAAAAGGAAGATGGGGGCGAGTCAGTAATGCCAAATTGTATTGTATTGTATTTGAACACTTGTTATAGCGCCCCTACCAGATTCCCATTCAGAGGATGTGGACAATGGTGGGTGGGCGGGGGAATGGCAGTCCAAAGAAGGTCAGTTTTGAGGACGTCCTCTATGGCACACCCATAGTAAATGCCGCCACCTATACTTCAGCATTTCAACTCAGCCTGAAATTGGAAACGTTTACGGTAAAACCAATCAAGTAATAATAATAATAATAATACTAATAACATAAATTAACTAATAATAATAGTTTACAATACATTTCTTCCTCCTGGACTAACTGTTTGTTTCTCGGATATTATTATGCATCTATTAAGTGCAACTATCTAATGATGGCACTGAGCAATTCTGAGTGAAGGACTTGCTCACGGTCCCTACATAGCACCAATCTCAGGGACATTTGAACCCATATTCTTCACGTTACAAGGTGAGCACTCTAACCAATCAGCCACAATGTCCCACGTGTACTTTTGGTTAAAAATATTAACACTACATTTAATAATAATGATACATTTAATAATAATAATAATAATAATAATAATAATAATTGTTCCAATTGCCTTCAAATCATTGGGTCCAATTAATCGATCATGCCTCAAGTTTATTTCAGAGGTGGGCTGTCGTATGTCCGCAATTTCTGGTGAGCCGTTTGAGACAAAGCACCTCTTTCAGCACATTTCTATTTGCATGCAACGCTATAACACTGTGGCTTTTAGGGGCACTTTAGTGGACATAAATGGGGACGAGGACCGCTACATCCAGAATCATTCTTACTCTTCGGATAGTTTCTAAGAGCCTGAGGGATCAAATGTACCTCAGCCTCCCCCCCCAAATAATAATAATAATAATTAATAATAATAATAATAATACATCTAAATATAATAATACATTTAATAAAACATAATAATAATACATTTAATAATAAAGCAAATATGCTGTCGCTATGGATCCAAAGAAAACTTGCAGCACGAATAGCAAATACAAGACCAAGCCAAACACAGAAATACAACTACATTTAATTTTTAAACATTAACAAAGATTTGATGCAATGAATAGAACATTTAATTTGTTAACACTAAAACAAAGAGCTATTATTTTTAAAAAAACGAAAAATACGCGCCGTATACACCAACGAAAAAATAGCAAAACCTAAGTTTACAAATGGAAGCAAACAGAAAGCCATCTTCAGAATTCTGTTGCGACTTCAACACTAAGAAATAAATAGCAAAAATTCAGCAAAGCTTAAACTCGACGACACTGCACATAGGGACTAAACAAAAAACATTAATTCTACGAAAATCTTGGGGCAAGTACCTCAAAATTTTCTTGTTACATGCTGCCCACTAAACTGGCAACAAACCAGTCAGTTTGATAATGTTTGGACACTACATTCTATTTGTCACATCTCACAGAATTTTATTTTAATTATTGTTACAAAATGACAATAGTTTTTATGCATGCCAGATCACATAGCACATCAAATTTGTTCCGTTGTTCTAGAACTTGAAATGCAACATGACGACTCTTCAGATCCTAATCTTCCTTAGGGAACTTCAGCGCTTATGAAGTTAAAATCAAATGCATAATTGAAACACACATTAAATCTAATTTGCCATTTCTGTTAATTCATGCAACAAGATATTTAAAAATCCTCTCTTCACTTTTTTAAGCAGTATTGCCTTCAGCATTTATCAAGAAATGTTCACGATCGATAACACATTCTGGCCATCTCAAACAGACCCTGTGATCGAATTATAAACAGTCTTCAACAAAATGACAAATAAAACCATAACAATGACAATACTATTAAAATCTGCAATATAAAAATTACTTCCAAAACAAAGGTAGATACCTTGCATGCTCATTGCCAGTTTCACACGAAATTCGTCAGTCTTCAAAGCCTAATACCTGTTTAATTCAGTCTTACGACTAATTCAGTCTTACGACTAAGTCAGACAACAGATCAAATGAAAAATTAACCTGAATTAATTTCAGTCACTGAACTAACTGAGGCATTGACACTGAATGCCTCAAAATACCATTCAAGAGAGAAAACGGAAAGATTGGTAAACGTTTGCTCAACTGAAAACTTAGTCACAGTACAATACACTATAACTCCATTTGATATTGCCCTCCTTCCAAAGTTCACACGTGCACACACAATTATCGATGGCAATTGTACATAAAGGACTTGCTTAAGGTCCTTGCAGTGTCCGTCTGAGTGATGGTTCGAACCTGTTCTCTCTGCGCTACAGGACAAGCACTCCATTTGGGAAGCGTGCCCCGCTACTACAACATAAGAGAACTTCAACAATGGCTCAATCTGAACATGCAGTCTTAGCTGATGTGAAAAACCATTTAACTTTCATTTTATTAAAATATACAAGAGTTGTTTTATATAATGACATATCAACATCATCAAGCAACGGTGCCAAGTAATTATAAATGGAGGACTTGGCCAAGGTAACTACATGATGACCAATTCGGAAAAGCAACAGACTGTGTATGCCATTTTGCAAGAAGAGCACTGCACTAATCACAATCCAGCTAAAAATTCTGCATTTTCAGTGATCTCTCACATCATTAACACCTGCAAATGCCACCAGCAACACTTGCCGAAGTCAGTAAATGCCTAAATGGGATAAACCACAAAATAAAACCTTCAAAATGAGTTTAGAGCAAAGCAGAAACTATGCACAGTACAATGACTATACAGTACTAGCAATAACACCAGTAATAATAAAAATAATTTCTTATTCTTAATTATAATTTTCATAACGAATCAACGCTATTTCACAATCCCATAGTACTATGCAAACAACAAACGAGTTGCTGCGTAACCGCATATAACATCCCTCAATCAAAGTTCGCAGCTACTCTATTTTATTCTTCCACCTCTCCACCCTTCTTCCATTTTCCAATTCTCCTGTGGTAAATACAAATTTTCCTAACATCACTGCCTAAAAGTTTTGCCGACTACAAAATCAAAAGTCCCATTAAATAAAAAATTTTCCACAACATCACATTTTTTTAACGTAATGATACTCAAAGCTGCCAATGAAATTTAAACTCCTTTAACACTGCATTTTAAAATTCTGCAATTATTTCAGTCACTACAAGAACATTTCAACGATTAAGAGACCTGCTTACGTGATTTAAGATCAGTTCAACACAGAACAGACGGAGCTTGCAAACATAAGTCCTTAATCAGCTGCTTCTGTCTAGATTAAAACGCTCATTTGATCAACATATCCATTTCAATACAACATAAAGAAGTACAAAATACACTACACTTACATATCAGCAATTTACCTCAGTCAGAAAACTCCACCTATTAATATTAATTATCTCAACATTAGTAATTAATACCAATAAAACAGCTCATGACCGCAAAATTTACATATAATAATAAAACATTCTTACAGTCATTACAAAAAGATCTCACATCCTGAAGATCATGAACTTAATTTCTACTGAATGTTGTGTGTTTGCTGCATAATTGACAAAATTGTTAAAACTCGGTTGGCTACATAAAACGGGACAAACTCAATACTTTTCACTTAAATTTCATCACTGCAACAAGCTGCAAGAGAACAAGAAAATATACAAGCTGTGCTTGGGAGTTCACACAACAGAACAGCTGGTAATTGCTTTGCGCTAAATGCAGATTCAGCTGTGTTTCTGATACGCTGCTAGACTCATGTTTGGCAATCTCACAGGAAAATCTCAATCACTGCCTGAAACTCACGTCTCATTGCAGATCATTCACAAAGCCATACAAGCATGAGATCACTCCCTCCTAATGGTAGTAGCATCAAGCCAGCTGAAAATCAATGTAACAGACCGAGTTCTTTGTAAAAAGAACTACCTACAGCAATTCCCGCGCACCAAAAAACATCTGGAACATACAATTCTTTTGTTAAAAGTCATACTACAGTAATGTACAACTACATCGCCAATTTACATTGTGCTCTTGTCACCAGCCTTCCAATGCACAGCCAATGTGCAGTTAACAAAATTAGCAATCAAATAGGAAAACATTTTCCTTAAAATTACATAACTCAGAAATAAAACATCTGCACAACATATCGATACACATTCCATGACTTAACAAACTGGAAAAAATTCCGTATTTCCTTAGAGCTTGCACAACTCCACAGTAAAATTTCTTAAAATCCCCAGGGATCATTTCTACTCGGGGTTAAAAACAACTGAACAACAGTCTAGAGTTACTCTACTGCCAGCAATACTCACAAATATTTACCAGTTTCACAACACATGCCAACATTTGATCCCTGAACTAAACAATCTTTAAAAAGACCAGCTGAAGCAATTAGCCCATATATTCACAACTTTGAATGGCGCAATTTGTTTTCCCAGAATTGCCCTTCTGGATAGGGTAGTTAGCTGAGACTTGCCCCAGATTTTGGCACATTCAAAACAGTTTACCCAAGAACCATCCACTGGTGCCTTGTGCATTTTCATAGTGGTGCTAAAGTAGTTTTCAGGTTATATTTATACTGTTTAAGGTCGGGAGCACCTCTGATGACTCTCTCTTTAAGTGGTGCTATATAAATTTCCAATTACCATCTACCATACTCACAAGCTCATCCTCTACACTGGCAAAGTAGTTTGAACAGAATACCTTTGTCTGACACACGTCCAGATTACACGGCGGCTGCCCTGAAAGCTGTCAATCACACAATGAAACACTCCAGCTAGCACGCACAAGCAAACTGGAAAAATAATTTTACAAAGTCTAGCTTGGAATCAAAATCAAACATACAAGAAAACTAATCTTTGAGGAAAACTCAGCTCTAGAACGCAAGAATTGTGGCTCCAAAATTTCTACCTGAATCTATAACACAGGAAACATCAGTATGCATGTATATACATATATAAAGATATAAATGTAAATGAATGCAATGCATACAAATAGATATATATATAATACATAGACCCATGTATATATATAGTAACAGACCCTGAAACACCACAGACCACATGATAGATGGGTTTGAGTCTACCATACAGGTAATACATGGTGGACTGGAGATTTTTAGTTGTTCATGATCAAAACTTTAAATGCCCCATTCCAAAAACAAACAAATTTAATACCACTCAGTTAAATTTACCTGCTCTGCAACTGCAAATCTAAATTCACAAATTATTTTAAAATACTCCGTGTCCTGCAGGAAGCTGATCATGCATCTACGCAAATGTACAACACATGAATTCCCAGAGAATTTCATTCCCAAGTTAGTGTCATGATGCTCTGTCGTTAACGAGCATGCACTTGGAAGGAGACTGTTTTCACCACACAGCGGCCCGTTAAAAGCAATTCCCACCGAAATACTGAAGTTTAAGGCAACCCATCTGTTTATACAGATCATGTGAAAACGAAAAGCTTACCAGTGTCCTTCCAAAGTTGAAAGATCATTTGGCTGAGGTGCAAACAGGACCACAGTAAGCCAAAAGACCAGACACTATGTTCATGTTCTGGACAATCAGCCATGCAACCCTTTCACAGGTATCTTCTACTCTTTGACTCTGACACCTACATATTGTTACCAGTTACCTCAGTCCCTCAGGACTGACCATTTTTCTATTTCTTTTGACCAGTTCCGCAAGCGCCTGAAAACCTCCCTTTACCAGTGAAGAGACTGGCCCGGGTCGGGAGCGCCTCTGTTTTTGAGTGGCGCTATATAAATGCTTGATTACAATTACAATTGTACAAGAAGCTATCATTGCCTTGTTTCTTGCAACATCTTCCCAAACACATAAGACTGCTTCAACATTACCACACACTGGAATATCCTTAAGCCATGCCCAACTACAAAGTGAAATCTCATACAAGTAAAATAAATTTCATCCAGCTGTAAAACAGGATCATGCTATAAAACAAACTTCCTCTAACACATTTCTTGATATGGCTTCTAAAGGTAGGATCAAATAGGTACAACTTACTTTGTCAAACAACCCAGGAAGGCTCTACACAGCTGCACACAGTCCTAAAATACAGTCATTTGCTCCACATACATTTAAACAGATCTTGACAACAAGGCCAATTAATTATTACTTTAAGCAGATATTCATATTGCACTCATGTAAGAGTAGCTGAAAAAAGATTAACCTCCCACTTACAATACTGAGTGTGGCCAATAGTTTAGTCACACAGCGCTACCAGTGTCGCGTCAGTAATCTGCTTTTCAGCAGGACATTGGCACATGGCATAAAGCTGATACAAATACATGAAGGGATAAACAATGTCAGATTCTACACTTTACCAATCTTTGGAAGATATTGCTAACTCAGATGGGCAATCTCCTCTACAAGGGAAAATCATAACACGAAAAGAAATGCACACACATAGGCAATTACAAGTATAAAGAACGACCTTCATAACGAAATCTTAGTTTCTGTAAAACTGTATCATGTATAATTTACATATGTAGCATAGATATATATATATAATATATATATATATATGTGTAAGTATACATGTACATCATATGTACATACATCTTGCTGCAAGCAGCAGCAATTCGCAGTCTCGAATAAGTCATATCAGATCAGGAGACAAAAAATCGACAGTCATAACATGAAACTGGGACAAAACAGCACTGAAGAACTACATGTTGATGTTCTGATACACAATGTCTAAAGCCACAGTCTATGCTTTCCCAGTAGCCACGTCAGATCTCCCGGCAGCCGGAGCTGTATTTGCTTCGGAAACCCGCCGACGTTCCGGAGACGCACGAATAGCGCTGTCAATAGCCGTGGTAGTTCGGGTTGGCGAAACCCCAGACAGGAGGAGCAAATCTCTGATGACTCTGAAAGTACTGTGAAATCATCATCTCCGTGCCAGCGTCCATCTGACCGTAGCAGGCGATATTGGCACGAGAACTTCCTGGAGACAGCAGCATTGGATTTGAATTTCTGGAAGAGCCTTCGCCAGCGCTCGTCACCGATGGAGGATATCGCATCGGGACGCTCGACCCATTCATGCAGAACGCGTCGTTTGGGTGCGACAGAGCGTTGCCATGGTTCAGCTGGAAAGGAGGTCGAGTTGCTGCCATGACCGGCATTGGAGGCGCCATGTTTCGTGACGAGACGTCGCTGAGGTTTGCGTTGGCAGCCGAGGGGTGAACTCTGACGAGGCTCTGGTAGAGCAGCTGCTGCATCTGCTGTGATGGCAGCAGCATCTGGTTAGGGTCCCAGACCGGCTTGAGGTCCTCCGACACGCTCTCGGCAGACCTCGACTCGTGCCCAAGTAACGGCTTGCTGTCCTTGCCTTGGAAGTCGTCGATCAGCTTGGTGTCCACTCCGGGCATCTTAAGATCTTTGACGCCGAAGCTGGCTGCAACGTCGAGCAGATTACCACTGAATGCATCTCTGTGATCGCCATCACATGCAGATTCAGCAGCAGCATTCTGAGCAGGCTTCTTCTTCTTCTTCTTCTTTGCCTTCTTCGGTTTCGGCTCCAGAGGTTCCGTGGCCGACAGAACGGGACCCAGGTTGACGGCTGATTCCGGATCCATCGGAGACGCCAGCGATACGATCTCCGCGCTACTGTTGCCATGCTTTCGTTTGATATGGCGCCGAATGCCATCCAGCCTCTTCGTCGTGTGTGAGCAGCTCGAACAACCGTATGGCTTCTTGTCGGTGTGCACAAGCAGGTGGCGTTTGAGGTGCTCCGTGCGTCCAAGGCGCCGGTCGCAGACCGGACACTTGTAGGGCTTGACCTCGCTGTGGATGACCTGGTGGCGCTTCAGTTTGCTCTGACTGTAAAATGTCCGGCCGCACGCGTTGCAGGCGAAAGGGCGGAAGTCGAGGTGCGTCTGGAGATGGCGCTGCAGGGTGTTCCAGTGCTTGCACGTCATGTTGCATAAGAGGCAGATGGCTCCAATGCCTCCCTTCTGGTGCTTGAAGTATTCTTTGACGTGCGACAAGCACAGCCTCCGATACGACTCGAACTTCTCCGGATTCATGGCCGACGCCTGTGGAAGATAGGATTTGATGATTCCCTTCGGATTGGCAAGGAGTTTCGAGTCGTCAGGAAAGTTGGTTTCGGGGACAGACGTTGACAGATTCGTCGCGTATTTGCACAATGCTTCGTTCAGCAGCAGAGCAGGAGCGATGAGGTCCACTCCTGTCGTGCAGTTGGATGACCCGTCGGCGCCGAGGTCCGAATATCCTGAACCGCTGTTCTTGTTCTGATGGCGACGGTTCAAGTGGTGCGACTGATCTGAGGCGCCGATGTGGAAGTCTGAAGAGCGAGGGTTTGATTTGGATGAGTTTGCCATCATTCGATCCTGAACTGAGTCGACCTGAAGACCTAGATGAGCTCTAGGAACACTGCAGCTACTGCGCAGTCCTTCGTCTGGCGAACCAGTCTGACCGTTCAAGAGACTACAACCTGAAGACATGTTCATAACACAACCTCTAGAGGAATATTCCTCACAGCAAGATATACTTGAAACAGCGTATGTCCGATCTGGTCAACTACGTCCTGTGGATCATGGCCACACAGCAGTTGATGGCTACATATGGATCAACCTGCAAAAACATAAAAATTAACACTACAAATATAAATCAATTGTTCTAGTTTACCCAAAGTGGCCTGGCAGAAATGGTCCAGTTTCTCTCAACGGCATAAAACCGCCCCACAAAGTGGTAGTTATGCCTGTGGGTTCATTTCGGTCAGAACACTTTTTTCCAGGTTCAGTAACATTGCTGAATATGAACTGATTTGAATGTAGATAAAAGTCACATTCCTAAATTTTCCAAAATGTTTCAGCTGCTTCATAAGTCAGCTCTAAAGTGAAAAGCATAAAGAGAAACCAATCGTCACAAATTTTTTCTTCCAGATATGCACATAAGGAGTCAAACTGATCACTCTGTTCCTCATACTCTGTTGTGAACGAATATCATGGCTCTCAAATCAAATTCAGACAACGAATCCATCAGCTTCAACACACCTCCATAAAATCAAATGTGATAACAACATAAAGCAACACTCCATTTCTCAGCATGTAGCACAACTTCAGGGAGAGAAAGCCACTACACTATCTAGAAACAGAACTTTTGTACTGCAAATGTGATGTTTTACTCTTGACCACGGTAAACCATAGAGTACAAAGGAACTGGGCACATTACCATGATGCACCTCAGTGGGCTTTGTTTAAAATTGAGATATAACTAAACTAATTAAAGCAATCTGCAAAGCAGTAACTTATACCTCCTGTTTTCATCATAATAATGGTCATAGCTACTTATCAAACTTCACCCTTTGTCTTCTGGTTACAAATGTCTCAACAGCTGCACATCACACTAACTTACAAATAGCATTAGGACACAAACAGATAACCCTAATAGGTCATGGCAGCAATCTTCAAAGTCCGCTGATGTATTTGTGCCAGCAACAAAACCTAATGGGTAGTTGGTCACGTGCCTGGAACAGTCTTCCTGCACCTATTCAGGAAGCTGAAAGCATTTATGGTTATAAAAAACAACTAAAACTGTATTGCTAGGTAACACTAGCATTTGCGCTGAGAGTTGACCGTGTAAAGCATCGGATATGTAGCATGCTACTGACAATGCTATAAAAATTGTCGTAATTATTATCTTAAAACAGTTAAGCTTTTAATTATTCTATGATGTACACAGCTCAACACTTGCGAATTTTGTGATCGTTTGAAACTCAGAACCATGTCTTTTTCGTTTGAAACTCCTGTGCGTTGTTCACAAAAGAGGCGTGCAATAAATATTTTAACATCATGAATTAAAATGACGTAAAAAGATATTCAACTACTTTAAGTCGGAGATCTCCTAAAAAGTTCAACAGTATCATCAAACGCTCATTTCTGTGATTGACAAAGCATTTTACAACAACTAGATGTTTGTCCCTTCCACAGTTTCGCAGGCGCCTGCAATCTGTATTATTTGACAGAGACTTCACTGGTTCACATTGGGAGCGCCACTAATGAGTTTATTCTTGAAGTGCGCCTGATAAATATCAGATTACAATTACAATGATGCAAACTTCATAATTTTTATCCACTTTTGGAATTTTACACAAAACATAATCACGGTGTCACGAAAGTCAATACATTAAATGGTAAAAGTGCACTTTAGCGTATTTTATTTATATTGGAGGTAGACGCGTATTGTACTATTTGTCTTATCTGGCTGTGTAATTGGAAGCTGGACTGATATGTAAATGGAAGCTGGATTGATGAAAATAATTGTTTGCCTAAATGGAAGTTGGATTGATTAAATTAATTCTTTACTTAATTAGAAGCTGGATTTATGGAAAAAACTGTTTCCCTAAAAGGAACTGGACTTGATTAAAGTAATTCTTTGCTTAAATAGAAGCTAGATTGATGAAAATAATTCGGTAAACGTGCAGTTCAGCATCGTAAACGATTCGCTATGGCATGGGTTTCAGCGTTGGTCGAATACAAGCGGGATTGACGAAAAGAATATTTTAAAATAGAAGTGGGATTGATGAAAAGAATTTCGCTTAAATACAAGCTGGATTCATTACATTCATCATGAAAATCATTGAAGTACTAAAATACGTTAAAATACTCGGCCACCAACACCATAAATTAATTAGGCTAAAATGCACTTTAACCGATTAAAATTAGGATAAGCGTAAAAAAATTGTTAATTCCGTCCAAATGTCTAAATAGGCGGCTCTGATGCCACGATAACGTCTCCCCAACTATAATACCTGACGTCGACGCGTCCACCATCTATCCCAGCACAGCACGAAATTAGACTGAAAGCGACTCGCACGTTTAACAAGCACTCCTCACAGTCACAGACATCCAGACGTGCTCACGTATAACCCTTCCCCTTGAAAAACGTAACATTTAATCCTAATTGGCCGTCGAAAATTGCGAATTTTGTTCCGATTTAATCGGAAGTTCGACAATGATCGGAGTCTATTAATAATGATCATCGGATCCAATCAATGGCTGAATAATGGCGCACGACAGATTGGACGGAAATGCTTACAACGTACGCGGAAAACAATCAATCAGCGACATACAATTCCTGCAGAACGGTTCGATTAAAATCGGACGTTTCAAATAGACTCTCAAATCGACATTTAATCCGTTTTTAGCGAAAATATGATCAAAAATTTAGCAAACTGTCTTAATTACAACACTTGAAGGTCAAGGCTGGGTGTCACTAGTAAATATTTTCCGATGCGAAATCTGTCAAAGAACAAGTTCGTAATAAATAGGCCGCTATTCTTCATGCAGCGGCCTGACATTTTTTAACTCATTAGTCGAAATAATATTGAAGTGACATTTTATAAAGAGCAATTTTTGTGTATTAGCGTTCCTTGGTTCAGTGAATAAACTGCATATGTGACTCTAAATCAAATTTTTAGTAGGGCGTCTCTGAGAAGTTCTAATTAATCTATCAAGCGAAATTTTAAGCTTTAACCGATGCGCTTCATTTTTTATACGCCTAGGTCTACATAAATCAAGTAAAATGCACAAACAAAAATCTACAGATAGACCCACACACTTTGGATGCTTATGATTGCATGGAGCAGTAGGCTAATGATGGAAAGGTCAATATATAAAGGTTTATTATCGTTTTTTTTCATAATTATGCATCTATAGGCCTAATATCGAACCTCCAACAGTTAGGCTACTAGCTACTGCACTGCACTATGGGTGGTTTTACAATTTCAATAGCACCGAGTAGGGCCTACGTATTAGATAATTATAGGCTGTCATTCAACAGCCTACAGGTTGGCCAAGCATAATGCAATGAACCTATACTCCCACTCCATAACAATGATTTTATAGATGCTGTCTACCCCAGCAAGCTCATGATCACTCACTTGGGCCAACGTTGGTCGAATAAGCTCACTCACTTAATTTGGGCCAACGTACGTTGGTCGAATATTGGAAAAAGTTAATTTCAATTGGTTCAACTTTTGACTCAATGTTTTTTGCACAGGGTGAGAGGCTGAGAGCTAGGCTTATTCTCGCTCTATCAACAATGTCATTATGTCTAGTAATTATTATGTTTATATTATGTTATAGGCCTTATTTACTGATCGATAGCTGTTCGAATTAGATCTGTTCCGTTGTAGGAAAGTTCAACAGTGGGGCCGGAGGGTTTAACGTAGGCCTACGTTTTCGACATAAACTGGGAATTAAGTTGCTGATTTCTGATATTATATATAGGTCAACCAGAGTGTGACCCTGTGTGGGGAGTTTGTTCTCCCAATCCAGGTGGGGGTTAGTGCGGCCACTGTTGCTGTGAGCAGTGTGAGAGCCTTCCCAAGCACCCCTCTGACAACCACCGGTTCACATGGGCACAATTGTACGGGTAATAACATGCATAATTAGGCCTACCATAGTGAGCATTAACTGGCTAAAGGTAGGATACACAAGAAACGTTATAACATTACTATCTGTAGCCTAGGCTATACAATTACACGAAATGATAGTGTCCGGTAAATTCATTCATTCGTTCATTACGGAGTTTTATATAGCGCCCCTTCAAGGTTACTACTCAGAATTAAGCGCTCCGGACCACAGCACGGCTGAAAAGGACAGTTTTGAGGCATCAGAGTGGATTCTGGGATGCAAGCTGGCAACGTCAAAGGAAGCCTAATTCCAGATGAGGCTCACCACCTGAGATGGCCCGATTCTGTCTAACTATATAGCAACTAAATTAATTGTGACTTTTTGTAATTCGAATTTATTTATGTTAAATAACTGAAAGTAATTACATTAATTATTTCTTCGTATTTATTCACGATGCAACATTTTCGATACATTTAATTCTGTTGTCATAATTATTAAAAATGACTAACCACTAACGTATCAAATAGCAATGCATGCGTACCATCCTAGGCCTACTGCCTAAAAGTTCATTGATTTGCGCGCGTTCAGCTCTTGATAAGGTAGACGTGCTAACATTTTTATTAACATTTCGATTCGCCATTTTTATTAAACGTAGCCTACGTGTCACGTTTTAACATAGCATAACAAATGATACAGATAAATCGACACCTATAAACAAAACAAGTAACTGTTTAGCACAACCGCCGCAACCGGCGTCGATAATACAAAATTAAACCGCAGCCTAAGTAGGCTACGCGGTATAGACCGTAGAAGTTAGAACATATGCTTCATTAATTTTTGCAAAAGCACTACAAACTGCTTAAATGCTGCCGTGACCTCACGATCATTAGTGTGATATGATAAATTTAGATTTATTTGTGTCTCAAGTCGGTTTAAGTCGACTTGTGGAGAAAACAACTTGAGGTCACTTTTCTGGACAAATTCGACTTGGGGGTCAGTTGCGCTAAGGCAGAAACGACTCGACTCGACTTGGGATGCCCAAGTCGACTGGGGTCGACTTATTGGGGTCGACTCCCAGGTCTAATTAAGGGTAGCTCCGGACCCGGCCGGGTGCTGTGAGAAGTGTGATAACCTTCCAAAGCACCCTCTGACAACCACCGCGGTACCGGTTCACAGCGCACATTATAATAACATGCTTAATTATGGCGAGTATTAACTGACTATAAAGACACAATTAATACACAAGAAACGTTACATTACTATCTGTAGGCTACACTCAATGATTAGTGTCCGGTAAATAACTATATATATAGCTAGTAATAATAAATTAGTTGTGACTTCGATCGTATTTATTTATGTTAAATAACTAGGCCCTATATAAGTAATTATACATTAATTATTTCTTCGTATTTATTCATGATGCAACATTTTCGCTAGATTTAACAGTAAGTAAATAACATTACAAAATTTCTTCACTTCCGAAAATGCGGGGCCTTCAAAACTGCAGGCAATTAAGAGTGCTGCAGAACCCGAATTAGCGGCCCTTAGTGCGGCCCTGCTGCTGGCAGGGTATACGATTGAAGTAGACAAGACAAAGATAGACTAGACTAGACTTATCAGAGACTAGACTAGACAAGACCAGAGCCGTGGACAAGACAATAGTAAAGGCACGCGCCTCTACTATATGTAGTCCGGTGCGGTGCTCTAAAACTCTATCGTGCTCTAAAACTCTATCGTACGTTATAGGTCAATTATAACGGTGTCATTCATGGACTCTATTGAATAAAATGGTTGTTTTCATGTTCGCTAGGTGGCGTGTCGATGCGCGGCTCTAGGGATATTGCTTCTTATCTAACTCCACATTTTTAAAGCTTTGAATACACTACAGCTAAGCGCAGGGCACAAGCTTATTCACGAGCGCTGCGTCGTTCATGTCAAAATGGTTGTCCAGAGATGGTCAAAGGAAGCCTTAAAGAGTGTTATAGTAACTTCATTATTTTGCCCTAGTCTCTGCGTTTCTCAAATAGCGCCTTTTAAAGAACTCATAATAAGTAGCCTACGCACACAAAATTATTCGTGGTAAACTCAGCTGTCACATGAAAGCAGGTTGACAATCCTCTCCTCACGACAGTGTACGGTCAATTTACTCATTTTTTAATCGCCGAGTTCGCTAGGGGATTAGGTGGATCTTGGACCTCCATTTGGTATCTCTTGGACTCCAGCTTTGTATTTCTGAACAGCCCCTCCGATACGACACTGCGCTATACTCGTAATTCCCTGCGCTTGGCTTATTAGCAGCGCTTTACAAATGCCGAGATGTCCATTACGATTAGGCTACGATCGTAGGCTATGTTTTGAACCTAGCCTAGCCTATCTGCCGTGATGGGACTCTGAACCTCCGACTTCTGTGTTAATAGTCTAGCTGACTATACCCTCACTACCCTCTGTACTATAGGCTACCCAGTAAACGTGTTAAAACAGTAAAAAAAACACCGGAGATAAGCCATACAAATATTTACCAGACTACCATGCTTGAAAGAAATCCAGAATATTCTACGCTAAAGACTCAGAATCAACCGCGTGGAAAGGGACTCCATTATGTAGTCTAATTACTTTATATAGCGCTGTTATAATAATGCAAACGGCATCAACTGATGGTTAAAGTCATCGTCCATTGGAGAGGCCAGATCGAAATCTCATAAGCCAGAGAAACCAGAGTTGAAGCACAGGAGAGGAAAACTCTGATTAAGCAAGATGAAACAGTTGAAAAAGCTGGAACAGCAGAAACAGCTGAAACATAAGTCTTAATTATAAGCCTTAAGTTTAGTTCTGATCGAGTGACAATAGAGAAGTGACAAAACGCACGCAATTTACTGGGCGGCGATTGTCCTAAGCTTTGGACCGTTCACCAAGAACCCAACAATGTCCAGACAGGAGAATAATTCCCTTGCAATTCCCTTGCAATTGCCAATGTAGAACATTCAACTGTTAACTCTCGATTGGGATACGTTTCTTGGGGTCTACGTATGTGCGAGAGCTCACCAGCGGCGACATGTTCCAGTTACTTGACTACTTGAGCATTACTTGCGTACAGATGGTCTTTTGCTCCTAATGGTCTCTAACATCACTCATGATAGATAATCCAGAGCTATTGTGGGACACTTAACTATATAAAGTAGAATAGTAGATAGATAGGTTCACACATACATACGAACATGCATATATATATATATAAATCTATATTATAAGTCTTAGTCTGTTTACGTTGTCCTTCCGTTTGTTTGTTTGTATGTTTGTTTGTATGTATGTCTGTTGTCTAACGGCTCCGAAACGGAACGCTTTAGCGATTTACAAAATTTTACAAAACATTATTACGCCACGTCATGGTCAACGCGACTATTTTCAGCTCGCAATTTTATTTAAACGCCGATATATGGACATTTTAAATTTACAACTGCTTCGACGAGGCTATCTTATAATAGCATGGCCATTTGTCCACGTCACACTGGCTAAATATGCAATCTTAAATTACGTCACGCGACTAATTATGCAATCTTACGTCACGCTGGCTAACGGCAGAACTTCGTCTATTATTTAGCAAATAATACGCCTATTTATAATTTAGAGATAACCCGTGTAGTACAGGGAACAAATAATACGCCTATTTAAGGTAGAGATAACCCGTGTAGTACAGGGAACAAATAATATTGCCTAGGCTACACGGGCAAAGCAACTATGTTCACCTCTAAATATCGTTTCCATTCAGATATATGGACATTTTTTAAATATTTGAAGCCCATCAGCAAATATAGTAAGTAAGTAGCCTTTATTTGCAGCCGTTAAAAATTACGCCTGGGCAAAACCCGGGCGAACGCCGGGTAAAAAATGCTAGTTATATAATATTCATACACAGTAACATACACACATACATACATACATGATACAAGCATCAATGCATGCAGAGTGCAGACATACATGTACATACGAATCTACTGACAAAAATGTATGCAATTCGTACACTCTACATATACACACATATATAAACATATATATATATAACATAGATACTTGTGGGGCGCGGTGGTGTAGTGGTATGTTCGGTGCCTTGCAGCCGGAGGGTTGCGGTTTCGAATTCACCTCAAACCGCCGCGTAGGGACCCTGGGCAATTCCTTCACTCGCAATTGCTCATGCGCTTCGGCGTGAAACTCCGATTCAGTGTCCGCGCTGTAGTCGGGAGCGCCTCTGGGTAGAAATCTTGAAGGGGCGCTATAACAAGTGCTCATACATACATACATGCATACGTATACACGTATGCATACAGACACACGTTCATTTTACCTCACTTCAGCTTACCTTTCTTTAACTCCATGCCTCATTAATATTTACTTTCTATGACCATCGATGGTCAGTTTAAAGTTGCATTGTATGATGCAGTTTAGAGAACACACTAGTAAACAACAGTAATTAGTACAAACCAAGAAAAGCTATTTATTAATTGAAGCTTTGGTTAGATTAATAGTTCTCCGAATATATATAGCACCTACTACATAATTTAGGCCATAATAAAAAATTAAAGGTCGTATTATCCATTAGGTAATTGTGCCTAGGGCCTACGTACCTTTCAGAGACCTACGCACAGGTCTGAAATCGAGAAAGTACATGACTAATGAGATGAATGATTGTAAAATAGGCTAATTCCCGAAGTCTTCTTATACCCAATCTCCCCTGATGGTTACTAACTAGAGTAATATACCCACCCCACTGCAGTGGCGTAACGAAGGACTTCAGCGCCCAGGGGCAAGATTTGATGACTGCGCCCTTTTCAGTTTTCTTTTTGGCTTTAGTCGTTCTTGTCATAGTACCGTGAACCATTGAAAGCTAATTTTGCGCTCCCTTGTGCTGCGCCCGGGGGCGGTTGCCCTCTGCCCCCTTTGTTACGCTACTGCCCCACTCCATCCATCCATCACCATAATAACCCTACCAATTTCCGATGTCCCGATCTCCGCTAATTGTTACTCCACTAGAGTAGCATCCAGTGCAGGGTAAAATCAAGGCCGTATTATCTAACCCTAACCAACTGGATATCGGAGTTGTAAAAATTGTCATCGTTTTTCATGACCACAGTGGTTTGAGAAGGTCGTGTGCAGTTTACGAATACGGTACTTCAATGTATTTCAACTAGTATTTCAAATACTCCTCTGCAATGGTAACATCCAACACCCCAACCCATCCATCCGTCGTTAACCACTATTTCCCGAAGTCGTTTAATTCCTAATCTCCATTAATAATTATTAATTATAATTATTGTTACTCCGCCATTTTCACCTTCTTATTCTGAGTTATTTATGTCGAATGGGAAAGGGAAAGGACTCGCCTGGTGGTTGATCGGTGTGCCCTCTATGGTGCCAGGATGGGAAAGGGACAGGACTCGCCTGTTGGTTGATCGGTGTGCCCTCTAAGTTCACATACAAGGTCCAGCTGTCCTTAAATTAGATTCACCCTCTACTAATTCCTTTGTACAGGATGTCCTCCAATTCACAGTCGTCCACTAAATCCTACTCCAGGAATCGCTAGAGTAGTACAAAATTCTGCTCTACTCAACGAAGCGTTACATTCACCCAAAAATAACAGTGAATAAATACTAATTCCTACTCCTGCAACTGTTACTCCACCAGCATAATTCTCATCAAGTCATTCACCCACTCATGAGTCCCACCAAAACCCCCACCCCACCACGTCCACCAAAGTCATTCATTCATTCATCCATTCATTCATTCATCGTCCCTCTTTCCATCCGTACATCCATCCACCCATTAAGTCAATCAATCATTCTACCATTCGTTCATTCGACAACCCACCCATTCATTCATCCATTAAATTCCTTCACCCATCAAGTAATTCATTCGTTCGTCCATTCATCCATCCCTACATTCATCAACCCATCAAGTCCACCTATCATTCATTCATGCATTCATTCATTCATCCACCCACACAACCACCAACTGGTTTCTCCGTCCGTGTATCAACTCATCATCCGCCCATCCATCTATCCATTCAACAGTCTATTGCGTCCACCCACCCTCCCATCCACCCATCTGTCCATTCATCCATTCAAGTCCATCAAAGTAACCCAAGCTCGAAACCCTATCCGAACACCCAAGCCCTGCCTAAAGAGAAAGTGAACTAAAACTCCATCCACCTACCCACCATACATCCATCAATCCATCGATCCACCCATCTCCATCTATCCTTTCACCAAACAGCATCAGCCACCCGTCAGACCATCCTGCCATTCATCCATTCATCCACGCATATACATCCCTATACATCTATCCACCCAATCAAGTCATTCATTCAAATATTCATCCATTCATCCATCCTTACACTCACTCACCCGTAAAGTCACCCACTCATTCATCCATCCCCATCTTGTTTGAAGAGTGAAGTTCTACTAAGAGATCGAAACCCAGTCTGAAGATCCAAAGTACTAGAATGCCTCAAAAGTCAAAACAGAAAAGTTTTGGGTTGTGCTGTTATGTTACCGCGAAAGCTACCCCCACTGGACCCTCTCTAGTCTTAATGCTGGACAACACCTTATCATCTGTTGATGCTGAAAATGCATGCCTCTTAGAATGTCTTGACCTTATTGCTGCTTTTGACACTGTGGACCACCAACTTCTTCTTCCTGGACTCAGTAAAAGCTTCGTTGTCTCTGGGATTGCCCTAAACTATATAGCTTCTTACCTCTGCAATCGGTCTCAGCAACTGGGAATTTGTACTGCTCGATGGGATCCTCCTCTCTGCGATGCCAGTCTAGTGTCCTTCAGGGAACTGTTCTTGGTCCCCTATTATTTTACGATCTTCACCTAACAAATCAGACCGATCCTCAATAATGGATCTTTGGTTGAACCTAGATGTAGAACTGTCATGGGCTCTCGTGCATTCCCTGTTGCTACCCCCAAGTACTGGAATCGTCTACCAGTGCCTATCCGTTGCTCGAACTCCATTTCTTCTTTCAAGGAAAGCCTCAAAACTCACTATTTCTCATTTTTGGCCTTCAAACAACTGGATATCTACCTGCTCTTCACTTGGCGGCTGACTAACCCCGCCTAAGAGTTCTGTGACTTGGAGTGCGCTAAAAATATTTGTTAAAACAATAATAATAATAATAATAATAATAATAATAATAATAATAATAATAATAATAATAATAATAATAATAATAATAATAATAATAATAATAATAAATGTTCGAATGCTTGACATAAAACGCATCAAGCGTATGGATCAGAAAGACCAGGAGTGAAACGCCAAAAAAGTTATTTTCTCTCTCATCGATCACGGAAATTTGTGGATTATGTCTAGACCTTTACAACCACCCAGATGACAGAATGCACCAACCACATGCCCAGATCCCTTTGGTTGAAGCGTAACACACACCCTGCGTGCCAGCAACCACATAGCAAATTTACGAGAAGTGGAGGTATGGAAGAACAAGTGAACTAAAGCAAGTACCACGTTAAGATATTCGTGATAATTTCCCGAAGAGCTTCTAAAAGTATGACGAAAGGTAAAGGAACTATTGCCCAGATCCGAAATTTTAACTTCAACGCTTTGTGAAAGGGAAAATATATGGTAGGGAAGTGTCTAAAAATGGACCGTTTGCGCTTTATGTCAAACATTCGAACGTAACAGCACAGCCCAAAGATTTTCTCTTTTTGAGGCATTCCTGGGCTTTGAATCTTCAGACTGGGTTTCGATCTCTAGGTAGGACTTCAATCTTCAAACAGGGTGGGTGGATGGATAAATTAACGGGTGACTTGGTGATGAATGGGTGTAAGAATTGATGGGTGGATGAATAAATGACTGAATGACTTGATGGGTAAATAGATGAAGGGATGGATGAGTAGATGAATGGATGAATGGCTGACAGTCTGATGGATGGCCGTCGCTGTTTGACGGATGGATAGAGAGACGGATAGAGAGATGAAAAGACGGATGGATGGATGGATAGTTGGATAGAGCAAGTTCACTCTCAATCTTTAGACAGGGTTTAGACATTCAGACAAAGTCTCAAGCTCAGGTCCCTTCGACGGACCCAAATGGAGGAACAGATGAATGGACGGATGGACACATAGACTGTTGAATGGTTGGATGGGCGGATGGATACACGGACAGAGACCCCATACCAGTTGGCGGTTGCCTACGTGGGTGGATGAATGAATGAATGGATGCATGAACAAACGAACGAATGATGGGTGGATGAATGGATGAACGAATGAATGAATGACTTGATGGATTCCCGATCTATTGACGGACGGATGGTCTGTATTGATGGATGCTCTCTCGATTGATGGATGGATGGAGAGATGGATGGATGGGGCCCCGATATCAGCTTTGGTCCAACTCATACGGAAACTCCGCCTACCTGCGTAGTCAGTAGCGTCTACCATGCAGTGGTGGGGCTTGGAGAACTATCCCCATCGAACTTCAAAAAGTGGGGGGATTTAAAGTACGTTTTGAACATAAACTGGGTGCTGTTGATTTCCGATAACATAAATCGGCCAGAGTGGGGTTGTTGTTCTCCCAATCTTTCTGTATGGTAAGTCCGATCATATCGCCCTCGTCCAAGACAGATCCCTGACCAACCGGAGAGGGAAGTCGCGCAGACTACCCAATGATGGTGATGCCGTTGCTTCTTGGCTGTCATGGCTTCCATCCACGTGGCAGTCGTATTGTCCAACATCCCATCCGTCATGACCACCAGGTAGTTGGTCACATTTGCTCTGTCGCCACTGGTCACGGTAAACATCTGGTCGATGGCGATCCTAATAATTAATGCGAGTGATGTTATGAACCTCTTAAAAACATCTGCCCTACTGCGCATCTTGCATCCATAGAGATAGAGTCCTACGTCTGTTATTGTAGGTAGGCCTAATGCACAATCGAAAAATGTGGTCATTGTATAAGTGGTAAGGAACGACAGGGCTTTCACTAGCAGAGGGTGGCTCCATGGCCTCCATCTGGTTGTAAAGCATATTTAGAATTAAACTACTAATGCTAACTAAACGTCTATAGGGAATGTAATGTAGGATTAATTTATGTAGCGTCGCTATACAATCTGTGTACATATGAATGCATGTATGGCCAATGCATGTTTGTATGTATACATGCACGACCACGTACATGATGTATATATGCATAAATGCTGTATGCCATGCATAGGCCCTATGTATGATCTAAGTCTGCATGTAACCGTACATTATGTGTGGTGTAGGCAGTCCCTATCTATCAATATGTATGATATGTACATGTATGTATGTCTATATTTAGACAATTTATATAGCGCCTTGTTAAATGCTTCAGAAAGCGCTACCTATGCCAGCCTAAGCGGTGTTAACGCTTACTAATATTCGTCAGTAAGGAGCAAATGTTCATATAACTAGAACAGTCACCACGGGCGCCTTCCTGCACACATTCTAAGTTCAACCGATCCAGAACAGAAATTTTGGGTCATGAGATGTATTGAAAAGAAGAGTTGCTGTATTGGGAAGCAGCTATACTCAGATGAGGCACGGTGGCCGATTGATTAGAGCGTTCACCCGGTAACGCGAAGAGTACGGGTTCGAGCCCCCACTCGGGCGGTTAATTACTGTGTAGGGACCTTCAGCAAGTCCTTCACTCACAATAATTGGTCAGCGCCATCGACGTTCTGTCGTATGATCGTGTGCACTTCTGAACTTTGGAAGGAGGGCAATATAAAAATACAATTGTATTGTATTGTAGGCCATAATACAGTTGTATTGTATGTATACAAACGCACCTAATGGCAGAGGCGGTGTTCTTTCCTTCACCTTCGTATCTCGTGTTGAACGCTTGAAGTTGAGGTTGAAGATGATGTTGGAGTTGATGCAGTAGCTAAGCAGACTGACCCTGCTTCCGGTGTTGCTGTTCACGGACCCTGTCAAGGCCGAGCATCAGGAAAGACGTGATGAGTCGCCAGTTGTCCTGTCCGATGCTTCCAGAGAAATCGATGGCAAGGACCATGCTTATCCGCTGGAGTCCGACAAACTGAGACAAAGACAATGCATCATCAAATTACATAGTACGCATTGTGCCAAGTTTCTTTAACACGGATGCTGTTTTCTTCTTTAATTAATGCTTGCTTATGAATTCTAGAAGATCGATCTTAGTGTTCAATTGAGCAGGCCGCCGATTTTAAGGGGTCGCCGAATTCTTACCGTTGGGTTACTGGCTATTCTTTGCTCAGTGGTAAAATCAAATGTGATTAGTCGTGTACTGAACTACTTTTTCTTGGTGTTCTTCCGGTCCAGGTAATTTCCCTACGAAGGGGGGGGAAGAGAGTAAGAAGGGAGGAGAGGGAAGGAAGGAAGGAATGGAATCGGGCACCAAACTACGTTGGAACACGGCCAACAAGAGGGGTTGTTGCTGTAATAAAAAGCATCTGCGTGGCTCTTACGAGGCAATATGCAATTTCAATCAAATGTACCAAGAAAAAATAATGTCAACGCTAACACCTATTTTTCCGTGAATGTTACACGTCTATCATAAAGTGGGCAATAAATTGAACAGATAAACTGTAAGAGTGACGGTTTTAACGTTGAAGCAGATCGTCTGAAAACCACGTTCCCTTAAACGAAATTCAAAACGAATAATAATACTTACTCTGACAGATCTGATTGACGAGGGGCTGGTGCAGTGTTCTGCTGCAGGCTATCAAAGGCTTTCTGAAAGACGGTGTTTTCGTTCGGGTAGTTGGCAGTGGCCTTCATTTCATCCATATCCACCCAGTTGCTGAGTCCCACCACAAGAGGTGAGATGCCTGCCCTCCTTGCCAAGCCCTCCTCCTGCTGAGTCGCTACCGGGTTTCTCGGTCGAGCCCTAGTGAAGAGCACGTCGACGTTCAGGATGTCCCTTGGTGAATATGGTTGTGCGCAGGGACTCCAGGGTATCGGCTCTAACCAATCGGCCATTGCGCGCAGTGTTCCCCAACCATGAACCTGCGCTTGGGTACCGCGGCTGGATAATATATAGGCCTATTTATGCCGATTTTCTGTCAAAAAAATGTTAAAAATACTGATTAAATACTACTGACAAAGGCCTGCAACTATTTTTTTAAATAAGATAGTTTTTGTAGTCGCAGCGCTATAGTTGAATACAAGGAACTTTGCTCGTCATTAAAATAACGAACTAACTGGAAGAGAAATCAATTAAATTAAGGCCAGATGCCGTTGACTACAATGACTTTTATTAAGGCTGCCTAGCTTGCTCTGAAAAAGGTCGGGAGCACTTGGTTAGAGCGTAGACTGCGTCCGATGCGTCTCTGCAGTGTTAGAGAGCGTGCGGATCGCTGATCGCCTCTTTATACCAACTTATTTCAGAGATCTAAATCACTGGCTGGACCAGTCTGGACACGGAGACCTTAACTGGAGTGGCATCAGCCACGCTACAGATACCAGCTTTAGAATCAGCCAATGGCTAAGTATTATCCATTGGCCACGATCAGTCCATATTTATAAATGACGTTCATTCCTTGCGGTTTATTGCATAATACACAGAACACGAAGAAACACAGCACATCGTCAGGAAAAGATTTCAATAATTATTGGATATGAGACACCTGGCGGACGGTAGCCTACTAGTTAATGTGCTCGGCTTGTAACGCGGAGAGGTACGGGTTCGAGCCTCCTTAAAGTCACATATAATTTTAATTTGGGGGCATGCCCGCATCCATTTTTTAGGGCACGCTTATTACTTGTCTCATTTGAATCAACAGCCCTGGCTAGGCACATCTGAAAAGTACCCAATCTGTAGATCCAGAGTACGGAATTCTGATTAGCGTGGTGCTTCTGCGGCGGAAAATGCAGCCACGCAAACCGCGAAAACTTACTTCTGCGGCGGAAATGTTTTTCACATTTTATCTAAAAACGACTCTAACCCTAACTCTGACCCTAACTGACCGTCGCAGCGCCTAACCTGACCTTTACCGACACTCTCGAGGCCTAACCGACTCTCACGACGCCAATTTATAGGAAGTAACGCATTTTGAACAATGCGCATGCGCCGAAGGTTGCGCATGCTCAAAGGTTTTCCGCCGCAGAATTGTGTCGAAAATGTTACTTCTGAGGCGGAATTTTCAGCCGCAGAAGATATATCCTTCTGATTATGAGACACTATAATCTAATCTTCAGGTTAAGCACTGTTGAACATCATTCATGTTAGCCTTACCTTAATCACGTCTTTGGCGGCAGGGCGTAGCTCGTGTTTGTATAACTGCAGAAGTAGGCAACAAAACGTGGCTGCTGTGGTTGATGAAGAATCGGCCGATGGGACTGATTCGGCTGTCCAGCTGGCTGTCTATGAACGAATGTGGTAAGAGGTATACATCTGTAGCAGCGACGTGCGTTTCTTTCGACGTATGAGTCGAAAACTTCGATTTAAAAACCATGGGAACTGGAACAAACTATTATAACAAGTGAGAAACAATGAAACTGTTCGAAAGTCTGAAAAACTGTCACCGCTAACGAATTACTCGCCATAAACTAGTCACACGAAAATAATTACAAGCGATCGGCTCGAAAGAAAATATCAAATTGAGCAAAACACGGATCGCGCGAGGTCACCCTGGCAATATATTAGCCTACGTCATCAACACAATAATGCTATATATTACGTCATTAACACTAATATTGTGTTGATGACGTAATATAATATATTATTGCCATGGTGACTATGGACTATTATTATTATTATTACTACTACTACTACTACTACTACTACTGCTGCTGCTGCTGCTGCTGCTGCTGCTGCTGCTATTACTACTACTACTACTACTACTACTACTACTACTACTACTACTACTACTACTACTACTACTACTACTACTACTACTACTACTGCTACTGCTACTGCTACTACTACTACTACTGCGCTTACCTTTAGAGACGCGCTTTAGAACTTTGGAATTATATTCGACTATAGGGCCTACTTGACTTGTAATCTATATTATAAGTCAAAGTCTGTTTACGTTGTCCTTCCGTTTGTTTGTTTGTATGTTTGTTTGTATGTATGTCTGTTGTCTAAAGGCTCCGAAACGGAACGCTTTAGCGATTTACAAAATTTACAAGACATTATTACGCCACGTCATGGTCAACGCGACAATTTTCAGCTCGCAATTTGATTTAAACGCCGATATATGGACATTTTAAATTTACAACTTTTTAAACGAGGCTATCTTAATACCGCCCATAGTATGGCCATTTGTCCACGTCACGCTGGCTAAAATTATTATGCAATCTTACGTCACGCGCAGCATTTAGGTCAACGCTCGGATTCGCAACCAATCACGATGACCGTTGATTTCAAATCAGAAGTGGTAACGCCCACGGCAGAATTTCAATGCAACACTTTAGGGATACGACATTTTTAACGAACGTTTTCATTTAAATTTCCATAGATCTCAACCCAACTTTATATCAACTCAAAATTTACTTTAAATTCCGATATTTGGACATTTTAAGTTTCGATGTGATCATAGTTTCAATTACACTGAATTCTAGCTATGCAAGAGTATATATTGCATAGAGTTGCAATTAAACAATTTCAAGCCAGCGCGTAAATTCGCCAGAGGGACACAAGAAAAATTTGCACATCGTTAAATTCAAATTCACGGGCGCTGACGAAGATGTCGTTAAATTCAAATACACATTGAGGAAAACCCGGGCGAACGCCGGGTAAAAACTGCTAGTCATACTATATAAATTCTAAGATTGATTGATTGATGTCAATTTGAATCAATAAACGAAGATTATTAACTAATTAATAACGATTATTCTTATTCCTGGTCTGTTCACGGATAGGCTTTGTTTCCAACAGGTCATTTTCTGATTCCTTCTCGATATTTTTCTCACACTCCAATTCCAAACACCATCTAGGCTATCGTAACGGTGCGGCTCTCCACCTGCCTGACCGTTGCATCTGGATTCTGGACATGTCCAAAACTGCTTCGCCGATTCTCCTTTCGACTGAGCGCTTGCGAATAAGCTGGGGCCCACGACTTCGCTTTTTCGGCGCTTTTAGGAAATCCTGGGATTAGGCCAATGATTTACTATCGTGTGCCTCTGTTTAGTTTGCTGTAATTCTGTCATCCTCTAGTCTAACAGCATCCACCTGGGTCCCTCTTCTTGTGTCCATCCATCAATTCTGCCTTCGGCTACAACCTTAGAAGGCATAGTCTCCTGTCAATATGTGACCAATGCATGGGCCTGTCACATACCAGAGAGCCACGTCCTTTGAACCCACAGCTGGCTGCATAATTATTATTATCACTCGTATCAAGGCTATTAGCCATCTATTGGCCCAATGTCGGCCTCGTGAACGTTACGTTGCCGCAAGGGACAGCGTTATCTATAGACCTTTAGATAAATGAGGCTAAGAAGAGGAGAAGGAGGAAGATAAGAGGAGAGGAGAAGGAGGGAGAGGACGTGGGAGAGGAGAAAGAGAAGGAGAGAGAGAGAGAGAGAGAGAGAGAGAGAGAGAGAGAGAGAGAGAGAGGAGAAAGAAATGCAGTCCCATGGCTGACTCTATATGCTAGTGCCTACAGCCAACCATGGTGTGAAGTGTCAGCGACTTCCATGATTGTAAGCCTCGACATATGAGGGATAGTTGCCAGCCATTTCCATCAACGCCTGATCTTTGCACTGACACTGTACGATAGGCTACGTATACGCATTATAGCTGAGATGGCTAGGGAGCGCAAGAAAGCAACATTCCAAAAATTCAGCTCTGGCAGGACTTTCAAAGCCCAACCTCTCGATTGACAGTCCAGCACGCTATGGCCACTGGATTATTGGGCAACCATATAAAACCTCCATCAATGTTAGTCCGCTTTCACAGGCAAAGTATTCTCACACGGGAGCAATCATTCAACTCTTCTATTCATCTATATTCGTCTCTATTCGTCTATGTTCTCTAATCATTCTATTCCCTGTTAAATCTTTCTATTCTATTCGTCCATGTTCTCTCATTTTCAGTTCTATTCTCTATTGAATCTATCTGTATTCCATTCGTCTGAATTACATTTCGTCTCCAATCGTTTCCCTTCCTCGTACGTCATTCTCCCTCTTTTGTTCCGTGCAGAATTGAGAGGCGACCTGACCAATAGCAGCTTCCACTGTCTCGTTGAACTCATCAAATCTTCCATCAGCATTTTCCATCAGGAATTTTATTGACGTGCCGTATATATAGCACTCAGTGTCACCGGGGCAATAATATCTCCATGGTCACGCAACTGTGGAACACAGATGAATGTGGACGGCCGACAATTACCCGTCGCTAACCCGAGTGGAGCAGCTTAGTAGCAAGCCCCGTGAAACCATAGCAGCAGGCCCTTATTGTATCTATCTCAGATGCCAGCGCTTCTGTACGTCAATTTTCAATGGCCATTTGTCAAGATCACTAAAGTTCCAAGGGCTGCTACGTTTATTTAGCAAGAAATAGTGCGCTGAACGCAATTTGCAGAGTCTGGGGTTCGACCCCCCACCATTAAGAAGTGCTGGCGTCTGTCTTGCACAGATAAAGACTACTTACTTGTTCACTTTTGCATTTTTACTGAGTGACTGCGCCCCCTGATAATTATAATGCTCTATCATATTATTTAGACGAAACCGAGAAAAACCATTTCAAAGTTTGATCGCTGTTTTAGGCCAAGAATTCTAAACTGGATTGTTTTGCATGATAATAAAATTATTATCATTTTTATATACCTGCTAGTGACTTATTTGGAAAAAGAAAATGTTACTTTGATAAACAAAAGTAAAAAATATCGAAAATGACAAAAAAGCAAACAACCTCCGAGCCTTTTTGTCCAATGATAGAGCAAACGTTACACTGACAAAATTGATACCAAACTCAATTTTTGAAAAAATCATGATAGAGCATTATAATTCTCAGGAGGCGACTGGCTGACTGATTTAACTGATCTAACTACTTATTGGTCTCCATACTTAGCTTCTTACTTGCTTGCTTATTTAAGACCGAAGGACAGCTGAATTTCTGTTCCATGGGAGTTTCCTATCAAAGTCTATGCCATAACTATTCGAAATCTTATCTGACTAACATAATACGACTGTCCGCTGGGTCTCATCTTCAACCGTCATCGAGCCTAGGATTGGATGCATCAGGGACAATTCCATTTCAGCTGCTTCTCTATCTCGCCTCCCTCAATGACTGATCGAATTATAATTCAGTCCACGACTTCATATTATCAGTCCACGTCAGACGTTTGTTCGGTACCATTTCCTCCTACCAACATGTTCTTTGCGAAAATTGATTGATTAGTGTCATTTTAGATATTCCCCTCTCTCCTAAGCTCTTGATCCTAAACCTGTGTCTTGGATAATCCCCTTCTTTTATTGATAAGGCTTTCGGTGCAAGTGCTTTTAGCTGACACTCACCCATTGTCTGGAACAATGTACCTTACTTATAGGGTCAGCCGCATCAAGCGATGACTTAAACCATTTCAGGAATCCATCCGTCACTTATCTTCCACCCTCGGCTGCCCCTCTCCCATCCCTTAGCGACTGGCCGTGCCTCTGACTTAAGCATTGACGTCTGGTACGTTAATCTCGCATTATTATTCATCAATTATTCATTCATAATTATTGTAAAATAAGATTGTGGCATTTATCGCGGTAAAATAAACGCCCGGGCAATGGAGGTTTGTCGCAAAAATACAGAGCAACCATCAGAGGAGTAGAATCCAAAGAACATCCGTAGTGTTGTGTTGTTTGCAACGTTTTCCGTAGTGTTATGTTGCTTGCTACGTTTTCCGTAGTGTTGTGTTGTTTGCTACGTTTTCCGTAGTGTTGTGTTGTTTGCTGTATGACGCTTTATTTTAGTCATTTGTAATTTTGTTATTTTGCTTCTTCTGGGGTTTTACTTTACTTCTTTTAGGGTTTCCTTGTTAGTTTTTATGCAGAGTGATGCACTGATACAGTTTTCTCTTGATTGTGGTTTTAGTGCGCTGGTACTTTGAAAAGTCGAGTCACACAGAGTTTATGAGACCTAACGAGAGATATGTCGTTCGCTGAGGCAGTAGTTTCAGTCGACTGAAAACCTAGAGTCTAGAATAATCGGTTCTTTGCTTTCTTCACGGTTCATTCCATCCACCTTTCCTCCTATTCCATCTCCTCTTACTCCACTTGCTTCTCCACCTCCACCTCTGCTACTGCTGCTGATAAAGTTATCGATGACTTTACTGCTCTCTTCCTCAACGCACTCATATCGCGCCGTGCCTTGAAGCCGAGTCCTTCGTCTACCACTGACCAATCCCAAGACACAGTCACTTTGCCGACAACCCAGAATGACGATGACGACGACGACGATTATGATAATGACAACGACGCCGGCGATGATTACAGACACGGCTGCTGCGATGCGACGTAGAGTGGAGGAAGCGAAAGAAAGGTCAAGGTTCGTGAGACAGAAGGAGGAGGAATGGACGTAGAAGTCGTCCAGGGAGGTTCCGATCCATCTCTGTGGGGAGTGGCACTTGTAGGACGAACTGTTGTGTAGGTTGACGATGCGAACGGCGCTGGTAGACAGAAGCTGACCCAGGACAACGGTCAGTCGACAGGAACAGTCAAGGACGTTGTCGGAAAGGTCGAGGCTCTTCAGTGATGACGTCTGCGCGAGGAGATTCGGCGCGAGATCTCGCAACGAGTTCTTGGCGAGATTTAGATCGCGAAGTCTCGTCAGGTGCGAGAACGAGTTCTCGTCGATTCGTTCGATTCGGTTCTGCGCCAGATCGAGAAGGCGAAGAGATGTGAGGTTCTGGAGCAGAGACGAAGGAACTTCCGTCATCCCGGTCCTCCGCAACCGCAGAACTTCGAGGCGTTGGGGCAGTTCGAGAACGTCACTGCCCCGTTCGAGAAATCCCCCGATGGGGTTGTCACTCAGGTCGAGCATCTTCAGTCTCAGCAGGCCCCCGAAGGCCCTCGTTGGAAGCTGCGTCAGGTGGTTCGACTGAAGCTGGAGGTCCTGAAGAAGCGTCGATCTGTTGAGGGCACTCCTTGTCACCTCAGCGATGAGGTTGTCGCTGGCGTAGAGGCGGCGAACGTTCTCCCAACCGAAGTAGTCGAGAGTAGTCAGTCGATTGGACGACAGATCAATGTAGTCGTATGAGGCGAAGCGGAACGCAGTCTGTGCGATGCGATCGATGGCATTGTTGCTGAGGTTGATGCTCAGAGACCGGTGACTCCCGCGTGGAAACAGTTCCTCGTCGAGGCGCGTGATGGCGTTCTGGCTGAGATCCAAGTGACGCAGTTGCCTCAGCGTCTGGAGGAATTGAAGACCGGAGATGCGATTCCGTGTGGCCCGGAGCGTCTCCACGGACTCCAGGCTGTGACGGAACGACACCAGTTCGATACGATTATAACTCAGATCGATGTGACGCAGGCTGAAGAGCTTCAGGAAAGGTCCGTCTCCCAGTTCGACGAGTGAGTTCCGAGACAGGTCGAGCACCTTCAGATCGTGGAGTCCATCGAAGGCCGTGTCTTCGAGGCGGCTGAGGTCGTTGTAGGCAAGGTCAAGGCTCTCCAGTCGGGGCAGGTCGGCCAGACCTTGGATATGGCGGATCTCATTGTGGCTGAGGTCAAGCCGACGGAGGTGCTCCATCGAAAGGAACGTTCGTTTGGGAACAGATCCGATCCGATTATAGGACAGATCCAGTTCGATGAGACCTCGTGGACGATACTCAAGGAACGTCGCCTGTACGTCCGAAATATTGAGATGCGAGAGGTTGATGATCCTAGGCGTCGAACCCGCACCCTTCAGGGCTTCGCGCAAATCCCTTTCAGACAGATGCGGGTTTCCCTGCAGCGAAAGAGTACTTATGAATGGAATTGGCTGAAAGGTGGATGGGTGAATGTAACGGATGTTACAGTAGGAGAGGTTGATGTGACGTTCGATGTCTTCGTCCCACGTGTGAGCTACGGAGAACGATGTCGACTCGAGCGAAACCAGATCGTTACCTGCAACAGAAGAAAAGTTGCAAAAGCATAATAAAATAACTAAATATAATGTTTAACTCCCGGTCAAGGCTGAGTTTATTAGATGTTTGTACACCAAAGTGCAATTAGCAATTGGTTAATAAAGAATATACTTACTTACTTAATCGACGATGGTTTCAAGCGAAGTCTCAATCAAACATCAAACATACGTTGGAGAAGCCAGGTTGAATTCCGATAGGTCTGAGACAAGGTCAGGGCATGAGGTTAGCGTATACAGTTCAAGTTAGGTTACAGTTAGGTCAGGTCAAGTTAGTTTGAAACTGATGACTGTAAAGTTCAGACCTAAGGACATGAAAGTAATGACAGTGTGACTAAGTGAACTAAGCAGTGAATCCCAAAGCCTATAGGACTCGTTAGCGAAGCACACAAGAGTCCTTTGATATAGTGCATTATTCATTAGTATGAGGAGTGACCATGGAACGCTTATATATATATATATATATATATATATATATATATATGTCGGCTAATATAAATGCACTTAAACACACACCCACGCACACACGCACACGCACAAAAACGCACGCACACGCACATACATATACATGCATACATACATACATACGGACATATATATATATATAAATGCATGCATACGAATATACATGCCTACATACGTATACATAAGCATGATAAGCCTCTGATTGGTGTGCGCTGTGAGAGGCCCTCTATCAATCTTTAGATATAATACAATACAATACAATGCAATACAATGCAATGCGCACATGCATGCATGCATACATACATGCATACAAACGTACATACGTACATACAAGTACACACGTATAATATGCACACGTACATATCAATCAATCAATCAATCCTTTTATTGTTTCCATAGAATAGTTTACAAGTAGTGATCCAGAATAATCATAATCAACGATTATAATGTCTAGAAATTAAAACAGACAGATCACATGATTATCTTATTAACGTTTGAGGGAAACAATCGGGTTCCCAGAAGGGACTGAAGTCCCGCTAAGTTAGGGATACCCGTGTACCATGTTAGCAGAGGGATGACAGTTGAATATAGTCTACACAAACAGCATTGTCAGAAAAACATGAGAATAATATGAAGGTTCCTATATCAATAGGTTACCGACTTGTCTGTCATTGGTCTAATCAGAAAGCCAAACTATTCGTTCTCGATGTCCAAACTGTCTTTCGCTTGTCTCCTAACTAGATGCTCTGTTTATATGCACGTACGATCGGGTGCTGTCTAAAACGTCCACAAGATCAATCATTGTTCAGATCCGCATCAGAGACTCCTTTTGCTCTTCGCTCCTCACTCGGTCTCTTTAGTTCCGAAGTAATTAACGTCATCTGAAAGCAGCCTTTCAAGTGACGGCGGCCTACAACGTCACGTCTGCCACCTATGTGTACCCGACCATTAATGCCGCCAATCCGCAGGGTCTTTCTGGCTGCCCGCCATTTATGGTCGGGCCTCGTTGAATTATTTTAAGGCTTCGCTCGGGTTTTGAAGCTATGACTCCAATAGTGTTTCAAGTCTTTGGGCGAACTAATCAAACTAATCGAAGTGACTCGACGTAGCGCTCGTGAATAAGCTGGTGCCCTGGGCTAAGCTTTCAACTGAGCCCTTTAGATTAACAGTGGACCAAGTACATTGGATTTCCATAGTTCTTGGTCCACTGTTGATCTAAAGGACTCAACTGGCGCTTTAGAAATTTTGACTTTACGGCTACGATTAATCTTTCGAAATTAAACGAGAAGCAACGCGGCAGCCATATTATTGTCCTCGCACATGCGCAAAGCGTCGCTGATGCTTGTATCGAAGTATTGCACTGATCAGACGCAAGTAAGTAAGTGTACAAGTGTTTCTATAGCGACCGTAAAACGATGTGGGCAAGCGATTTCAGTCAAAACGTATCGAAAAATGATTGTCTGCCCGTCCATCCATCCATCCATCCATCCATCCATCCATCCATCCATCCATCCATCCATCCATCCATCCATCCATCCATCCATCCATCCATCCATCCATCCATCCATCCATCCATCCATCCATCCATCCACCCATCCATCCATCCATCCATCCATCCATCCATCCATCCATCCATACATCCATCCATCCATCCATACATCCATCCATCCATCCATCCATCCATCCATCCACCCATCCACTCATCCATCCATTTATTTATCCATCCATCCATCCATCCATCTATCTATTTCTGTTAGCGTTTATCTGGCTTAGATGTTTGTATGATGTATGTATGGTTTTGAAGCTTTGTTCGTGTGAATACAGCGGTCTCTGGACGTCGTATGGAACAGACATTAGGGACTTAACTGCTCAGTCAAAGTGAAAGGAATTATTTGTACGAATTCCCTCAGATGCAAATTAGCATATGGAACACTGACATTTCCCGCAGAAGTGATTGATTGAATTATCGATTGCACTTCGATAGCGTTATTGATTGGCTGATTATGCTACACAATTCAAATATGCGATAGACAGAAAAAGAGCTCGACTCATACATCAAGGCTTTGACCGACCAATGACTCATCATTAGTTGGATGACAGATCGACTAATTAGTTCGTTCGTTCAATAGTGTGTCCTCTCTATGGTTCATTCGTTCATTAATTAAGTCATTCGTTCGATTATTTATTCATTCGCTTATTCGTGATTAATTAAATGGTTGATTGATTGATTGATTCAATCATTCGTTCTATAATTCATTCATTCATTCTATGTATCAATAATTCATTCATTCTTTATTAATTTTTTCTATCATTCATTTATTCTATCTATCATTCATCCATTCTATCATTCATTCATTCATTCATTCTATCATTTATTATTTTCTATCCATCATTCATTCATTCGTTCTAACTATAATTCATTCAGTCATTCTATATATTATTATATTCATTCGTTAATTTGTCCCTGTATTCATTCCTTCGCGTTTTCTCTCTATCGTTCGTTCGTTCATTAATTAATTAATTAATTCATTTATTTATTCATTCTATCATTCTATCATTCATTCTTTCTTTCATTCATTCTATCATTCATTCATTCATTCGTTCCTGTATTCATTCGTTCGTGTTTTCTCGCAATCGTTCATTCATTCACTAGGCCTACGTGCTATAGAAATGGATCTGAATGCAAAGCATGAGAGAAGCGTGTCAATGAGGCAGAGCACGTGATTCCTATATAGCATCATTCTTCTCTTTAACCTGACAGATCAACGTTGCTGAGTTGCGTCGTGAATCGAAATCCGTATCCCATGGAAACCGTCGTCAAGTGATTGAAGCTGATGTTGATTGATTGAAGACTGTGTACGTGGTACATGGCACCTTCTGGCAGACCGGTCAGGTAGTTCCCGTGGAGGTCTAGGACGAGTAGCCGACGGTTGTTGCGGAACAGATTGGCCGGGATGATTGACAGGTGGTTCCGACCGAGTCGAAGTATCCGAAGTTCGTGGAGGTCCGCAAAGGCTTCCGGTTCCAGGTGGAGCAGTCCGTTGTCCTGTAGACTGACCATCTCCAGCCGGAACCCGGACCGGAAGGACCCGTTCTGGACCAGGCTGATCCGGTTCTGGTCGAGGTCGAGGATCAGGGTCTCGTTGAGGACCCTCGGGACCTTGGTCAGGCGAGACCTCTGACAGGCCATGATGCTTCCACCGTCCAGACATCGACAACGAGATGAAGGACATGACTCCTGACTGACCCATGAGGACACGACGCTCGCGATGACCACCAGAGTGGACAATGAGATGGACATCGATGACGTCATGTTGAAGAACTGCGGAACCTCTTTTCAGAGATGTCTCGGCTGCTGTGGACAGAGAAAGATCCATTAGTAACTTATAAATCAATGTTAGCAACAAAGACTCACCCTTATTGTATTGTACTATATTGTATTAAACGGCGTTGTATTGTAATCTATTGTTACCTATCGAAGTTTTATATGTTATGTTGTATCGTATTGCATTGTCTTCTATTGTATTGTATTGTAATAGATCGTTTGCAGCGCCTCATCAGTTACATTTAAGTGCTCTACAAGCCTACAATGAAGAAACGTCTAGATGAAGAAACGTGTGTGTCTCTTAAGCTCGTTATAATTCAGTATAATAATAATTATTATTATTACATACAAATAATTATTATTTGGAAGTTCTAGAGCGCTGGTGTGTTTTGCAAAACATCATTCCCTGAAGCACCAAGACCAAGCCGGAATTATTTCATTACCCAGCATTACTAGGTCCAATGGTCGTTGCGCTCTGCTAGCGGTGGAGATACGAAGGTGCCGCTCTTCTGCACTTCAACTCGAGCCCATCGTGGCTTCTCATGTATTGGACCATCCTCTCAGAACAGTCTTCCATTACATTTACGCTCTGTTACTCTCTGCTCTGTGCAGAAACCCTTTCTTTTAACTGCTTTAAAACACGCTTGCTTAGATCCATCATATAGCCCCGTGTGCTTTGCTGTACTGCCTACGTGTGCTGTATTGTGAGGTACTGAAAAAGTTATATTAAGTATCTTCCATGCATAAATACAAACAGAACTTGAACAAACAAAAGAAAACGCAACAACAAGCACATTCCGATATAATTTGAGACCATGCATCCACCTACAAACCAAGACCCGTCGCTTGTTTTTATAGCAATAATCACGATATTTATTGTGTTTCACGCATTTTTCATTGTTTAAACCGCTCCAACTCCGGATACGAAGAGGGGCAAATTGCACAGTATCGCTAAACAGAAGCTCCGTAGCCTATATTTAGTCGCAAGATGCTAGTAAAATTCTTTTAAAATACGAATTTAATTGTTTTTTCTTTACGAGAGACGCAGCCATGTTTAACAGTGGAAAATAACTGATTTTAAATATTCACACTGAACGCAGGGTTGCCAGGTTTCGGAAATTCTTGGTCGCGAAACCAAGTCAGAAAGTAGCCCAAAAGTCGCGAGCTAAGCAGCTGAATGAAAACATCAAAAAAATTTGCTAGGCACGTCAATGTGCATACTTTATTGGTTTCGCCAAGACACGTGATGAAACCATTGACGTAAAAATAAAGATGGTAGACTGCTTAGTGCTCACCGTAGACTAGTCCGTACTCCGTAGAGCATGCATTTATTAGTAAGTAAGCAACACCGCCTAAGAATATAGTAGCCAGTAAGAGTGACTAAGTAGCCTAATGCGGTATATTTATGAGAATTTATAATATCGCCGTCGCAACCGTGGGAAAATTCAAAAGTAGCCCAAATATCGCGAGATCGCGAGAACGACATTTTCAGTCGCGAGCGCATTGAAAAGTAGCCCAACTCGCGCTTTTCGCGATGACCTGGCAACCCTGCACTGAAGTCGAAGATAAGATCTCTGTGACAATCGAATGCATTGTCAACTGCTTTCAATTCCAGATAACAGATTTTCAGCGACAAACATCTTTACATTGTTGACATCTCAGGAGGATAAGATATTCCATCATACGTACAGGATCCGAATAGCAATAATAACATGAAAGAACGCATAGAACTGGGAATGACCTGAAAGAACGCATAGAACTGGGAATGACCTGAAAGAACGCATAGAACTGGGAATGACATGAAAGAACGCATAGAACTGGGAATGACCTGAGAGAACGCACAGAACTGGGAATGACTTTAAAACGAACAGAAATGGCAATGACCCGAAAGAACGCAGAACCTTGGTATTCGTATTTCGTTTAGAACTGATGATCTTTTAGGTCCCCCTTACCTGATTGGTGACTCTTGAGCTTGGCGCTGTCGGCCGATGTGAATGTCGCACAATAAAGGGTATTTTCAGGTCGATGTTACGTATACGATTCCTCTTTTGTCTTACTTTTGATAAAAATGCGATTGCTTCCGAGGCTGTGCCCCGGATCCCGTTGGGAATTCTACCCCAATCCTCGTTGGGTCTTCGCTTATAATAAACGCCATCTCTATCTCTTTCATAAGCAGTCATTTTCGTCCATGTTGTCGACCTCTCACTATAACAATTCGCAAGAAATCAGTTCAATTTCGTATATAAACTTGAAAATGCTTTGGCGTCCGAGACACTATCATGGACCCCACAGAGGGAGCTTACGACACTACCCTGAACCCTAGAGTTGCTACTAAAGGATCGTTTTTCACGTGTCAGTGATGTCACCTACATTTTGCTCTAAATAGCGGGGCCTCGTGGCTAAACGAACTGGGTTTTACCACCGATTACAAATGGTCAATATGACACAGTTTGAGCGAGGTTGGATCGGTGGTTGTATATGCATATGTATGTATGCATATATGTACGTATGTATGTATGCACAATGTGCACATACGTACGAATGTATGTATTCATGTATGCATGAATGTGTGCATGCGTATGTATGTATGTATTGTATCTATCAATTTATATAGCGCCTCTCGCAGTGCACACCAATCAGAGACGCTCGATGTATGTATATATGCATGCATATATGTATGCATGCATGTATGTAGGCCTAACTACATATTTAGCTAAGCACTTACTATAGTATCTATGATGGAGATGAACGTTTCATGGAATCATTGCATTAGTGTCGCCACACAAATGCTCCTCCTCCTCTTCCTTTGCCTCAGCGATTGGCGTGTGTATCCTGTATTCAGCGATGCTGTTCGATTGTGTCGCATTTGTGAACGACAACATCCGATCCATCCATTCATTTGTCCATCTAATTCACAGACGTATTATTGTCTCCTATAACAACTTGACGCCGTCTTTTCTCCATCCGCAACAAAGGCATCAGCACTGCCGCGCCTCTCTCTTCTCCCTCTTCTTCCTCTTCTTCTTCCGCTGCTGCTACTCCACGCGGACTCGAAGCGGACTGATGGAAGGACGAGCGATAAACTGATTCTTGCTACTTCGCTGGATGCCACAGATTCTGCGGCTGCTGCTGCTGCGGTTGATGATGGTGGTGATGATATCGGTTGCGATGAGGCACCGCTGCTGCCCGATGTAGAGTCGGCTCTCACCGATGACCATCTCGTTCATGTCATCTCTGTTGCAGCAACCTATCTTTTACCAACGCAAATGCATGAATTATGTATGCATGTGATTTTGTGTGCATGTTGTTAAAGGACTCTTAAATAAATCACACGCTCGCTTGGGTTTAGGATAAAGGAATATTATTGTAAATGCATAATACACGACAAATTATATCTTAAACAGAAGCTAAACTCGAACAGAACACTGTGGCTTCACCAACTGCAGCCTTACCAAAGACAGAATATTTCAATTAGAAGCAGTCATCACATAAAAAACCAACGCTGTCTTATCAGACGCGAGACAGACAGCAAAGACGTCCAAATCAAATAAGAGTTCTAGGTTATTCTGTACAAGTGATCTACTAAAGAAGCCTTGACATTGTCAAGCTCACTTAAACTATAATGCTGTGAGCACAGCGTTCTTTCCTCGCCTAATGTTTGCATGTTTGTATGCTTTGACTATATCTGCGCCTCAGATTCACATTTCGGTGTGACCGCGCGCGCGTTACAAATTTAATTTAAAATAATATTAATAATAATATTCCATGCCTGTCTGTAAAGCACTATGTAAGAAACATATAAATAGGCATGTAGGTTTTGAAAATTGCATGTACTGTGTACATAATACTTGTCTAATGTACATACATTGCAGCAACTTATTTATATCTATATACATGCATGTTGCTCCCATACATGTGTATTGCATACGGGGCTTTCATGCATACGATTCGCCTGGATGTGCTCATTCTTCTTCCTCAACGTATCTGACGTTAAATCTATCCAGAAACAGCGGGCATAATTGGCCAGCTGTATGGCACTGATGGAGGGACATTGTTCCGTACAATTATACTCCATCTCCTCCACTTCCTCTTCCTCCTCAGTCCCTTCTCTCCTTTCCTCTTTTCCATTCTGGCATGCTGCCTCCCCATTCTCGGCCATCCATCTTATTTATCTTATCCACCCATACAATCGCCCATTCACTTGTTAAATATAATGCACTTTATGTGGGTAGTGACTCTGTGTTTGGAACGGACGCTATGTACAGTCATCATGCAGCTGGTGTTCCGTGGACGATCGTATATCTCGATGTTGGCCCACAAGAAGACTTTATCTCCCATCTCATACAAACACAAAATGGTGGTCACTGTTTATGTAAACACACATTTCGACATTGTCTCTAGTAGACCAACATATTCCTACATTGTCTATGCAAGTACAATAGTACATATTCTTGCTTTGCTGATTATTAGCACGCGTTTCAACATAAGTGATGCAAACCCACATTTCGACACCGTTGATGCAATTGCACATTCTACATTGTTTATGCAAGTACACATTCCTGCATTGTTGACCTAAGCACACAATTATTCTTTGTTGTTGACGCAAGGATAGGCCACATTTTGAAATTGTTGACAGTAGCAGCCTTTCCTACATTGTTAACGCAGAGACATGTTCGTGCGCTGTTATAATGCATGTATCCAATCAGGCATTGCTGACGCAAGCATACATTCTGGTCCTGTTGACGCAAGCATACATTCTGGTCCTGTTGACGCAAGCACACATTTCGGCATTGTTGACCTGAGCAGCAAACATTTCAACATCGTTGACCTGAGCAAACATTTCGGCATCGTTGACCTTTGTACACATTTCGGCAATGCAGACATCAGCACACATTTCCACATAGTTGATACAAGCGCGTATTCTTGTAATATTGGCGCATTCCGATTTTACCGTATAAAATAACATGAATAAAAGGCAGGCTTTCTCCGTTACAATTCGTCAGCAATGAAAGTCGGCTGTTCTCTTTATTTGAATAATATTGCTACAATTCCTGCAGATATTTCACTTTTACGGCGATACCAGGCTGGCAACGGAAGAGCAGATTTCATTGCTTCCGTGTTCCTCGCAAATATTCTGTCATTAATCAGCAAGCTATCGCGATGCTATGATATCTGCGATGCTGTGATCATGGCTTGGATCATGTGTGGCTCGGTGACCAAGTGGTCAGGCGCCTGTCTCGTAGACACAAGATGCGGGGGTTCAAACTCCCGTTGGTTCTCAGCAACAGTGTTTTGCCTCTGATTCATATTACTGAACTCTGGCACGTAAATCCCATGTTATTCATTATTTATGACTCATTATCTCATGCAGTGTCATCTGTGATGTTGCTAGCAGATACGAAGGTTTGCAGAGGATATCGTCTTCCTGGTATTGCTAAGTTAAACTGGATATCATTGCTAAGTGTTCATTAGTTATACATCGTGATCGTATCGTAATCGTAAAGTCCAAACTTCTAAAGCGCCACTCGAAAACCAAATCAAGATAGCGTTTTCCATTAATGATCCAGTCTTTAACTACAAATTTGTATTAACAATAATTATAATAATACTGATCATGTTAGCACACACTCGAGAACTTCAAAGTTCGAACGCCGCCAGTGAGTCACTCCGCGCTATCTCTTTTCTCTGTCTCTCTTTTTCTCTGTCTCTGTCTGTCTGTCTGTCTCTCTCTCACTCACTCACTCTCTCTCTCCCACTTTCTCTTCTACCTCTCTTCTCTTTGTCTGTCTGTCTGGTTCTCTCTCTAGTCTGTCTCTGTCTGTCTGTCTTTGTCTGTCTGTCTCTGTCTCTCTTTCTCTGTCTATCAATCTATCTCAGCCGCCAGGCGTCTTTTACTTCGTCCGACCTTGGTCACGCGACCGTGTATAAGTTGCGTACTTGTCAGCATATTTTTAATAAACGAAAAATTTATTGATTGATAGATTGTTTTCGGAAGTAGGTCTCTGTCTGCGGTCTCTGGTTGATCAACCCATCCAGCTACCATCCGTGAAACCAAAGGACACCAGCGGCTCATACGCCGATGTATGCGTCTTCCGGAGGCAGAGAACGTGACAGTACAACACAAAATAATTCAACTGCATTTGATATTGCTATTCTGAAATGAACATACGACCATGCGACAGAGCCACGATGGCACAGAGCAACTCTGCGCCAAGGACTTGCTCAAGGACCCTACAGTGACCACCCTACCCTACACAGAAACCAGAGGCGTAGCTAGGAAAAAATTTCGGAGGGAGTTTAAGTTTTCAGGGGTTTCCATTTTTGGTTTTAATAACAGTAATGCATTTATTTGCGGGGGGGGGGGTTGAAAACTTTGAACCCTTAAAACCACTGCCTAAATAGGCCCATGACAGTGACCGCCTCTGGCGAGGCTCGAACCCGTACTCTCCGCATTACAGGCCGAGCAAGCAAACCAATCGGCTACCATGCTATACATCACTCGACAATTGCATTACCTCCGCAGCTCTTAATTCAAAAATCGTAAAATCGTAAACTCGATATTTCTACAGCGCCCACAAAAGCGAAGTCGCGGGAACCAGCTTATTCACAGGCGCTTAACCAAAACAGAATCGATAGGCAGGGGGTCAAAATCGAGAGAGTCAGGCAGGCAGACAGTCAGACGGCTAAGGTGGATGATGCTTAGAGTTGAAATGGCGAGGAAGGTGAGGGAAGAGAAGGAATCGGGATAGGATTTGTGAAAAAGCAGTGTTTTCAGTTTTGAGTGGAAGACCTGTGGAGAGATAGCAAGAGGTGAGGTTTTGGTGAGTTCATAGGATGGATCGGATATTTGTCGTAGAACAGGCGGGAGTTTGTTCCAAAGAGGCGGGACAGCTATGGCTATGGAACGATTTGCAAATTTAAGCGATGAGGTGACGGAAGGGCGGAGCAGTGTGAGGGTGGAAGATGAACGGGTTGAACGAAGAGGTTGGACTGAGAACAACTGACGGAGATACGAGGGCTGAGAGGATTGAAGCGTATTGTAGGTGAGAGATAGGACTTTATATTCTATTCTATTCAACGCCAAGGATAGCAGCGTCATCGACTGATTCCTTATTAAGTCAGTGCATCAGAAGCTTTTTCTGTCTTTCTTTTCTCGAGTTAATTGAATTCTTTTCGAGAAGGCGTGACTGCGTTAGGTGGCCATTCTATAATGAACTTCACATCCTTTGGTGAAGCTATTCGTCTTCGCAATGCTGGTGCTGTATAGCCGCAGAAATGACCACAATGCATATCTGATCACGAGATGCATAAGGTTTTCACCCTATGGTATCCACCCCGTGGTTCCAGTCATGAAAACTTAATAATCTCATGCAAGCCAAGTCATTCTAATAACAAATGCGTACCGGTAGAAGAAGGCGAGGACAAGGAAGAAGGCAAAGAAGAAGGCGAAGAAACAGGCAGTCCTAATTGTATTGTAGTGTATTGCATCCCATAGTCGTCTCGCTTTCGGTTTTTAATCAAGTGCAATGTTCAATTTTTAATTTCTGATTTTTAATGTTTAAATTTGCCGCCCTCTGGAATGTTCCACTACAATGTCATGACCTCATTTGTTCCTGTAGTGAATCCGCCAAAATGCAAATCGTTTCTTGCGCTGAAGCGGAAATCGCCTTTCATCAGCAATGAAGAGATAGAGACGTTTTGATATCCGGTCCATAATCTTGTCTTCTTTTCATAGCATCTTCCGACTTCCGCTCCGTTCACCTAACACCGGCTTTCCATCGACAGCCCCGAAGCGGACAGAGGTGGTGGATCGGTGAGTGGTGTGGTCGATGACAGCCGCTATTCGATTAGTTTAATCCTGTGTCGAGCAAATGCCTGCCTGCACGATCCTCATCATGCCAATGTAAGTAGATCGGGGATAAAGGACAACTACACGGGGTGCTACGGATCTAGGTTTCCTTCAATGGTGTTAGCACTCAAGACAAAGCAGACGTCTGTTGCTATCATGTGTTAGTGTTACGTATTCTTACCACACACAATGCGATTTACCAGTGTACGTAGGCTTTGGCTTTAAGCCGGAATCGAATAAGCTAAGCTCCTTATCTTGAAATAAAGCCTGACAATGTGTTCTAAGGCTCTCCGCTGTGACCTAGGTGCCATCAGAAGCTACGCCAGTAATTAAAGACGTGACCCAATCACTGAGATGGTGGCTAATTGAAAAGGCGTGGCTTTGTGACTCTTTGTCACCTTTATATTCGGTGCCTGAATCTAGGCGAAAATTGCGGATTCAGTACCGAGCAATGGAACAATGCGAGTTTAAGAGAAAGGAGAGAGCAGGAGTATAAGCAGGAGACAAATGGGAGGAAGAAGAAGGAGGAGGAAAAGGAAGATGAGGAGGAGAAGGATAAGGAACAGGTCGAAGACGAGGTGGAGGAGGAAGAGGAGGAGAATGATGAGGATGAGAAGGAAGAGGAAGAGAAAGAGGAAGAGGAGGAGGAGGAAGAGGAGGAAGAGGAGGAGGAGGAAGAAGAAGAAGAGGACGAGAAGATGAGGAGGAGGAGAAGGATGAGGAAGAGGAAGAGCAGAAGGAAGAAGAGGAGGAGGAGGAAGAAGAGGAGGAAGAGTAAGAGGAGGAGGAGCAGGATAACGAAAAGGACGAGGAGGAGGAGGAGGAAGAGGAGGAGTAGAACGAAGAGGAGAACGAAGAGGAGGAGGCGTAGAATTATCCCTCCTTTCCGAGGAGGAAATGAGGGATAATTGGAAGGGATAGTTAGAAGGAAGACGAGAAAAAGAAGAAAACGAATGATGCAGACGACGAGAACTGACGGAGGTTGAAAAAGAAATTGGGGCAAAGAAAAGAAAACAGTTGGAAGAGACGAAGGCGAATTTCTTAGTTTATTATACCCTATCTATATATAAAGAGGCCAATTGTGAAAGAGGCCAATTATGGAAGAGGCCAATTGTGAAAGAGGCCAATTGTGAAAGAGGCCAATTGTGAAAGAGGCCAATTGTGGAAGAGGCCAATTGTGAAAGAGGCCAATTGTGAAAGAGGCCAAATAAATTATTGTGAAAGAGGCCAATAATGGATGAGGCCAATTATAATTATGGATGAGGCTAATTGTGGAAGAGGCCAATTTTGAAAGAGGCTTCCTTGCAACGTGCGACATAGGCCTAAGCTCCTTCTCCTATTTGTACCTGTTTTTAGCGAACGTTTAAAGATCATTCTATTCGATTGTTGTCTTGAATTGTCACGTCGGAGCACCTCTCATGAGTGTTCCGAAGTGGCGCTATACAAATTCCCATTTAGAAATGACAGATCACATTGTCCTTCCGTATATCCCTTGAATGCTCTCGGTCGCAACTGTCGTTCTTCGAAGGGACAATTCTGTTGAGGTCACGATAGTCACGTATCGTTCCATTCATTTCAGACGGCACATCATCCTACGCTGTATCGATCCATAGAATCCCATTCTTCCTCGATAACTACTTCCCTTTTCCTGGTCCGTCCTACCGTCAGTCTTTCCAGTCCTTCTTCCCTCGTCCGTCATTCCAGAAACACAGAGAGGAAGACGTTGATGGTTTCCGGTTCTCAGACCTCATTCTCTTTTCTTGGCGTTCTTCCCGCTCCGTCAACATAAACCCGTCTGTCGTCTACCAACACCTGAGTCATGAAATAAGACCAAACAATGGGCACCAAGGCTGGCTCTCCACTGTCTTTATTTGACATCGTAATCTACGCCAGTAATTAAACATACATGTGACCCAGTAATTTATCCAAAGGCTGATTGATAAGTGTGGCACGGTGGCCGACTGGTAAGAGCGGTTGACCTGTACCTCGGAGAACGGAGAGTATGGGTTCGACCCTCGTCCGGGGCGGTTACTGTGTATGGACCATGAGCAAGTCCTTCGCGCACAATTGCTCTGCAATATAATTGCATCTGCTCCGCCGAGGCGTGTGCACTTCTGAGCTTTGTGCCACCTTTGGAAGAAGGGCGATATCAAAATGCAGTTGAATTGTATTGTATAAGGTTTAGGATATTGGAGAACCAATGGTTAGAGCGCTCGCCTTGCAACGCATAGACTAAGGTTCGAGTCTACTCTGAGACGGTTCCTTTGTAGAGACTTTAAGCAAGTTCTTCGTTAACAATTGCTCAGCGCCATCGATTTCTACTCTAATCCATCCGATCCTCCGCCTTCAAAGTTTCCTCGTCCTCAACGAAACCAGCCTTAGCAGCTGCTAGATCTCTCCTCTCTCTCTCTCTCTCTCTCTCTCTCTCTCTCTCTCTCTCTCTCTCTCTCTCTCTCTCTCTCTCTCTCGCTCTCTGCATCTCTGTCTCTGCATCTCTGTCTCTGCATCTCTGTCTCTGCATCTCTGTCTCTGCATCTCTGTCTCTGCATCTCTGTCTCTGCATCTCTGTCTCTGCATCTCTGTCTCTGCATCTCTGTCTCTGCATCTCTGTCTCTGCATCTCTGTCTCTGCATCTCTGTCTCTGCATCTCTGTCTCTGCATCTCTGTCTCTCTCTCCGTCTCTCTCTCTCCGTCTCTCTCTCTGTCTCTGTCTCTGTCTCTCTCTCTCTCTCTCTCTCTCTCTGTCTCTCTCTCTCTCTCTCTCTCTCTCTCTGTCTCTCTCTCTCTGTCTCTCTCTGTCTCTCTCTCTCTCTCTCTCTCTCTCTCTCTCTCTCTCGTGACTGGTCTCTCTAGCAACCGGACTCGGATCTTCCCTTTCCCTTGACAACTCTGGACAACCCTTCTGACACAGCGCAGCACTCGTGAATAAGCTGGTGCCCTGCGATTAGCTTCAGCGCAGCTCTTTACAAATTTGAAGTTTACGATTACGACCACGACTGATGCTTGTTCATTAGACGGTGGCGCTTAATAAATGCATAATAATTAATTAATAGATCCCTAATTACAATTATAATTGCCCTGCGCAATACCACCAGTCTGTTCTATCATCTTCCATGAAATTTTCTCCCTCACTGCAGTGCATCAGATGCAATTATGAGCTAGGCTACACCAGTAATCAAAGCGTGATCCAATAGATGGTGGACTTTGCGATGGTTAGGATCCAACAGTTTAACGATGTCTGATAGCATCAAAGGCCTTTGACGTCGACGAAGGTGATTTAGTACAGTTCTCACATCCGGGTTTCGTTCAAACCGGTATGATTGGCAGATTTTCCAGAGTTTATCGACACCTTATGGCCCATAAGGAAGTTATGGCTGTCATAATGTCTACATTTCCTTGCCTATATTTTCAACGTTTTTTGGGAAATTAAATGATTAGCGGTGGCTTTCCTCATTCTTACGTGTTTGTCGAAAGCATTTTACGGGTGCCGAAGAGCAGCACTGCATTATCCAGGGTTTCACGAAACCTTATTATGGTCGCCAGGTCGTTAACGTAGACCTTAAGACAAAGTGATCATATATATATATATATATATATATATATATATATATATCAATCAATCAATCAATCAATAACTTTATTGCATCAACTGCAGCAACTGAACATCAGAGTTTAACAAACAATGCATCATAAAAAGTTAACATAATATGCTCATATATATATATATATTGTGTTATATATATATATATATATTGTGTTATATATATAATGTACTCATAACGTTAAATTTTATAGTGCATTACGTAGGGTGAGAATTGCCCGGGGGTTGGGGGTTTGACCCCCTAGTCTTTCTTATGATTCCATAGTAAAGTCTACATTTCACACCCAAACTGCACATGAATCAATGTCTAACCCCCTCGGTTATTTTTTACAATTCCCATACTGGCATTACGCTTCTAACGTTCTCAGTATATTAGATAATATAGGCCTAGGACCTACGTCTTTGATTGGAGCTATATAAATTCGTAATTGTCGTCGCAATCGTTATCGCACATTCCAAATTTCTAAGGCGCCACTCTAATGCTAAACGCAGGGCACCAGCTTATTCACGAGCGCTGCGTCACAACAGAAGGGTGGAGCTAATATCTCGAACCAAATATCTGCCTTGGCGGAGATTTGAGCCTATAAAAGCTGAACTAAAATGTCTGTCGAGTTAAATCAACATGCGTGTAACGTGTTGAGTTTGTATTCGGCGGGCGCTAGAATCTGCTTTTGCTGAGGCAAAACGATTCCGGACTCGGATGAAAAACCGTGTTGCTGACAGTTGCGACATTATTATTCTAGACTCCAAGGGGAGTATTTAATCAAAATTCTCTGTTTCGATTGGGTTTGTCGTTTGACTTCTTGGTCGTATATCTGAAACTCATCTCCAGCCTCCAGAGAACATGAATATTCATGATGTTGCAAACCCTTGCGCTTGATTATTCATGAAATTCTGCTGTTCTTTGTACGACGAATGCTTCGGATTTGCTTAGTAGTACGTTGACACTGAATTCTTTCCAGCTACGACGGTGTTACGTGCTGTTAACATTGGACACGTGTAACTGTCATTGCAATAAATAGAATTATGCTCAGGTCATCTTCACATGAGGGTGGCGGGGGTCTCGATAGCGTAGTGGCTAACGCGCTGGACTGTCAATCGAGAGGTCGGTGGAGGGGGGTTCAAATCCCCGCCAGGAGATAAAATTTTGTTCGAGATTTCAAATAGCCACCACGGCAGAAATTTGGTTCGAGATTTCTGCTCCACCTGGACTCACTAGTTAGCTCAGCTGTAATGAGTACACTTACCGTACCCTGTCGATGGGAGGATTAGTCGGCGAGGGAGAAGACTGGACACCCGCTTCATATGCCGAGGTGATGAAAATGAAGGCGTTATACCAAAGCCCTTGGAGAAAGGAAAAACTCTTCCAGCGCAGAGGCACGATTCTCTATAAATTTCTTCACCGGATCTCTGCTACTTTAAATTTTTCATCTCCGTTCATTAAACAGAAAGCGTTAGCACTCCATACCCTTAGCTGCCTCTCAAAGTTGCCTTAAGGAACTGCTCCTCATGCTCTCATGCTCCTCCTCCTCTTCCTTGTGTTCCATATCCTCTTCATATAGTTGCTCATCTAGGTCAAAAACTCTTCCAGCTCAGAGGCACGATTCTCTAAAAAGTACTTCACCGGATCTCTGCTACTTTAAATTTTTCATCTCCGTTCGTTAAGCGCCAGTATCAACTGACAAAGCACCAGTCGATGACCCTAAACGTATTTGCGCGAAGGACTTACTCAAAGTCCTTTCTCCCAGAATTGTCTCAGAGGGGCTTTGAACCAGCCACGTTTCGCGCTACAAGGGTAGAGTCTAGAGTTCAACCAATCGGATACCCTGTCAAACAGTACAATCTAAGATTGATATGTTTTCTGGAGAAAGAATCATAAACTAAAGAGTCCAACTGTTAATCGCATTTCATCCCATTCGCAGTTCAAGCGCAACAAAAAGATACAGGCATACAGCCTACCAGTCCCTTTATAACTATGATTTAATATTAATAATGCACGCCTTACGACGAATTCAGAGGAAGAGTGGAAATGGCTGCTTTCACAAAATGGCTCAGTGATGCTCGTTCTTCACGAATTCATTTTGACCAATGCTTTTTTTCAGACGGAACGCTCCGGAACGGCGTTCCGGGACCTTTTTCAGCTATTAAAGTAATTTAGTTAATTGAAATTTTTAATAAAAAATTACTTAGTTACTTTAATTTAATTTCAGTGCTTTCAGTGTTTATTGATAATATTGTTATTGATATGTATATAAAATATAAAATATTAGCATAAAATATGTCCCTATCATGGTCCACCGTTTATCGAAATATTGTACCTCATAATTGTTTTGATTCGTTCGGTTCCAAAATCTTTCTTTCTAGAAACGAAGTACTAAATTTAGCTAGAGTCCTACAAACAACAAAGTAACGCCAAACAATAAATGCAAATGGTAGCAATGTAACCGCGACAAACAACAAACTATTGCAAATTTTGCACAGAAATCTCCGAGCGCTGTGCGAGATATCTGAGTAATTGTTATGAAAACCTTTGCCAGAGTGAGCCGAGCCCCAGCCAATGTATAGGGTCAGGTACAACGTAACCTCGTAACCTACGCCGAGTGTCAGTGTAGGTATCGTCCCTGTTGCCACCTAAAAGACAGTTTGTCCAACCAGAATATCTGTGTCATCTGTATGCACCCGATTGACGAACGGCGTTGGAAGTCAGAATATTAAGTACTGTTATGTCACCGAGTCCCTCTTGCTACAGATCACTGTTAAATAATTCATAGCACGCTTTTCTTTACTGCATCCGGTCTACGTACAGCGTAGATCTGTCACTGTCCAAGAACCCTCCCCGATTTTCAAGTCCTTTTGCCATCTGCTCTTTCCGGAATATTTGTCTCTTTTAGCTCTGTCTCTGTCTGTCTGTCTCTGTCTGTCTGTCTGTCTCTGTCTGTCAGTCTCTGTCTGTCTCTGTCTTTCTCTCTGTCTGTCTCTGTCTGTCTCTGTCTGTCTCTGTCTTGTCTGCCTCTCTCTGACTCTTTCTCTGCCTCTCTATGTCTCTGCCTATACCTCCTATACCTCGAATACCTCCAAACCTTTTATTTCCCCATTCATTGACCCTCTTCTTTCGTCTCATCCTTTCCCCCCCCACCCCCACCCACCAACAGAACTCCCTCCGTAATGCTCAACCACAGCATATCCATATGCGTAAATGCACATGAATATATTCGCACTTTTATGCCGCAGCCGAGAAATAAAACTCGTCCGCGGTAGGCTTTTGGTAAACTGGGTGTCCACGGTAACTGATCCCAAAAGAACGCTTTATCTCTTTCCCCTATATTAGGATCCGATCCCGACGGGGAAAACGGGAAACGGCGCCTTGTTTCCTAATAGCCGTGCTCTGCTCCATCCACGGACTCCTGGTCGGACGCCAGCGGTGGATAGCGGAACGATCATTATTCCACGGAACTCTTGGCTCCTCGTTCTACTCGGCGTCGGTGCGTGAGTCTCCCATGGATTTATTTATTGGTATTTTTTCGGAAATTGCATCTCCGACGAACCACTGGCGGGCATGCCGAGAAAGCAGAGAGGAGCCGGCTATTCCTTCTTCCTGCCTTAGCATCGTCACCGCTGTCGGCCGCCGCATCAGTGGGAGGAAGAGTGGAAGCGACGGCGGCAGCAGCAGCAGCAACATTACGCTTTCTTATTTAATTATGGCTTCGAGCTTTCCTGCTGCCATCTAATGTCTGATCTCCTCCTCTTCTCCGACGTAGTAATGGCTGCGTATAGCATTCGCAATCAACCGGACTGCGAATGATCAACGCCGTACTAACGCCCTTGACCACAACATACACAATATCTCAACACCCATTCTTATACATACCTAGATAAATAGTCGTATACACACATACATAGGCCTACATACATGCATAAATACATACATACATGCATACATACATACATACATTCATATATACATACATTCATACATACATACATACATACATACATACATACATACATACATACATACATACATACATACATGTATACATGCATGCATACATAAATACATAAACACATATATACATACATACATACATACATACATACATACATACATACATACATACATACATACATACATACATACATACATACATACATACATACATACATACATGCATGCATGCATTCATACATACATACATACACACATAAACACATAAATACATACATGCATACAACATACAATGCATACATACGTACGTGTATTGCATAATTCATACATGCATATCTAAGCAGCCTGATTTCCTAATTATTTATCGTGTGTTCGTATCAAATGATTTAAGCTTAATGCTATCAATCATGTGCACATAATAATAGTAGAGTCATTTGTATTTCATTCTTTTTCTCTGTCTGTGTGTGTGTGTCTCGTTCTCTACGTTTCTAGCTTTTTCCCTGTTTTTTTTTATTTGTCTTCCTAGTACGCTCTTTAAAATAATGTTATTGCTTCTATCTCTCCTCTTTCTTTGTCTCTGTCTCTGTCTCTCTGTCTTTGTATCTCTGTATCTGTATCTCTCACGCATGCAAAGGCTTTTCTCCGAAACACGTAGTGATTGAAAGTTCTGTCTGTCTATGTCTCTGTCTATGTCGCTGTCTCTGTCTCTGTATGTCTGTGTTTCTGTTGATTGCTTTATTTGTCTTAAATTTTCCTCATGAATCTGCCTGCATGTCTTGCTTTTGTGTGTCTGTATGTTTGTGTACGTATCCTAGTGTCTCTGTCTCTCTCTAGATCGTGATGTATGCCTCGGCGATGAACAATTTGAACCGTCAATAGTATTCAGGGAATTCATGCCATTAACTGCTGCCAATAACAATCGAAAACAATTGATAAGACATATACGGCCCCCTGACATATTATACATAGGCTATACATTATTTTTACAGTCTCTATGTTTGCATGCAAATATAAAGAAATTTTTTTACACGGAATACTTTCATTTGCATCTACGTATGTTATTCATACACATTTTTGTTTATACATATACATGCATTTCACTCGCATATGCTCATACCCATAGATACCCTTGGGCAAATGCATAATGCATATGGGGTCTATACATATACATACACAGATCTACATGATAATATTAATAATGAGGCAGCCATGACTATGAAGTGTTAGTAACTTCATTTTCTTAGCCTCGGCATATGAGGGTAGGTGGCCAATCCTCTCCCTCGCCGTCTCATCTTCCCACCGACAGTGTAGAAGTATACAGTCAGGGTAGGTAGGCTACTCATCATACCTGAGTTGGCTATAGGGATGCAGATGGACCAGAAATCTCAAACGAATTTCTGCCCTGTCGGGGAGTTGAGCCCCCGACCTCTCAACTGACAGTCCAGTACGCTAACCACTACACTAACGAGCACCCACTATAATACGTAAAAATAAGTACAAATATACATTTATACATCTATACATACATTGATTTCTATGTTAGGTCATGCTGTATTCATAAGACTTATTTATTTTATGGGAACACTATACACACATTCTCCATTACTCTAATATTCATTGTTTATGGTGGACAATTACAGAGGTGACTCTGTGTAATTTGGGCAGCGGCATAGAATTTATGCCGTGAAATCACAGAATCCCTTGTAGGTTGATAGACGCGGGAGACGTTTTGTGCGCACTAGAGCACGTCTCAGGAGATCAACTCAGCTTAAAGCGTGCCTTTCAAAGATTTCTTCTGAATATCTTACTCTAAAGTTTAATCTGTGCGCACAACTAAACCTTCAAACTGAACTGTTCGAACACGAGTGGGTTGATTTTTAGATCTTCAATGTTTCCGACATTTCCAAGACTTCCGCATATCAGGACTACTTTCACCTGGAAGTGTTGATATAATATGATTTTATATGATGTATGATGTGCCATGGCATGATGTGATGACATAATTGTGACATACGACATATGATATATGATATGTGACATAGGCTATGATAATGGTATATTATGATATTATATAATGTAATATAGTACAACAAGGGTTTTTAATTGGTTCAGAAGACGTGAAATCTGTGTTAAAACCACTGCAATTTAACCTGAAACACTTAATAATCCCTCATAATGTCCTCTTAAAAGCTGTGAAAGTGTCCTCTGAGATAGTACACTGTCGTCCAAGCCATTCCACAAGTCTACAACCTTGCACTGAAGAATTTATGGCCTAATGTTCCTTTCGCTTTCTTAAATAATTTATACCTAAGTCCTCGAGTCGCCCGACCGGGTATAGGTCCCTACTAAAAAATTCAAAGAACCTCCCCTCTGCATTGCCTCCTCTCCCACGATAATCTTATAAACTTCAGTGATGTATCTTCTGCTCCGCCTTCACTCTAAATTTTTTAGTCCACGCATTGTCAGCCTTTCTTCGTAGCTCAAATCCGTTTAGCCCAAATTATTTTTGTAGCTCTTCTTACCACATTCTCCAGTTGTTCTCCAGTTGCACTGTATGATTAGCCTACAAGTAAAGTAAGTATATCCTTTATTGCATCAATTAATTATTGCTAACCGCATTCTGATTAACATTCTACAATGGCCTAAAAACTCAAATGTTGCATTTTAATTTCTATTGTTTTTCAAACTGTGCTGTTTACAGTATTTTGGTCACGTGTAAATCATCCTAATAACAAGTGTTTATTCCTAGAGCATTTGTAGGCCTGCAGAACTGTAATAATCACCCTCTACATGCATGTAATCAATGATTGAACTTTGCCGACATACCGCTGGTGGTCTAACTTTTAACTTGGGGTCTAAACACTTATACAAATATACAACAGTTACTGTATAATTGATATTGCTCTTCTTCTAAAGCTCAGAAGTGCACACGCGACCGTAGGCCTACAACATAACATCTATCATGGTGCGGAGCAATTGCGCCTGATAACTCTCTCAACGTCCCCACACGGTGTCCGCCTAAGTGAAGGCTTGAACCCGTACTCTCCGCGCTACAGGCCGAGCGCTTTATCCTATCGGCTACTGTACCACACTAACCACTAACCCAGAGACATCGAACCAGGAATAAAATATCATCTTTATACATACATACATACATACATACATACATACATACATACATACATATACAGACATACATACATACATACATACATACATACATACATACATACATACATACATACATACATACATACATACATACATACATACATACATACATACATACATACATACATACATACATACATACTTGCATGTAGGGTGCATTTTGTTGAATTCGGTCAGCCGGTATTCTCTCTACAAGTTCAAAACCATCGGAGACTTCGCTGAACGACTTTGTCTAGTATAGTGCGTGTGTGTGTGCGTGTGCAGGGCGATTAATGGTGGCCGAGTGCAGCGATCCCTGGCCATTAGATGGCGCTTTACGGCGTATCCGGTTACATTATGCTGCATCCGGTTGCAAATTATATGTAGGTAGACGTTCACACAGAGCGAGAGAAATGCATGATATGTGTAAGTAAATCAGTTCGAGAGATGTGGAGAGAGCAAAGAGAGAGAGGAGAGAGGGTAGGAAAAGTAAGAGGGATAAGTAGGTAGGTAGGTAGGTTGGTTGGTAGAAAGAGAGAGAGAGAAACAGAGAGAGGGAGAGGAGAGAGAGACAGAGAGACAGAGAGACAGAGAGACAGAGAGACAGAGAGACAGAGAGACAGAGAGACAGAGACAGAGAGACAGAGAGACAGAGAGACAGAGAGACAGACAGACAGACAGACAGAGACAGACAGACAGACAGAGACAGAGACAAAGACAAAGGAGAGAGAGAGAGAGAGAGAGAGAGAGAGAGAGAGAGAGAGAGTGAGAGAGAGAGAGAGAAGAGATTTAAATAGGGGATGAAATAAAAGAGAGAAAAAGAGCGATTAGGAGAGCTAGAGAGGGAGAGAGATTTAGACAGAGGAAGAGATAAGCAGACCGAGGCACAGACAGACAGATGCAAATAAAGACAAACATAGAGTCACACAGAATGAAACAGAGAGAGTGTGTGTGCAAGAGAGACAGACAGATCCAGGGACAGACACTGAGACAGAGAGGAAACGGAAGCACAGTAAAAGCTATGTAAAGAACCGGTAAAAGAAGACCCTCCACTTGCCGCCCATATATAGAGTATTATAGACCCAAACGGGTCTCCATAAACTGACGACAAGTGCCCAACAGCCTCGCATTTCAGTGGCACATGCGCCGTTGCGTAGCAGCGGATTTATATAGCGCCCTCTTAAGAGAGCCTCGATGCGGTCGTTCAGCACGAACAGTTCTCTCTAAATTAAGCTCTAAAAGAACCGTTCTGTATTTAAGCGTCACGCGTGGCAGCGTAGCTTTGCGCTTAAGTGCGGCTGTTAATTTGAATTGACGATGTGTCTCATCTAGTGCAAGCTCATGTTATCTGATTTAATCTAATGCTATCTAATGTAGTATAGTGGCTTCTATAGAGCCGCTCTCATAGATACACTGGGCATCAATAGATTGCTGTTTCAAGGGAAACTATGGTCGAAATCATAAACCAAGGATCCTACGCGGAAACTGTCTCAGAAGAAGCTTGAACCTGTTAGTACTCCCACGTTACCTGTTTTTACTACAATTTATTTAGCATCGTCGGTTGCAAGCTACTTCTATAGGAAGCTTTATACACATAGTCTACTGTCAGCGCGAATGCTAATGCCCGAAGTACAATGACGCAGTAATTTTCCCGCGGTAAATAAAGCGGTAATGGGGACAACAATTTCGGTTTTACCGCGGTAATGGATTTACTGTCGCGGTAATACCGCGGAAATGGAGAATGAGCCAGAGGTAAATCCGCGGTAATAGTCACCTCAGAATGAGACTGTTATAATTATGAAGACCTGGAGCAAAGGACTGAGGATAATAAACCTTTAGTGGGAGATGGCGTAGCCTAAACCAAAAATCTACATCGTTTTGCCTAGCTGTCGTTATTACGCATGCGCCATTTTCACCTGGTTATTTGCAACAAAACGATTTATAATGCGTAACTTATGAAGTCTTATGGACCTCTGACAAAATATTCATGAACCAGTGACGACGTCTCAGCCATTGTTTATTAGAAGACGTGGCGATTGCAGAGGCACTACTGCGGAGGAATGGAGATTGGCTGGAGACAGAGAGTTCCTGGATCAAAAGCTGAAGGAGAACCTAGAGTGACATGGACTGATAAAATAAGGTCGTGTACTGGATTATCAATTCTATCGGTCATTGAAGGAGAATTGAAACAGAAGCGCATGGAGCCAAATTGTCCATGGCGCCGCCAATCCTCGGCTCGAGAACAAGAAAAAGCAAGGCAAGATTGCAGGAAAATCAGGAAAAATGCTACTTTTACATAAGCATGTCTACAGTATATGAATGGTCAAAATATGTGATCTTGCCATGATTTTTATGCATGTATACATAGATGTATGTACGTATTATGCAATCAACATACATGCATGTGTATATTATACATGTATGTATGTCTGCGTGCAAATATATGTATGATTGTATATGCACTTATGTACGAATGTATATGTTTATGAACGCTATAGTGCATGTACGCTTATTTGTATGTACCTCTGCGTATATGCATGCATGTACGTATGTATGTATGTATGCATGTATCTCTGTGTGCGTGTCTATAAATTATGGACATTTATATAGCGGCCATTTTTATATTAAGAACCTCCAACGACGCATGTGTTATTTTTTATCCCTGTATTCGTCCAGCAATTGAGTATTTTCCGCACGCGCCAGTGCGCATGCGCACAACAGTCGTGTATCTGGCTGAAGAAGTATCTTCGGAAGTCTTCGTCATTTGGCGGATGAAGGGTTAATCCACCCTATCGAATGAGTTTCGTCTCTTTGGCGAGGCTACTGATGACAGGAGAAATTGATGAATCCGAGATTAGGCAGGTGATGAATGATTATATAGCAGACAGACAGGTAGAACGCTTCCAATTATGTCGACGGTGTAGATCCAAGCTTATGCAGCTAATACTTCATTAACGAAGAAGGAAACGTGAGGCGCTTTGCGAGTGAAAATGGACCGCCATGTCCACTCGTATTGACAGCCTAATCTGCGCCCATATGGGAACACGCATGAATATTTCACAGACGCATCCAGTTTTTATACGATATACATTCTATAAATGCACACGGCTATGAGATAGCTTTCAGCAATATGTATGGTGTCAATGCGGTGTATGTCTGTATACATATACCTATGCATGTACGCATACATGTATGCATGTGTAGGCTACATGCATGGGTGAGTGAATTAATATGCTTTTAGCGTGCTGGATTGTCAAATGAGAGGTGAGAGGCGGGTTCAAATCCCCGTCAGGGCAGAAATCTGGTTCGAGAGTTCTGCTTCCTATAGAAAACTCAGCTACATCTCGAAACATCTGCCCTAGCAGGGATTTGAACCCCGACCTGTCTCAAATGAAACGCAGAATACACACACAGTACACACAGTCTAAAATTATATGGTCATGCATACGGACGTACTTACATACAAACATAAACACATAAATGCACATGCAGGTATACTTACATATGCATAAACACACACACACACACACACCCACACACCCACACACCCACACACACACACACACACACACACACACACACACACACACACACACACACCACACACACACACACACACACACACACACACACACACACACACACACACACACACACACACACACACACACACTCACACACACACACACACACACACACACACACACACACACACACACACCTACATGTATGCTGCATGCGTAGTCACCAGCAGCACATCTGATCCTGTGCTTACATACTTTTGCGACATGACAGCGGTTTTTTGGTTTGCAACAACAACAACAACAACAGCAACAGCAAAAAGAAGAAGAAGGGCGGATAACCAGTCGTTTCCCTCGCCGTCTTATCTTCCAGCCGACAGTGCAGGTCAATGTGTCCATTACAACTGAGCTGCCTAGGGGTATAGGTGGAGCAGAAATCTCTAAGCATCTGCCCTGGTGGGATTTGAACCCCGACAGTTCACAGTACACACACTAACCATTAGACAATCGCTGGCGGTCCCAGCATGTCGTTAGACACACAGAGCCAATCATAATTTGTTCCATGAATTATGCATCTATACTGAGGCACCTAACACACCTGCTGAGCAGAAGATCAGGAAGCGAACTTATACTCAATTCATTATTGAGTAAGGCAACTACTTCCCGTTCTTCTGCTCTGTCAAAGTCTGTCTTAGTCAAAGTAAATATCATAATTAATCAGTCAGTCATAAATGAACTGGTATATATATATATATATATATATATATATATAATAAGTTAGTAGACTAACGTTAAGGCATCTATCAGACATGCGATAGTTAAGTGTGCAAAAATACATCTCCGTTAATTATTGTCGTTGTTCTTCTTCTTCTTCGTCCTTTTCCTCCTCCTCTTCCTATTCTTCGCATTCTTCTTCGCATTATTCTTTGCATTCTTCTTCGCATTATTCTTTGCATTCTTCTTTGCATTATATATATATATATATTCTTCGCATTCTTCTTCGCATATCTTCTATCGCATTCTTCTTCGCATACACCACCGTTAATTGTCGTTGTTCGCATTCTTCTTCGCATTCTTCATCGCATTCTTCCTCGTATTCTTCTTCGCATTCTTCTTCGCTATTCTTGTTCCTCATTATTCTTCACCTTCTTCTTCGCATTCTTTTTCTCCTTCTTCTTCAGTAGATGCCAGACCCTATTTGCTACAGTGGTCAAACGTACTAGAAGGCTCCTCATGGCATGAGGATACCAATTCTCATAACTGATCGTTGGTTATTTCGATGATTCGAACCTCGACCTATATCAAGGTCTATCTGTTCACGAGGACCTAAATGGCGAGACAGTCGCTCAAACGGGAAGTGGTGATAAAGGATCTCAATTGATAAACTCATTGAACAAACTGGACAGGGTCCAGTTCGCCAGACTTTTTGTTTCTGGTGGCATTTGCCTGTCTGTCGTGGTGACTTTAACATCATAGGCTGGAGTTGATATGGGAAAATGTCCCTTTTGATTTTTATCCATCTAGTTTAACTTACGGAAATCTTGAATGTTTGCTTGAATGTTTGAGCCAAAAAAAAAAATCTTGCGACGACTAATTTTAAATCATTCAATCGTCATGAAATTGCAGATAGACTCGCCCTCGCAGACACTTCATTCTATAAAATTTTCAATCCCCCAATTAGCTTTCACAATAAAGTAATTCGGGAATTGTAATTGAAATTACATTTACAAGCATGTTTTTACGGGCTGTATTTTATTATCCATCTACTTTAACTTACGGAAATCTTGAAATGTATGTATGTATGTTTGAGCCACAGGCTAAAAGTCAAATCTTGCGACGACTCATTCGATCACTTACAATCATTCAATCGTCCTGAAACTTGGCAGATAGACTCGCCCTCGCAGGACACTTCATTCTATAAAAATTTCAGCTCCCAAAAAGGCTATTATAGAATCGGGGACTCTTTTCGAATCGGGGAATCAACTTTCCGATACGCAGCGTTGCCATTGGCCGCAACAAAACGGGCGCGCTGGATTAAACGCACGCTATGACGTAAAATGAACGCGGACTATATATTTGTAGAGGGCTTCATAAGACGCATTATAGGATAGTAGATGGATATAGTAAAAACCCTTTTTACGGGCTGTATTTTTTTTATAGTTAAGATGTATGTAAACCAGAGTACGGTTAGACAACTGGTATAATAAAGAATATACTTACTTATCTACTTAACTTATTGTCACTGTTATTCATGTGAGTTCCTGAGCAATTTTAACTTAGTTCGTTTAATGCGTTGAATAACCATTTGTAAAGTTGAATGTAAACTTATTTGACGCCTTTCCAGAACCTCACAAGACGAATGTATTTTACCTACAAAATCATTCCTGGATTTTATACGTATGACCTACTAGCAGTTTTTACCCGGCGTTCGCCCGGGTTTTCCTCAGCGCCCGTGTATTTGAATTTAACGACATCTTCGTCAGCGCCCGTGAATTTGAATTTAACGATGTGCACATTTTTTGTGTATCCCTCTGGCGAATTTACGCGCTGGCTTGAAATTGTTTAATTGTAACTCTACGCAATATATACTCCTGCATAGCTAGATTTCAATGGCATTGAAACAGACTATGACCACATCGAAACTTAAAATGTGCAAATATCGGAATTTAAAGTAAATTTTGGGTTGAAATAAAGTTGTGTTGAGATATCTATAGAAACTCAAATGAAAACGTTCGTTAAAAATTTCGTATCCCTAAAGTGTTGCATTGGCGAATTTTTAAGTCCGATGACCTATAAATTTAGCCGTGGGCGTGACCACTTCTGATTATTTTGAAATCAACGGTCATCGTGATTGGTTGCGAATCAGAGCGTTGACCTAGATGCTCGCGTGACGTAAGATTGCATATTAATTTAAGCCTTCGTGACGTGAACAAATGGCCATACTGTGGCCGGTATTGAAATAGTCTCGTCGAAAAAGTTGGAAATTTAAAATGGCCATATATCGGCGTTTAAATAAATTTGCGAGCTGAAAATAGTCGCGTTGACTTAGACGCGGCGTAATAATGTTTTGTAAATTTTTTTCAAATCGCTAAACCGTTCCGTTTCGGAGCCTTTAGCCGGACAGACAAACATACGGAAGGACAGAATAATCAGACTTTGATTATAATATAAGATAAATATAAATTAGTATACATGTATGCATGCACGCATATATGTATGTAGACCTAAGTATGTATGTATGCATGTGTGCATACATGTATGAATGTACGTATGTATGTATGATCTTTACTGCGGGTGGCTCGGTCGCATTATAAACGTGGAGTACAATACAACACACAATACAACACATCACAATACAACTGGGGGCGCGGTGGGCAGGGGTATGTTCGGTGCCTTGCAGCTGGAGGGTTGCGGGTTCGAATCCACCTCAAAGTCGCCGAGTAGGGACCCTGGGCAAGTCCTGCACTCGCAATTGCTCATGCGCTTCGGCGTGAAACTCCGATTCAGCGTTCGCGCAGTAGTCGGGAGCGCCTCTGAATAGGAATCTGGTAGGGGCGCTATAACAAGTGGTCAAATACAATACAATATGTATGTAGGTATCTATGTATGTATTGTATTGTATTGTATTGTATTTGATCATTTATAAAGCGCTTCTCATAACATAAGCCTTTCAGAAGCGCTCTCAGTGCGAGGTACTCTGAGAGAAAAAGAAAGTTTTAACTAAGGTGAGAGAAAGAGGTAGAGATGCTACCAGAGAGGATTGTAGAGCGTAGAGAAGGAGGAAGTCTATTCCACAAGGAGGGACCTATGCAGGCAAAGGATCTGGATTGAGCCTTTGTGGTCCTAACACGGGGAACGAAAAGGTCAAGCCGGTCAAAGGATCTGAGAGGACGCAATGAAAAGGGCTTGAAAATATAGCTGTTGGTGTTCATGGAGCGCAACGTGTTCCTAATTAGCGCATGGGCAGTGGTGCGTTGGCGGGGTCTCTGAGTCGTGGCGTTCTTCGAAGCAAGGCAGGAGGGGCAGAAGAAGCGGTGGCCATGGGTCTGGTCGGAGAATAGATGGGGAGTGGCCTGAGGTGTATTAGCCTGTGTCCTCTGGCGTCCCCTTCATATATGCAGGGAGGGCTTTGTTATTTAAGGAACGTCGCTGAAATTATGTCCATCGATCATCGTAGCCGTTCGTCGCTTCGTCGCCTCGGCTACGTCCGGATGACTTCGACACTCTCCGCCTTTGATCAGGTTATTAAGAGCTCCGTCGCAATATGAACGATCAAATGCAGATGTTGTGGTCTGCGGAGGCGGCGGCTGACGGCAGTGTGATTCTCCTTACAGATTTTATTTTAGTTATAGTTACAGTTATAGTTAATGATTTTTTATTTTAGTTATAGTTATAGTTATAGTTAGTACTATTTTTTAGTTATAGTTATAGTTATAGTTAATGGATTTTTTATTTTAGTTAATTTTAGTTACTGCTTAGTTACAATAATTAAGGATAATAAGCAAAATTGTGCATATTAACACGCTGTTTCACAATTTGCTCAGAGCTTTGAAAGCCTTTGAAGCATAGGTGCATTCAGCTTCATGAATACACGAGTTTCCAAAGTAACTTACAAATTGCACAATAAAAATATTGCATTTTTCGTTCTCATTTATGTCGAATCGTCCATATTGCACTTCCTATTCTTATTTTTTGCATTAACGAAAATAAAGATGAATTTTCGTTAGTGTTATTTTCGTTATAGTTATAGTTATAGTTAATGATATTTTTTAGTTATAGTTATAGTTATCGTTAACGAAATCATTTTATTTTCGTTAACGAACATTTTCGTTATCGTTATCGTTAACGAGAATCACACTGGCTGACGGTCATTCTGATCATTCGTTCGTTCGTTTATTCTTTCATTGGTTCATTCGCTTATTCGTTCATTGTTCATTCGTTCGTTTATTTATTCGTTCGTTCGTTTATTCGTTCATTCGTTCGTTCATTCGTTCATTTATTAATTCAATCGTTCAGTTTTTCGTTCGTTCATTTGCTCATTCGTTCACCCGTTCACTCATTCATTCCTTCGTCCGTTTATTCATTCATTCGTTCATTCGTTTACTCGTTTACTCGGTTATTCATTTATTTGTTCATTCGTTCAATAGTTTATTCTTCATTCAATCATTTCCTCATTAACCTTTATAAGCTCATTCGTTCATTCATTCTTTCATTCATTCGTTTATTCGAGTTACGATTCTGCTTGAATATGTATGAGGCCACGGGTTTCTGAATGCGTTGCCATTCGCAAGACTAGGCATTTCATCTCGTGGCCGGAAACTATGATAATCCGAAACCGGTTTCGATACCCGAACATGACTAAATGGTCACAATATCTAAAGAGTAATATCCTTCTGCCTGCAGGAGCAAACTTGCAATCGCTGTGGAATAAAGGTTGTATGCAGATGGTTATATCTAGGTTTGTACACCGGAAACTCGTTGTAAACTTGTATTTAGAAACTATGAGAAAAATCGCCTTATAACGTCACCGTGTTATAAGGAAGTTATTTGCTATGGCATGGACCCTTTAGATAACCAGGACTGTAGGAGCTCGTGTAAATTTAATGGGTCTATGGCTATGACTGCCCCGACCGTGTTGTAACAAAATTCGTGTTGTAGCGAAACGTACTACAGAGTCTACTGTGTACCTATATGTAAATAATGCAGTAAGTTTTTTCAATTATCTTGCAACTAGAAATACACCGTATATAAAAAATATGATACATTTATCTATATAATCATTGTATGTATGTGTGTGTGGACACTTACTACAGGCCTTTTTAAATATCTCACAAAGAGCTGCCAACGCCAACCTAGACGATATTAAAGTCGTAAATAGCGAAAAGTCGTTCAATAGACGAATAGGGCTCAGAAGTGTCGCCACAGGCGAGCTCCCGCAGTCACGTATAACCTATGCGACGGATTTCCATCCCTGCAGACCTGGTTGTAGACACGATGTTCGGAGTTCCTCTATACTAATGTTTAATGTTGCCATTGACGACAGAATGTCGTGTTTAGTGTTGTATTAGGGGTTTCATGCATCCCGCAAGAATGACGCCCTGCTGGTATTTATGAATGCGGTAGCTCGCACCATGGGACACTTTTATTATTGCTGTCATTTACATGGAGATGACGCAACGTATACTTACAGCAAAAATTATTGTTTGAGAATCTGGTATACGCTGTGTCTGAGAAAGTCCTTGGTCTCAAGGTCCAATTTGGTGTCCTCGGTCTTGACGATGTTCCTTGGCTTCGACTGTGCTTGCCAGCGTTGTATATGCAGCGCCAAGCCGTGAATATTTTTAAATAGCGCTCGTGAATACGCTGGTGTTCTGTACTTGGTTTTAGAGTAGCGCTTTAGAAATTTAGAATTTACAAATAATATTTAGATTTAAAGTCATGTTCATACTGGATTTTAGAGAACACCCGTAACCTATTACGATTACTTAAACTATGTCAGGCTAATTCTTATTGTAGCTGAAATTTAGTTTATTGCCACTTAAACATAACATAATCAGAGGTCCTCTCTACAAAAGTCTTAACGATGTCAGATGTCATTAAGAAGAGAAGAAATCGAAAAATGCACAGAAACTACAAAAGTCACCAGTGGAAGGTCCACGCACACACGTGGAACCCAAAAGTCGGATTATCACCCAAAGGCTGCAGATAACATCGTATTAAGAGTCCTTCGACCTAGGTGCGCAGAGACTGTGGAGCACCGACAGGCGGTAGCGTCCGCCACACACTGTAAACACCACCGCCCAGCGGTCCCTTCTTGATGGTGGATGAGGTATGTCCGGCTATCAGTTGCGTCGCCGGGTGCACGTAACATAGTTTTCTCGTCGTTTTCCGGCCTTTAGATATAAATGGCACCATTTGCTTACGATCTCTGCAAAGATACTTCTCCGCCGAGACGCATCCATTTTATGAATGAATTCGCCAGATTTTATTAATTCTACACTGGCTTCCCATTCGCGCCCGTATCGCTTTATCCCTCCTCATGTATCATATCCATTCTGGAACCTCCCCTCATATATGACATCCATGGTCGTGCCATGCTCTGCTTCAAATCCTAAAGGACTCTGATCGGCCACGCGAGGAGACTTTACCGTTCTTCGCACCAACAGGAAGTTTGGAAATCGTTCTTTTGCTGTCTCGGGACCTAGGGAATGGAACAGTCTCCCAGCTACAATCCGCCAATGTTAATCTGCTATTCAATTTAAATCAAAATTAAAAACTTATCTATTCTCACTACACTGTGACTAAGAACACAGCGCAACGCGCTCTCGTGCAAGACTTGTCTTGTTAAAGCGCATTATAAATGTCTAATTGTATTGTATTGTATTTACACAGCTTAATTCCAGAAAACTGCGCCTATCTGCACGCCAGTATACCTTTCCTCTTATTAGACCTGTACGTCTTACCATTCCATAAGCCCTTATACCTCGCCTGCGTTTAGAAGACATGTACATGTACTTTGGCCACTAGCTCTTACTCCCTCAGACCAACAGGCTCCCGTAGCCCATATTGCCTCTTTCCATGGAAAAACATTATTGACTATTTTTGAGACTGTTATGTGCTTAGATATAGTTAAAGGTGGTTTGAACATGACGTGTTCCGACTAAGGCACGGTCTTCAGCACACGCATGTCTTATCGTACAGACAAGAACCATTATACGGCGTTGCTTAGATCGGTAGACGACGTCTTTGGTGATCATCGTATGCGGACGTCTTGGGTGGTAGTCGTGGAAGTTAATCGTCGCTGTGGGTGATCTTCATGGAAGAGAATTAGTCACTAGGGGCGGTCATCTTTGATGTTTATCTTCGGTGGTCATCTGGCGTGGTCCTCATAATGCGGACCAGTGGAGGGTTTTACATCGCAAGGGAAGCTGTTACTGGATTGATTCATACGTAAGGTCAGCAACCAGCGATCCATGAAACGTAAAAGACGACACCCATAGCCATTCGACCGTTGTAATCAAAAGACCATCTCCATGCTCCGTCGACCACATGGCTCTATTCTACGGAAGCCCATTTCCACCGGATCATAATACTTCTTCTCATCTCGTAATCGTAAACGTCGTAATCGTAAACTCAAAGTTCTAAAAGCGCTAGGCCTACTTTAAAGCTAAGCGCAAAGCCCCAGCTTTCTCACGAACTTACCCACCGTAGCCTGGTTTCTAGCGTCACCGGTCTGTGAGATTGCAATCTGGATTCATCTCCAATTAATTATGATTTCAGATTGCGATTTTACTCTTATTGTCCATTGACTAATGGCTTAGATATTTTGAAAACGGCGTTATAGAAGTCAAACTAGATTCTTCAAATGATTCATGGATGCAAAAAGTTGGTTTCCAGGCGTAGGGGTTTGTAAGTTTTAAAAACCTTATGCTTAAGTTCTTTAGGTTTATAATATAATAATAATATAATATCAGAGAGAGTTTCTTTAATTTAGCGCCTGACAAACGCACTGCGCTGTACATTTACATGTTATGCAATTGAAACAATCTTAACTAGTTAACTACTGACAGAACAGACAGCTTGTAATACAACGGCGCTAATAGCAGCCTACAAAGCAAATCCGCCCTAACGGGGCTCGAACTCGGTACCTCTCGCACTCTTCGCCAGATGTTATCCAACGCGCCACCGGAACAACCTATAACCTACGAAAGCCTAAATTAGGTCAGACACAGCAGCTGATTGGTTGAGTGCTCGCATTGTAACACGGAAAGTACGGGTTCGAACCTTCTCTGAGATGGACTCCTATGAGCCCTATGTAGGTACAATATGGGAATACCGGTCACATATGGATATGCTGGCAGGGCTTGCTCTGGAACGGAATGATCACTGTGACAGTCCATTCTTTCAACGCTGTCGACATATAGAATTATCTTTTTAAACTGCCTCAGAAGAAGATCGGTGAATTTTGAAGCAGTTAACATCTTAGGAAGTCCATGCGAATATTGTAAGACATAATATTAGGCTATATATTTGCTAAGGTCGTGGTAATGAGAGATTGCGACAGCATTTGCGATATTGACGCTATTTGTCGCCAGCATAATACCGAGAGAAAACCACGAACATCATACCCTGTCAATACCACAGAGTTTCCAATATAGGCCTACAGTAGCCTATGCAAAGCAAAGATATCTACGCAAAACGCCTATTGGCCGTCGACACATTTCCTCCATTCGTTATTTTAATTTTTGTTCCTCAGGGTGCTTTCCGAGTTTCTCGTGATTTCCCATCAGTATTGATGTTGGGGACCATCGAAGAAACAGAATGTAAAATCTCATGCATATTCATCAGTTCTACAGCGCATTCTTCACGTTATGAGCAGAACTGTAATGAATATTCATCGATTCACCGTCAACAGCCTCATACATAATCATTAGAGTAAAAAACTTCTAGATTGTCAGAACGTTATTGGTACCCGAGACCTTGTCAATAAAACATATTGCTCCTTCGTCTACAGATTATAATATAACTCCGAAAAGCGATCTTTTTCTCTAGTAAATTGTAGGATATAAATTCTTTTTCCATCCATAAATACATATTATTATTATTATTATTATTATTATTATTATTATTATTATTATTATTATTATTATTATTATTATTATTATTATTATTATTATTATTATTATTATTAGGCTATTATTATTATTATTATTATATTGTACTTATAAAAGCATAGAATTATTCTGCTTATTAGACCTACAGGCCTGCCGCCTGCATATATTCGTTTCGTGCATATTCTTTATATATAGCTTCATAAAGTCCAGATACATAATTGTATTGTATTGTATTGTATTTGAACACTTGTTATAGCGCCCCACCAGATTTCCCATTCAGAGGCGCTCCCGACTACTGGCAGTCTACTGCGCGGACGCTGAATCGGAGTTTCACGCCGAAGCGCATGAGCAATTGCGAGTGAAGGACTTGCCCAGGGTCCCTATGCGGCGACTTTCAGGTGGATTCGAACCCGCAACCCTCCAGCTGCAAGGCACCGAACATACCCCAAACCACCGCGCCCCAGTTGTATTGTAATGTGTTGTATTGTATTGTATTGTACAGTGTTGTACACACACACATACATGTATGCATACATACATACATACATACATACATACATACATACATACATACATACATACATACATACATACATACATACATACATACATACATACATACATACATACATACATACATACATACACACACATACATCCACCATACATACATACAAAGACAATGAAATGCCGTGTGCGCTCTTCCATGTGAGCTTCCGTAGGCCATATGTTGATTTATCTGTACGCCTGTGAGGAGGAGGCCATACAATCTCGGAGGCATCGAAGCAGAACAATTGCTTATGTACGGTTGATACGACCATCATCCTACGAACGCTCAGCAAAGAGCGGGGCAGCAACCGCCTGCTGAGAGCCTTTATGTATATACATAGACATGCACACACAGATATACACATATATATACACATCCACGTATGCAAACATTAACATATACAGATACAGACATAATAATAATAATAATATTCTGTATTGAAACAATCCGCTTGACAAACCGCAACCGGTTACAGTGTACAGTTATGCATTTGAAACAATTCACAAGAACACAAAATAATGACAGAAGGTATAAATCTTAACTACCAACAGAACAGACAGCCTGCAATAGGGGCACCTATATACATGCAGTGAAACATATGCATACATAAATACATAAATGCTTATAGGCCTACATACATTCAGTGGCGTCACTAGGGTTGGTGTCACCCGGTGCGGTAAGCTCATGGTGTCACCCCATGGACACCCTCTCTTTCCAGACCATGCAGAATCCTTAATAATGATTTTTGTACTAATGTTACCCGTAAATCGTAATTCCTGCATATAACAGAATGCAATGGTAATAAAAGTGATATTAACAACTAGCGGAATAAAATAATTACAAATTCATATTTTTTATTTTTTATTTTAATCATTTACCATTAGATCAGCAGTTACAATATTAAAAATCAAATTAGCAAATATTATTGGACTGTGGAGGGCAATGAAGGTTCCTGCAGCTTATTCAGGCCTCCTTATAAAATAATGTTAAAAGAATACAGAAAATTATGTAACTACAGTAGTGTCAATTGGCAAATTTTATTTAACGAGGAAATATAATTGGAAATTTTGGCAGATTATTTATTAAAACATTTAATATAGGAATATTATAAGTTAAAATCAGGTTAGCACTTAAAAATATAAATATATGGAAATATACTCATAAATGAAATAATACACAAAAAACAGGAACAACTACGCAAACATTTCAGCACTTAGTTAACATCTCGATTAGATCAAAACTTTCCTGGCTTTCAAAACTGCGAACTTGTGAATCAATTCACCGAAATCAATGCCTCTCAGCAACTCACTTTCAATTGATAATATCGCAAGATCGGAAAGCCTTCACTGTCCCATGGTAGATCATTAATAGGTCTTTATAAGTTTCAGCTTTGAAAAGCTTCTCTCACATAAAGCCAAAGACACACAGATCGTCAGAAATAATTTTAGGCTTAGTGAAAGGGCTGGGAGAGATTCTATGCAGTTCCATTCAGCTATGAATATCAAAACGTCTAATACTGCACGCTTTGGGTCGGAAAACACTCTGTTTTAGGCATGAGCATATTTAAGGGGCTTACGGGTTCAACCCCCCCTCCTCCATAAATAAATACAACTTTTCCTTTACTCTGCGACCATTTCCAATGGAAACCCACCCACCCCAAATTATTTCCTGACTACGCCCTTAATTTTAGGCACTGTGTGAAAGACCTCTATGCGGCAGATACGCAGTTTGTGAATTGCTGCTGACCTAATCAATATAGGATTGTGAGGCGACCGAAAGAAGTGACGAAGTCCTTTACGATGGAAGACTGATAACGCTTGGGAAGAAGACGCTGGAATAAGATCAATCACAATAGGATACACGTGGCGACGTCTGGCAGTCAGATACGAACCCGTCGTCGGTTTAAATTTGCTTGGGAGTATCATGATGGCTGAAGCTGGATAGGAGGAGGACAATAGCAAACACATTATTGTATTGTGCATTGTAGGCCTAGTACAGAAGTGGTGGGAAGATTGACAGATAACCGTGGTCACTGAATTTATTGAATGAATTGTAGTTCTTGTTAGTTCAGTTTTTCGTTCTAAAAGTAAGTAAATAAAAATATTCTTTATTAGACTACCAGCTAACGCACGATAGCTTGCAAAAGGTATACATTATAGCAACAATTTAAACAAAGTCGTATAACTTTCGCATAATAAAAGTTGACTTGGCAAAGGCATCAACTCTAGGTATAGGCCTACGGTGAGGTCGTGTGGCCTAGATCGCGGATTGTATGGGATGACCTTACGGGGAGCGAGGACGTGATGAAGGATGTGACATGGGTTTAATTGGACTCAGCGGGAAAGAGCATAGTCAGCTCTAGAACAGTGTTCTTCAAAAGAAGGAATGTCAACTTGAAGGAAGCCTGAACGGGTCAACTGGTGAATCCCATCAAACGGGGGAGTCGTGGAGTAGCCGTGCGATGGTAGTAGCTCGAACAACATCAAACAGTTGTTGACCATGGAGATCGTAGACGACTAAAACACGAAAATGGATTGCCTGGCATTACAGCAAATTATTTTAATGTGTGCCTCAAAGCCAACTAGATCAGAGATGGTGACACTCAGATTGACCATCTTGTGGATCCTCTTGATACCAGGGATGGGAGGAGGGAGGGCAATAGGTTTGGACCTCGGTCGCATAACGACCATTTCCCTTGACTTAGACTGGTTTAATTTAACATTACTAATGGATGTCCATGTCGAGATATGGTCAAGTTCAGAGAGTGCTGTCAATGCAGGAATCAGCAAGTAGCTCTCTTGGGCATATCTGGGGAGACGATTGCCTTTATATTTAAGTTCAAGGTTCTCAGAACGCGCAAAGTACTAACATGAACTAAATCGCTCTAGTAGCCTAATCGTATTATCGAAATGTCTAAAACGCTAATTAAAAGCTTAGCACAGAGCGTCAGCTTATTCGCGAGCGCTGCGTCATGTCAGACGGGTTGTCCTCGGATACCAGATGGAGGCACAAGCCCTGAATTGAACTGGTATACTAAATTCCAATATGCTTCTGGGCAAATATCGATTCAAAAAGGACGGCGAGAGAGCACCTGCGAAGGGAAGATGAATGCGCCCCAGAAACATGATATTTTGCCGAGAGAGAGAGAGAGAGAGAGAGACTTTCCATTATAACGCGGTTATCGCTGCATCTCGCACAACACGCAAGGGTCATTAAGTGACAAGAACAATTTCAGCGTCATTCAACAATCCAACCGCCTTTATTACGTGCATCGAACCACACACACAAACACACACACACAAACACACACATAGGCTACTAGCAGAGACAGACACACACTAACACAAACACAAACACGCACGTACAGACACACACACATTAACACAAACACACACACTAACACAAACACACATGCACACACACACACAGGCATGCTAACAAACACACAGATGCACACGGACGCCCACCCACACAGACACACCCACAAAACTATATATATACAGTACACACATATATAATATATATATATATGTGTATATGTATACATATGTATACACAAATGTTATTATGTATGCATATTATATATATATATATATATTGGTCTCGTGTATATATACAAGTAAATAAATAGGCCTATTATATGTATATATAGACGATGCATTCATCTATATACAAGACCACCGTTTTATAAATTTATATACATTTTGACTATAAGATTATTTTAATTTTACTTGTAGGCCATATTTTACTTGTATACAGCCGACTATTCCAAAGAGCCACGGATGTCAGTTCCTATCAACAATTCAACAATTCAACATACATGGCCGACTTTTTACTGTCATGGATCGATTTGTGGATTTATATTGTGATGCCTATCAGATATCTCTGCTGCTTATAACACATAATAAAGGTGAAATGTACTTGCACATATACACACATGTATAACGCCTCATATATGTATATAGGTATATAATATATGCATATAGGACATATGTGTATATATATATTCTAAATAAACCTGTATACATACTCTCTCTCTCTATATATATATATATATATATATATATATATATGACCTACAAAGCTGAGACGTATTATAGGCCTATGTGTGTGTGATAAGTATTCATGTACATATGAAGCAGAGGGAGAGACGGTGAGAGATTGTGATTTTATCACTTGCGATTGTATCGGTCCCGACTATCAAGCAAGCATAGGAGTTACAGATCGAAGCGAGTTGAGGGGGTCAGAATTGTGGGGAGATGCATGGGTCAGGGTGGTGGGGAAGGGGTCGGTGTCACTGGGAGGGCACTGGGGAGGGAGTGGGGCACGAGATTTATCTTTCGTTCTATGGGGGAGTGTTTTATGTGTGCTATGAGGATGGTGGGATATTAGGCTAAATGAGGTCAGAGGGCAGGAATATCGATCTACAATAGACGTTTCCTGTGTGGCATGACGTGACTGTCTGTCTGTCTGTCGTCTGTCTGCATCTATCTGTCTGCGTCTGTTTCGCCTGTGGTCTGTCTGTCTGTACAGTATGCCTGTTTGTCTGCGTTTGTATATATATATTGGTAACTCTCATCTCTCCGTCCGTTTGTCTGTATAGTATGCCTGTCTGTCTGTGTTTGTCTGTCTGTGCCTGTCTGTCCGTCTGTCTACGTCTGTCTCTATGTCTATTGCTGGTTTTCCGTCTGTCTGTCCAGTTGGCCTGTTTGTCTGCGCTTGTCTGTCAATATCTGTTTCTGTGTCTGTCTCTGGTGCATGCCTATCTGTTTGTGTATCTATCTGTCTGTCTGTATGTGGAGTGATGTATTCGTTGATCGATGACAATGCTAGTGTCCTGTAGGCTGTGCTATCTTTCTTGTTTCCTTCGGAGACGAAACTGCTTCTGCCATTGATCGCACCTCCTCCTCTTCTCTTCTTCTTCTTCTTCTTCTTCCTCCTCCTCCTGCTCCTCTCCTCCTCTCCTCCTTTCCTCCTCCTCCACTTAACTCCTCCTCTTGTATTGTATTGTATTTGGCATTTATGATCAGCTCCTCCTCCGAGAGAAAAGGCCTCCGAAAAAGATCCTTCCAGAAAGGATGGCAGAGCGAACCGGTGGAGGAAGTCCATTCCCTTCATCCTATCAGGCGAAGGATCTGGACTGAGATCTTCTCTCCTCCTCCTCCTCCTCCACCTCCTCTTTTCCTCCTTCTCCTCTTCCCTCGTCCTCCTTCTCCTCCTTAGACACATTGGTGTCTTCTAATTCATAATTCAGATTCTCTTCATCATCGTCGATCAATTCCAATGAATTACATGTCATACGACTCCAACTATAGTTGTCATCACAAGACTCGTCTAATCTGTCTGTATGTCTGGTTATATGTGTTCGTCTGTCTGTCTTTGTGAGTCTGCCTATATATCTTTGTCTGTCTGTCTTTCTACCCATCTATCTTTGTGTCTTTGTATATGTTCGCCTGTGTGGCTGTCAGTCTGTCTGTCTGTTTGTCAGTCTGTATGACTCTGAACTATTGCAATACAATCAAAGGGACACCGTTATTCCTTTTGTGGTGATCCTGTGATACAAAGATGTCAATATTGTTTTTGTTATTCCCTGACGTGAAGTTATGGAGACCAGTTCATGCAAAGATGTACCGTCACAAACAGATCGATGACTGAGGTTCGATTTCCATCCAACGAACTAATCAAACCTCACCATTTTCTTTCTGTCATTTAATATTTCGAAAATTAGGTAGCACGTCGTTTAAATGTCTAACTTTCTGTAGCTCCACTCAATCAGCAATTGACACCAATCGATGATGCGTAGCTGTTCAGCTTCAACAGCCTTCGAAGATTCCTAAGGTTGCACATGGAACCCGGTCTACACTGGGCATTCCGTCTTCGAAGGCGAGCATTCGTTCAAACGTTTAGCCAGCTGGTCACGATACGAGTGATCTATTAGCCACCTGCAAATCGACTGCGGTGTTGGATTGAATTCGAAATCTGTTGCTCAGCGATTTTATGTTTAATAATAATCGGGCTGAATAAAATGGATTCGTACCATGCAGCCAAGGGTCCAATAATACGGCAAAAACGAATAAAGACAAAATGATTGACCGACCGACCGACCGATCGACCGAAGGGCCGACCGACCGATCGACCGAAGGGCCGACCGACCGATCGACCGAAGGGCCGAACGACCGACCGAACGACCGATTGATCGACCGAAGGGCAGAACGACCGAACGAACAACCGAACACTGACCGAACGACCGACCGACCGAACGACCGAAGGGCCGGACCGAACCGACCGACCGACCGAAGGGCCGACCGACCGATCGACCGAAGGGCCGAACGACCGACCGAACGGGCGATCGACCGAAGGGCAGAACGACCGAACGAACAACCGAACACTGACCGAACGACCGACCGACCGAACGACCGAAGGGCCGAACGACCTGACCGATCGACCGAATCGACCGATGTACCGAACGACTGACTGACCGCCCGATTGAAGCAACAGATACAATGTTAAGCAATATCTGAAGAAAGAGCCATGACGGTTTCAATTAATATCAACGCTTCTTCCGTTGATTCAGAATTACCCGTCCGCTAAATGTTGCAATAACTCTCTCGCAGAGAACTCTAACGCTTTCCGTTCATAGTGTCATACTCACACACACGCACGCATAGACACGCCACCACAAACACACACGCACCCAGAGGCACATACACTCACCCACATAATTTATACACTAAGACTCACACACATACCCTCGACCACACACTCAAACACATACACACATACACCAGGATACAAACATATACTCGGTTCCACACAGACACACATACTCTTAGACGCGCACACATACACTCTGCCCAAAAAATACACACAAACACTCAGTCGCCTACGCATACATACATATTCGCGCGCGCACACACACACACACACACACACACACACACACACACACACGCACACACCCACACATATCGCGTGTCTTATCTGTACGCACTGGATCTGCTTTTTAGGATATTTTTTAAGTTGCGCCATACATCGATGATATTTTTGGCGTCGCTATTATTACATTTTTCGAAGAATAGGCCTAGTAGAATTAAATGAAATATATATCACAACAATTCCTATGGATAACAAAGCACCAATAAATCGGTCTATTCTTGTTGTCCAACATCGTCTGTATAGATGTCTATTCATGCTCGCTGCCACGTCACTTTTAACACGCAACTCTACAGGATACCGGCCCTACGTCTGTATGTCTGTCCGTCTGCCCAGCTGTCTGTATGTTTATCTGTCAATCCGTTCAATGCCTTCGTTAGTATGTTCGTTTGTCACTCTATATCCGTTCAAGCGTCCGTTCATCCGTCTGACTATCTCTTCATCTGTCCCATTATTCGTTTTTCTCTCCATCCGTCTTTCTGTCCAACAGTTACTGTCCATCCGTTCATCCGTCTATCTGTCTATAACTTCGTCCGTCTTTCCGTCCATCCTTCTGTTCATCTGTCTTCCTCATTCTCCTCCTCCTTCTCTCCCCTCCTCCTCGTGGTCGTCGTTCTCCTCCTCCTCCTTCTCATCCTCCTCCTCCTCCTCCTCCCTGCTCCTTATTCTCCTCCTTCTCCTTATCCTCCGTCTCCTCCTCCTCATACTCCTCCTCATACTCCTCCTCCTTCTCTTTCTCCTCCTCTTCCTTGTCCTCCTCCTCATACTCCTCGTCCTCCCTCCTCCTCCTCCGACTGGCTGTCACGCCCCCGTCTGTTCTCCATCCTTCGTCTGTCCGTTCAGCTGTCCATTTGTCCATCCGTCCATGTATGCGTCCATCCGTCCGTCTGTCTGTCTGTCTGTCTGTCTGTCCATCCGTCCATCTATCTTTCTGTTCCTCCGTAAGTCTTTTCTTCCACGCGTTCGTCCGTGTCTTTGCCATTAGTTGTGAACAATAATTTTGCGATAGATCCATTCAATCAGTTCTTTCCAGCAGACAATCAATGCAATCATAAAACGGAGCATTAGACGATTGCATTCATTGCATTCATTGCTTCCGCAAATCAAACTTCCGCTGAAACCATCAGAAACATAAAATCACAGAAAATAATATTGTCTGAAATCTGTGTGTTTCACTAGAGCGCCGCTCCAAATCAGAACTGATGCAGACACATGTGTTTAATTCCGAGGAGACACTGAAATCTAATTTAACTGATGTTCGGCAGAGTTTCGAACTGGAAATAAGCGATTTTTTCAATCAACGAGAAATCGATCCTATAACACATTGCGTATTCGGTTCGTTTCGTTGAAACGACGCTGCTGGCAGCTCACTTTAATCTAATCTAATCTAATCTAATCTAATCTAACTTCCGAGATGAAAAATGGCTGAGTCGTAACATCCGCTGGCACGAGGATCAGAAGTACGGGGGTTCGATACCCGCTAGTCCCATAAAGTTGACTCAGCTTTCAACTCCCTAGGGGACGACTGTAAAATGAGCAGTAGGACATATAGGGCCTTGCAGGCTGCCAAACAGTTACAAATCGACTTCTGTTAAATTTGTTATCATCTGTTACTACTATATCACGTAATCTTACTGCGTACTTGTCAGTTTGAATTAAAAAACGAATATCAAAAATAAAATAAATTGTTAACTTCTGTAGCTCTGCTATCGCTATGAACATTCCTCAATAAATCTATGGTTGCTTCAAGGTAAACTCTAAGCTCACAATCCATTCTCGAAGACTATAATAGAATGCAGTTGGTCCTTGAATGCGTTAATTATGATTCCTAGATTTAACACTTTAACAACGAGCTGCATTGGTTTCACAGTCAGTTTTAGTACAGTGTGTTACTGTGTGTAGTTAAAGTGTTAATCAGCAAACTGCAGCAGCTTTTTAAAACGTCATGACTGGGTGTGTCGGCTGTAAACTTGACTGGACGTCACTGAACGCCGCAGCCATTATGGGGCCAGGTCACCGCAGCTGCGTCCCATCTCTCGCCACTTTCAACCTCTGGCAGCGCCCTGGCTGATGAATGACCGTGGGTGACGTGCTGACGGCCTGGGGCCGATAGAAACGAACGCGTATTCCGCGAAGGTCTGGCATTAAGTTTCTAACTGAATTACTCAGATTGAATTTGCTTAGATTGAAATGCGGTGAGAAAACGAAAACGTCGAAGGCCTTCATAGCGACAGACCAAGCGCCACAATAAAAATAAATAAATAAAAAGGTGATGCTTGCTTTAATGATTGCTCCAATATTAAGTAGTTTAAATTTCAGCCATAGACCTATGTAAAGTTTTACACTGTTAGTTTAGAGCCATGTAGCTGTACATTAAGATAGACTTCAAGCAAGTGTTTATTCATTCATTCGGGAATTTATATAACGCCTTTCAAGGAAACTACTCAGAGTCGTTCCCGACTCCAACGCGCCCAGTTATTATAGGCCTAACGTTGCATTTTCTACTGATATTGTGCAACTCTATTTGCTATTGTAGGTACAATACATTAGGCCTACCATTGTAAAGTATGGGCATTTTGCTCACGCTAACGCTTAGCAAACAGAACGACAGTTCAAGGAAACTAGGCCCGAATAGCAATTTACTTTGACGCTTTGTGAATGTGTAGATAATATATAGTGCAAAAGGGATGGCCCTCGAGTCCTCGACCCTTGAAAACCTCTTTGCAACGGATAGTCGACGTGTAACTGCAATTCATGAAGACTGCAGAATACGTTGCTGATATTTTTGTGCTCATCACGACCTCCATGCTAACCTGACGATTGAAGACAGTGGAATTTTCTTCCACGAGGGTGTCAGGTTCCTACCTGGATAGTGTTTAAACTCTTTTTGGTGATGATCGTTCTACTTTGGTCACACTACCAGTTTCGGTTGCGGAGAATGGCGTCCTCCCGGTGATGGATAAGGGATGCTCGGATGCTCGTCTCCTACCATCTACAATCGACTGCCTCCTGGTGTTGTGTCTCGTGCTTCGTCGTTCGTCTTCTTCGTCAGGAACCCCGAGCACTCCATCAGCTGTTAATGAAATACGTCTGTTGGGCTCTGCGTGTCTGCGGGAGCTCGCCAGTGTTGACCCCTACCACCACTTATCCAAGTACTGTTCGCCCATTGATAAACTTTTTAATGACTTCAATATATAATTTAGCATGGCTCAGGAATCGCGTTGGCGAGGCATTCAAATTGTGTAGGTTCATAAACTTCATACATATTTATTCATGCATGCATACACATTACACACATATATTACAGCGCCTTTGCTTTAATGATTGCTCCAATAGGCCTATTAGTTTAAATTTCAGCTGTAGACCTTATGTAAAGTTTTACACTGCTAGTTGAATGATCAGAGCCATACAACAGTACGTTAAGATAGACTTTGAAACTGTTTATAATGTTGTTCAGACCCGGATTAACGTATAAGCCAAATAACATGGCTTAGCCGCTTAGGGCCCCACAACGTTTTGAGGGCCCCCAACTATCAAGAAATATAAAATCAGATTGTATCAAGGTGCCTAATTGACAAAATGACAATGGTAAATGTTCTGTTATTATTTAGCCAATATTTCTCTTTTGTGTACGGATCGAACTTTGTATGCTTAAAGTATTATTGCATGACTTTGTGGTTCGGGGTCATCAATAAGTCTTAATCCGGCCCTGATAATGTTGCATTTTTCTACTGATACTTGCAAATCTATTTGGCCTACTATTGCATTCCATGCAATCGGTTGATGCCTATTAGACACTGGCGCAATAGAGTTGCTATTATACTTAGCTGGAAGGTGTGGGCATTTTTCTCACATAATGCCTTACAAAAGGCTACAGTTGATCGTAGCTTAATTGCAATTTATTTTACGTGTTGTGAATGTACAAAATGTAAGCAATAAATTCTAGCGATAGATAAATGAAATCAAGATAATAAAAATAAAGCAATGAAGTCATAATGAACATAAGAATAAGAATTAACTCTCATGCGGCTCATACCAGAATTCAGAGAAAACGATCATCAGCCACAAAACTATTCCTGTAGTGTAGGCCCTAGGCCATGGCACCCACCAGAATGACGTGATCAGGGTTGCGCGGGCTTATATAGATTTCCGGAGCTTGGGTTGGTCACGTGGTACATCCGGGGTTCAAATCTCTGGTGCAAACTAATCTGGCAGAACCGACCGAAAATGGTCCCCACCCCGGGCGCATGGACCAGGGACCTGTCGGGAAGATGGATCGCTTCGGCCGGATATGGTGATGATAACTTTATCTGATATGACAAACACTGTCGCTAATATCTAGGGAGAAAGGCATGTATGTGGGTTGCAAACTATGTATATCCATGTAACTCTTCTATAGCGCCTATACAGGGTCCGATTTGTCAAAAAAGAAGCAGGGGGGTCGAGAACAATCGAGGATCCAGGATTCTTTGTGTGGGCCCTGTGGGCAAGGTTTTTTTAGGGGCGCCACATTCCAAGGTTAAAATGGCAATTAACTTTAAATGATAGTATATTTGAAATAATGTAACATGCGCAGTAGGCTAGTTAATGTAGTAGACCACTAGTATGTACTATCCTACATAAAATCGTTTGAAAGTGGCGTTTATTTGTGATGGTGGGGTGGATCGCAAGTAATTTTTGATTATTTTCAATCTGCTCAAAGTTCTTTCTGCAGTGGCCGACGTAACAGGAAGAGTGAGATATATTTTATAAAGTATACTAATAGATTAATTAGGGCAGTGATTCCCAACCTTTTTCAGAGTATGGCACCCTTAGCCTACTAACGGCAGATCATTAATTTCACGGGGGCCCGATAGCGCATTGGATAACACACTAGCATAGAGAGCGAGAGGTACCGAGTTCGAGTCCCGTAGGGCGGACATGCTTTGTAGGCTGCTATTAGCGCCGTGTATTGCAGGCTGTCTGTTCTGTTAGTAGTTAAGATTTCAATTGCATAACATGTAAATGTAGGCATACAGCGCAGTGCGTTTGTCAGGCGCTTGAATAATGAAAAGATTATTATTATTATTATTAACTATTTGTCTTCAAGTTAGTTCTTTATTTTACTGATAACAAACGTTTCTTGTATTAAACATGGGAGGTTGCGACTATTTCTACACTACTTTCAGGTTTAAAAAATAATTTTAGGCCTATGTTAGTACTGATAAATTTTAAAACTTTCACATAGAAAGCTGCACAAATGTTATGGTTACCTTTCTGACATCAAACCATGAGCAGGTTCACTTGGCCCTTTGGTGCCGCGAAACTCAGGTTGGGAAGCACTGGATTAGGGAGTCATTATCACTTGTCTGAGACAGTTCCAATGCAAGTGATTTGATCAGTGGTGTGGCTAGGTATTTTGGCGCCCGTGGCGAATAATGGCAAGCTCTCCCAATAGAAATTTCGAATTTTAGCGAAACACAGAGTTAGTCGAACGCTATATTGAACATAATTCGATTATATGAATATGTGGCTCTTACCAGACTCAAAACTTTTCTATCCTTGATAAGTCTGCAAAGTCTTTGAGAACTTCAGCAAAATTACTAGGCTGATGAAACTGCTGTGGCATGATTGGATTCAATGTCTTGTTCATCCTAACTTGCTGCAGCTGCTGCTCGTTTCTCCGACAATTTCTTAGACCTAGCTCCGTTCAGTTTATGTCGCTTAATTTTCGATAAAGGCAAGCGATACCGTAAGCAAACAGTTTTATGAAAAAAATAGGCCTACAAATAAACAGACAACGTAGGCTACAGATAGCCTATTCCACGACTTATGACTCAGCCGTCTCAGAGCCACTGCCCTGGGAAAGCTCAGCCATGGCCCTCTGGATATTGATATATCCAGAGGGTCATGGGTCAGCAGAGCGACTGAAGCGTGGACCCACCAGCTCTTATACCCGGGATCCACTCCTAAAGCATGGACCTCTATTATAAGGGAACCTCTGGGAAACCTGATCCTTTGGGCGGCCTGAAAACTATAACCAGCGTAGAAGTCTTGTTGTTGACAGACAACTTTCTTCCTTAATCCAAAAGCAGATGGTGATGTGACACGCATAATATATCAAACTGCAAGACAAAGAGACAAGAGATAAGAGACGGAGGAAAAGGAGGAAAGTGGTCGGGGGAGTAGGGAGAAGAAACATTACTAGCTACTAGCTCACTAAAGACAACGGTGACCATTATATATTATATATGTCTATATATATATATACATATATCGGTGCGTGGACTTTCAGAGAGTGTAGGGGAGTAGCAGAGAGGGAGGCAGAAGCTAGGCTGGCCTAGCTTCTGCTTGGTCATAATGGAGTCGTTTGGTGTAGGACTGTGGGTAATGACTGTGGGTACTGACTTTGAGGGGGTCAAGCCGACCCCCTCGGGGGTCGGCCAAAGGCTAGAAGCAAGGGGGTCAAAAGGAGGAAGCAAGGGGTCCAACCCCCGACCCCCCCGGCAAATCGGACCCTGCGCCTATAGCGCCATTATAGGATACATATTATGTAAGCATGTAGAACTTAATATAGCGCCTTTTGCTTACATCTCGACTTACGTCAGTCGGCGCAGAACACATGGAGGACAACTACGCATATAATGAAACTGTTGTCTATCTGTTTGTCTGTCTGCCTGTCTGTCTGTCTGCCTGTCTGTCTGTGACTGTTTCTTTGTCTCTGTCGCTGTTCGCGTATCTCTTCTCTGTCGCTGTTCGCGTATCTCTTCTCTGTGAGCATGAGACTCGTTATCTTTGCGGTTGATTGCTTTTCTTTTAAAATCTGATTTAAGTGAAGCTGTGTGTGTGTGTGTGTGTGTGTGTGTGTGTGTGTGTGTGTGTGACTTAGTGTTGTGTGACACATATGGTACACATATATAAAATACACACACACACATATACACACACACACATTAGCCAATAGGCCTAAACCTACATGTGAAGGATCATAATATTCGTTTGCATCGGTGTTTGCATGGTCCTACTTACAGGACAAGGGAAATGCTTTCAAAGCCTACTTTTGCAAACGAGTTAGGCTAACCTTGGGGTTGTGACTTGTGACCCATTTATCCGACATCAACAGCAGATTCGCATGGGCAAAGCTTACCATTTTTGGAGGAAGGAAACTCATGGGGGGGCACTAGTACGCACTACAATGAGTTGCCTTCCTCCAAAAACCTGTTTCAGCGAAGGTTTTGCAAAGAATCGTAAAGTCAAACCGGATGTGAATTGCTAGACACGAAATTCCTCCTCCTGTGGGGCCGTCCATAAATGACGTCACGCACCTGGGGGATGGTGGTCGGAAATTTGTGACGATGTGTGACATGGGGGTGGGGGTCTGAGTAGTGTGACGTCACACCAGGTCTATGTTATTAAATTTAACAATTAACAACAATTTCATTTTAATAATAACAGCACTAATTTTGAGGATTAAATTTTCATTATTTTTTTAATTATTTTAATGTATACGGACACCGTTATTAATCATTTTCTAATTATTTCAATATTTGGTCACCGTTAGATTTTAAAATATTCATGCTTTTCGCTATTTGTTCCATGAAGGAGCATTTTGCTTCGCCATGGAAATTGGTTTAGGGGGGGGTCAGAGCTTTGTGACGTCATTTTCAGAGGGTCTTACTTTTGTGACGAAGTATGACGAGGGGAGGGGGTTAAAATCGGCCAAAATAGCGTGACGTCATTTATGGACGGCTCCTGTCCTATAAGCTTTTAGTTAAAAACAAACAGTGGAAACCATACTAAATAGCTGCGTTGGTCTGAAAATGTAGTGTAACGTAAGGTCAATTCGTCGTCTATGGCTCTGGCAGGCGTGGCAGCCACAAGATGTCGTAAAACACTAAACACTACAAACCAAGCTTGCTTAATTTCTGTTTAAAGACGCTGCGTTATAACAAAGGTGATTAGCGTACGTCGTCGGTCTCCTTTATTTCTCCAGACTTGGGACTGGCACTGCCAGATCACGAGCGGTGTCGCAGAAGAACTAGTAATAACAAACCATCGATCGCAATATATAATCTTTGGCGTCATCAAAATGGCGTCTTGTTGTTAATAACAACAAGAACCGTTTCTAGCATGTTACACATAGTAACAAAAGTTTTATTATAGTGCTCGTCACTTTAGAAATTTAATGCTTCTCAGCATTATAAGGGCTTCTTGTGGTTTCATCCAGTTGAAGTAAGATTTTCGAGTTCTTGACATCCACGTTTTTATCGTTTTTGTTGCGTCACTAAGACACCGTGGAGCGCCTCTGAGGAGTATCTCCATAAATGGCGCTATATAAATGTACGATTACGATTACCGTGTCGGTGTAATGAGTGTGTCATGTCTGCAGTGACGGTTCAAGCAAAATAATTAGCGTGTGAGGTGTAGTTTGGCCTGGCAGGTGGCCTCACGGATGTCTCTGCAATGCCTAAGGGATATTGATGGTGATGGCTGTTGTTGTTATTGATGCAGTTACTGTTGTTGTTGTTGTTGTTGTTGTTACTGGTATGCTGTTGTTTTTGTTGTTGTGGTCGTGGACTCGTGGTAGTGTCAGGACCCGCTGTGGTCGTGACGGTGGTCGTTATGATTGTGGTGGTAGTTGTTGTCATGGTGGTGATCGAGGTGGTGATCATGTTCGTTGCCTTTTGACGTCATGGTGGAATTCACGATGATGATGATAATGACCGTGATCATTATGATTGTCATAATGATATTGATGATAGTGACGATGATGATGATAATGGTCGAGGTGGTGGTGATGATGATGATGATGATGATGATGATGATGATGATGATGATGATGATGATGATGATGATGATGATGATGTTGATGATGTTGATGATGTTGATGATGATGATGATGATGATGATGATGATGATGATGATGATGATAATGATGATGTTGATGATGATGATGATGATGATGATGATGATGACAATGACATGCTCACTTTGCAAATTTTTAGACATTTGCATCAGCAAAGATGTCTGAAAATGAAGATGACTATATAGATTCTGCTGATCATTCAGAGGATGATGACCGAAGCATTAACTCCCAGGATGCACACGAGGCCAACAAGTTAGTTTGCTAGTTCTGTATTTGGTTTCATATATTCTTGGTTCATCTGCATTATTTCATGCATTTTTAATTTGTATGGGCTTTAATTGTTTGAGTCTTTTTTTCTTCTGTTTAAATTTATGTCTTAATAATAATGGCCTTTAATTCCATAATTGATATTGATCCCAAAGTCATTTGCGTTAGAATTACTCCTTGTTATGTGACATTGCAACATTTTTGTGAAACTAATTGTAGATCATATAGTGCATAATGTTCAGATACAAAAACTATTCTCTATATATCGCCAGGCGTGAGTCAGATAGCTTGAGTAGATGTTGTGTGTATGTGTGTGTGTTCTTAATGAATGAATGAATGAATGAATGAATGAATGAATGAATGAATGAATGGGTTGATTCACTGATTGTTTTGTTGATTGATTCTCTTATTCATTCATTCATTAATTGATCAAATGATTAAGCAATTGAATTAATTGGATGGCTGGTTTTTAATTAACTCAACGTATAATGTAGCTTTCAAAGATGCATTATTTTGACGTGTTTGAATAGTTTGCATTATGTGAATGTGGCATGCTACTTCAGTGAATCCGATAGTGAAGAAGAGGAAAAAAATGACGATTCTGGTGATGAACAGAGTGTGCCAGGGTTGCTGCCTAGGAAGAGAAACAATCGAAAGGGTGAGCACAGTGACAGAACGGCTGTGAGTCTCCTACCTCCTGACAAGCTCTTAAAGAAAACGAAGAAAAAAGCAGTCAAATACATGGAATTGAAAAAGGTGATTTCTCACGTGTTACCTTTTAAAATAAAAAGATAAGAATAATTATCTTTTGTTTTTGCTAAAAGTACTGGTTTAGGAAGATAATGGCTAAACCAAAAATTTAAAAATGAAAGATAACAGATAAAGATTGGAAATTTAAAAGGGTTGGTCACAACTACTTTTATTCGAACCCATCGCCACCAAATGGCTGGCATCAGGAACTGATGATGATGATGATGATAGGTGTAAAGATGTAATAGACGAATGTAATGCAAATCAATGTGAGTATGCTCATGTAGTATGGAGAGAACTGAGTTGTGCCAGTTTTCTGATTCCATGCACTTCATTTTAAAGCATAGTAGAAATGCATGGCATTTATTGTTTTAAATTGATTTATTTGTGTTTCTGCTTCAGTCAGATAGAGCTATTCGTGAACTGGTGCGCTGCACGGCTCTCGTCCAAATTGTTCACGGAGACAAACATTGGAAGCTTGCTGAGTCTCATGTTAAGTTAGCCACAGCATATCTTGATTTTAAAGGTTGGAATCTTTCTTTAACATTATATTAATGTTAGTTTAGTGGTGTTTTTATTTGAAAAACACAGACTAGTTTGAGTCATTTCTTACTATGTTTGATTTTCTGCTGTCCTAGACTCCTAGTGATGAAAAAAGGTGTAATATTTCATCAAATGCACTGACATGCATATAAATAGTTGATTTTTCCATCAAATTCAGAGGCAAATGCCTTCCTGGCCTCCCCCAATTATGTCCCTGCTTTTTTCGGACCGTGAGCAGGTCCTTCACTTACAATTGATCATTGCCATCGATTGATACTTGGTCATCAGATAGTGCTGCTTAATAAATGCATAATAATGATAACAATACCGCTGACTGACTGTTAAGCAGTCTGCATTGTACTTAAAGAATTTTGCAGGTCAGTGCTACATAATTCATAAATGATGGCATAATTGAAGCCAGAATTGACTATTGAAATGAAATCCATTGTAGAAATACAGCTGAAATCCACGTGGTTGTTTGGCTTTTCTTATAACAGGTTATACGGCTCAAGCAATCTACCATGTTGACCTAGCGGAAAGCGCCGTAAGGAATCATTTACAGCCAAGCAACCATGAAGCGGATAGTGAACGAATCTATGCTATGTTTGTGGAGATGTATCACACTCTCGGCCGTGCGTGTATGGCCGAAAAGAAATATCCTTTGTTGCAGATAGGACAGTGTATAGTCCGAAATTTATGTAGCGTGAATAATGCTCTTCAAGTGTATGTCGTTTATATATGGATGTTACTGAATATTTTATGCCACCTTCAAGTACATAATAAAGCTGCTGGCGCAAATCGAATATGATTTAATTCATATTTATGTTTTTTGTAATTGTCAATTATACAATGGATATCATTCACTGGTATATTATTCATCGATTTGTTGAACCATATGGAATGATAACATTGGATGCAGAAATCGCTCGAGTTGCCAGATTTATGTGTGCTGTTCAGAATTCATATTTTTTTGTAAGAGTGGGATTGTTAGCAGCGAGCCATTGTGCCATGCCTTTGTCTCTGAAGACTTCAGTTGTCTGTGAGTTAAATCTATTTTTTGACCGTTTGCATCACTGCCATGCAGATTTGTTGAAAGGAATTCGTGGTTAAACCAAGTCTTTAGGTTTCCAGATGTAAATAATAGATGTAAAGAAAGATTGCCCTTAAGCTCTCCAAGGAGTACCACCTCCAACGCCATTTCGTTTACAGATTGCCCCTCATTGAATCAAAGGACCACCCTTTTAAGGACTAAAGGCATCATAGAGCCATATATATAATAGCCACATATATAGCCACATATACTCGCGCCTCTGAGTAGGTTATCTTGGAGGGGCGCTATATAAGTCCTCTGAATGAATGAATGAATGAATGAATATGTAGTGCCACACATATATAGAGCCACAATGAATTATCATCATCTTCATCATCAATTCCTGATGACTGGCATTTGGTGGGGTTCTACAAATTACTTTAATTACTTATCTCAGTGGTTGCTTGTAGAATCTAGTGCTTTTTTGGTAATTGGTAATGTAATGTAATTAGTAACTTTTATCGTGCTGGTGTGTATTACACAAAACATCAACCGATGGTGCACCAAACCATGTTGCAATCAGATCCATATCCAGAAGATTTTTATTTAGTCCGTAAGTCCAAGTCCTGTCATCATTTATGTTGTCTGTCCAGCGTAGTCTTGATATTCCTGTATTTCTCTTTCCTTCATATCTTTTAGTACCTGTGCAGGATTTGGTGAACTAGACTTTTTAGTACCTTTATGTTAGTACCTTTATGTAGTACCTTTATGCTAGTACCTTTACGTTAGTACCTTTACATTAGTACTGTTACGTTAGTACCTTTACTTTATTACCCTGTATTACATGCACATTTAGTAATGAAAGGACACTTACTTGAGCTTATACATGTAAACATTGACTACAGTAATGGCTGTGGCTGTATATATTACATGATGTAATGTGATGATATACCAGGTAATGTGATTTATTGGAAATGTTGTGTGTTGTTAATGTTTCTTTGACCTCAATCTTTAAGCTGCCAGAGGCGGAGGCTGCTTTGGTGAAAGCGGAAAAGATGTTTGAGAAGTTTTCTAAGATCCTTTCCATCTCTCACGATGATATTGAAGATTGGGACATCAAGCTCAGTTTAGCCATGGCCAGGTAACACTTTTAACTCTTGTCAAAACTACTGTAAGTGTGACTATATGTATTAAACACTAGAGACTCATTATAACACAATTCATTATAACACAATTCTTTATAACACTCATGAAAAGTAACTGATCAGTATTACTTGTTTGCAGATTGTCTTACAAGCAGAAGAAGCAAGCCGTTGCTGCAATGCACTTTGAAAAAGCGATGAAGCTGACGATTTCACAGAAAGGAGGAGACTGTGAAGATCTTATCAATATCTACCAAAGCTTAGGAAAGGTGCATTTAGTTATCATTTCAATGTCACAGTTGTATGGCATAGTTGCATGTTTATGGAATGCTCTGAGCCTTGACATTTTTTAACCCACTGAGAAGCTGGAAGAGACCGGTTGTACAGCCCAGTGATGTCTACTAATGGGTGGTTGCCAGAAGTGGAGAAGTGGGGGGAGGGGTTAACATATATTAATTTACAGAAAAAAGAGAATTATTGGCATATTAGCTGGTCTCCCCTTTAACTCGCACACAAACCCACTCGTTTTTGGTGCTTTTGAATCTTAAAACTAGTACAAATTAAACTAAAACAAATTAATGAATTTATGCATCGCTATTCATTCATTCATTATGAGAATTTATATAGCACCCCTTCAAGAAACCTACTCATAAGCGTGTTTTTAATTCTTTACCAATGGTTTATTCTAACTTCTTTTCCAGTTAAGTGAAGCAATTGCTGTATTTACTTCTAGTAAGATTGATATCCAGTTGCAACTATCGTTTGGTTTGAATTTCAACGAGAAAATATTTTTTTCATATGGCAGATTTAGTATTTTAAAATGTGCGTTTCATATATTCAACACTTAACTATAACTGAAATGTTTCCAGGTTGAGCAAAGTAAAGGAGAGCATGCAGACCAAACGAAAGCAATTGAATTTTATCTGAAGGCACATTCTGTAGCAACTGCCCGGTATGTTCGTTAAAGTTTCAATTAAGTAATTGATGGACACAACATTTACCAATTAATTTACTCAGAAATTACAGTTAAAATTGGATAAAGTATGTTTTCCTGAACATATACTAACCATCAGGCTTTCCAGTAACTCCTTTTAAGACTAAAATGTATTACAGGTGTAGTCTGCTTCTCTCTTGAAATTCATTCCTTCCCTCTTCCTTGTCCATCCTTCCATCTTCTCCTCTCTCCTTCTGTTCTTTTCACTACCCTATTCTAACTTACAGTGCTCTTCCAAGCAGCATGATTTGTATAATGCATTATTAATAGAATTAATTGCAATGAAATGTCTTATACCTTACTAACCTTTGCATTCCCATTTAGAATAATAGTAGTACCGATTAATTTACTCAGAAATTACGGTGAAAATTGGATACTTTATTTTAAAAATAATAATACTAATAATAATAATAATAATAAAATAATAATAAATGGGACCAATGTCATACAGTGGAGGCGCCAGGAGTTCAGGTTTGGGGGGCTAAAGCTCCAATACTCCTGCCCTGTGATTTGCAGTGATTTCCCACCTTTGGGAGCTGAGCCGCAGCACACGACCATACAAGCCAAAACATCCCTGGCGCCGCCATTGTGATGACAGAACATTAATGACACAGAGCAATTGTAAGTTAAGGACTTGCTCGAACCCATACTTTCTATGTAACTGGCCAAGCGATCTAACCATTCGGCCACCGTGCCACACTCAAGTCATTACTAAACAAACTCGTTATACAAGCCACTTCCAGGGCGAGTCCCTAACAAAGCCTATGCTACATATTTTTAAGAAGATCCTGAAAAGTTTGAAGATATTTGCAGGTATTTCTCTGTGTGAAAAAGTGTACGTATTTAAATAACACTGAGCAGTCAATATTCTTTGTGACATCTTATTTGTTGTAATCATTTAGATATGCGGAAGGATCACTGGAGGTTGCTGACACATCACTTGCTTTGGCCCAGGCCTACACGAAAGCCAATGATCCTTACGCAGACAGTAAGTTTGACATTTAACTCTTTGTTTCTTCGTTTAGATCTCTATAAAAGATGGCCATGCTATCTCATGAATTGAGAACAGACAATGGACGATTGCTGGGATTGGTGAAGGAATATATTAATGATATAGTATATTGTAATTTTTTTAATTGCAATTGTAAACTTGTGCTGTTCCTGTTCTAGGAGAAATTCATCTGAGTAACTCAAAATTTGGTAATTGTACCAATGAACTCACAATTCTTTGAACAGTTTACCATCATCTGGAAGCGAGCGTCAGAAGTTCTCATGGTAGCTGCTAGCAGCTGATGGGCCGTTTGGGCTTTCCCTGATCCAATGACAGTAACATTTTGCAACAACTGGTTTTTTGTCAACTGAGAGCATTTGTGTTGCATTAATAAAAGGTTCGTCCTTTTGAACCTGAAGCAATCAACACCTTGTGGTCAAAATCGGCTTAGACAATAGAGACTCATAATTAATTTCAGATTCTGCAGAGAGATACTTTGGTGATAGTCTCTCAGTGTACAAGGTGACCTATGGACGGAGTCACGAGAAGACGCTGGCTGTTCAAGATGAAATGGCTCGTCTCCTCATTCGCACAGATCGGCTGGAGGTGAGTCCAGAATTTTTAACAAATATTTAACATTTCTGAACTCATTAGAAGCTGTTGTCTTAATAGTATTGGTCTTGTTTTAAATTTCTTAGAAATTTTCCTATATATGGTATACTCACCAAGAATTTGACACTAATGCAATTTTAATAAAAAATAATATAAAGCAATAATATATAGCAATGAACAAAAATCATAATAACCTAGGACATGTATGTGAATCAGTTATAACTCTCGAGTCTTGAGATTATTAGCCACTGCAAGTCCTTACTCTTTCCCATTTCTGCTATAAATAACTCATCAGAGGGCCATGTAATATATCTCTCAAGCTTCTTGTGAAATTTCAGTGCTTAGTTTAAAAAATGTCTAGGTTCATGAAAAGATTCAATGTTTAGGCCTACTGGGTTAAAAAAAACATCTCAATGACGTAAACTGTGTGGACTTGTTATTTCGCTTCTTAGCAGCATGTCACTATTTTTTTGTACCGTAGGAAGGAGTTGTTTTGCTTCAGTCAACAGTCTCAGCAAAACAAGAGCGCTATGGTGATTTTTCTCCGGAAGTAGCAGAAACATGGAAAACAATAGGTTCCTGCCACCTTTCTAATGGAGATGTCGACAGAGCCTTACGTGCAATGAAGAAGGTACTAGAACAGATGCTTACCTTACCACTAGTTGCTATACTATGTTTATTATGCATTGCAATAAAATACGAAGAAATACAATATCGCATTTCTTTTGTACCTATTGTGACCTTTAGCATATTACTTAGGATAGCCAATCTGAGCAAGTGTCTTAAACCTGCACTCAACTAGGACTACCATGACAAGAAATTAGATGAATTGGTTCAAGGAGTTTCACCTTGCTGGAAACTCTTTGGAATAGCCACAGCCACTGGCTGTCAATCTGTTTAGGAAAGGGTTAAAACTATAAGTTCCATCTATGTCATTAATCGAATCCAGGAGAGCCCAGGTAACAAAGGCCATCAAACTAAATTCCGAATATAAATTTAATACAATTTAATAAAATGTGGCATATGATCTGGTCCAGTGACTTTATAGTGGCATTGCTTGGATAAGGCGACTGCTGTTGATTTTAATTACTTCTGATGTCTTCCTTATCAAATAAGTGACACACCTTTGGAAATCTGTTGCAACAACCATGTTCCAGACCTTTGACCTTTGGTGAAATTTGGTATACAAATGTTCAGATACATACAACCATATGTTTCTACATAGATACATATACCCGGTAGATACATGCACACATACCATACTTCCATCCATGGATACAGTACATACATACATATACCTTCATCATATGTACATACATATACACATGCATGCATATTAAACATACTGGTGCATACAATGTGTACGTATAATATGTTCTTTAGCTTGCTTGATAAAGTTGACCGGTTGTTTTCAGTGTCTCGCTGCAGAAGTGGCCGTCTATGGAGACAAGAGTCGAAGGACAAAAGAAACACAGAAGACCGTCAACATGCTTCTGGCGTATGTTGTCATCTCAGTTTTCTTCAGACAACAACCTATTTTGTACCATCACGTAATCCAACTCCTGAATCACTTCACATACTTACATGTAAAGTCGCTTAGTACATCCACTGCAAAGTTTTTTCTTTTACTTATGTTGCTCTTCAAACTTCTCAACATTCTTATGTTCGCCACCTATTCGCTGTCCCCTACCCATTTGTCTCCATACCTTCATCTCAGACTTCAGAGTTTCTCACTCTCAACTTCTGCAGCCACTCCATTACTACCCATTTTTCTAAGATAATTTTCACAACTGTTGCTTCGATTTATGTAAAAGGTTCTTTCAGCTCTGTTTTGTACTTCTTTAACACTTTAACAATGAGAGTGTACTAAAAGCGACTGGGAAACCAATACAGCTCATCATTCAAGTGTTAAAATTTATTTCAGTACTTTATGCAATTTGATTTATTAATGTTAGTTGGGTCTTCTGTGTACTTTAAGTGCAGATTGGATTTTCTATTACAAGGTTTGAGTAAAGCAGGTGTCATACAATGTTGTTTGAAGTTGGAGAGCATTCTTCAATTGCAGAGGTGGCAAACCCATGGCATGTGTGCCCACTGCCCAAAGAGTAAAAAAATTTTGACACACGGAATTCAGAGCGTGTCCCAATATTTCGCACTTCAAAATACATAATCACTCCAAGAATCCACACTTTCTTTTATGAATGATTTTATTTGAACACCTTTCAAAAAGCAGCTTTGAAAATAATTTGTTTTATTTAATTTTTTATGCTTTGCCTATTAAAACCTGTATGAGAAAATAATTATATACTGTGCAAAATTCCGAGGATCATGTGAGGGTATGTTTTTAAATGATTTAGTAACACTTTTGACACACCCTCAAAAACGTTTGCCATCTCTGTTCAATCACATATTTACGATGGACAATGCTTCTTTGTTCGGACCTTTATACATTTTGATAAAAAATTTATATTAACTGACTGATTTTCTCATTTACATTGTGTTTTTGCACATCTTTAGAAATCCTATGCTTTCTGGAAAACTGAAGAAGTCCAAAGCTGACGAACTGAAAGAAAGACCACGATTTTCATCCGTATCCAAAACAGCTGCACAGCTTGGCGGATTCAAATCACAAATGTCATATTTCTAACATGAATATCTGTGCCAACCAGAACTGAAAGTTTTGTTATAGTTAACTCATCCAGTGAATGCTCATTTTAGAGCAAAATCAGAATAGCAAACCAAACTTTCTTTAATTTTAGTTGTAAATGAATGAATCTGTAAATTTAGAAACCTTGTAAGATTATTACTCATTTTTTAAGAAGAAATCAGACTTGAATTTTAGGGATTTCAGAATTTAGACTCATGACAACATGGACTTGTAATAAAGGCAGTTAGAGGCTTTTTTGTCATTTGTCAAGACAGATGTTCTTTGCATTTCTGATGTAATGTTTACACAAATTTTATCAAAGGACCCTTCTACACTTGCAAGTACTGCTGCTGACTGAAGGGAATAGCAGACAGGTCTTTAAGCTACCTCCGAGTCATGGGTATGAACTGTTTGTGATTTCATTTTTCCTAGCTTCAGCAAAGGCAGGTGGCCAGCGCATTCCTCATCATCTAATCTCATGGACAGTTTTACGGACGCATTCACAAGGACATGCAAGTGGAGACCAGTGCTGTCCAACCTTTCTGAAGCCGAGGGCCGCACCAGTCAACTCAAAAGCAGCGACTAAAATTTATTGAAAATTATTAACTGTATTATAATTAATTATGGAGTTATCATAATGAATTCGTCTGGCACGGATTTGAATTTTGACGTCTGGGTCAACAGTCCAGCATGCTACCCTCTAGACCATTGTGCAAAGACCATGACTTTACCTTATATTCTCAGTCAATGAAAGCCCAAGCAAATGAACATGACACAAGTAAATTTTTGCTTCCTAGGTTTGCTCCTAGGTATTAATACCAGCACTTTGTGAATAAACTGTCAGAATAAAATGATTGTTTTGCAGTCTGGGATTGACAAACACAAGTGCTTTAAAGTGCAAAATCATAATGTAATGTAATGTAACAAGACATTTATAAACTGCCACTTAAGAGTCTCTCAGAAGCGCTCAATTCAACATAATGGTACTTATCCAATATGATCTACCAGTGCTCGTTATTTTTTTAGTGCCAGTATCATATTGCACAAGGCATCAAATGATTGTAAATTCAAGTAAAAACATAAGTCAGAAATTGTAATTCTAAATTCTTTGGAGTTCAGTCACAAGTAAAGTGAATGTTGCTAACTTACAGCAAACACTACAGCACTTCTAATACCTATGATGCTGATAACATATGAATACTTATGAAGTTTTCTGTTCTCCGTAAACACCTTTTATTTACTGCAATACTTCAAAGCCAATGAGCCTGCTTTGTAATTCAACATGTACAGTAAAATTGTACACTGTACTTAGATGTATAAAATATTCATAACAATTGCATGATTATTCATTTCATAGTCAAACAAATGTGCCAATCACAGACCAAAGACAGTACAAAACAATGGAAGTGAAAACGTTTGTCATAAAGTCTAAATATCACTCGTCTCTTGCCTGAAATAAGAAGTTTTCAACATGCTTAATATTAAGACACTCGAGAGTTTATGGCAAGTAATAAATTTACTTTACAGTTCACTTGAAAGCTGGTTGTTGACTCCCTGCATGGTGTAAAAATACAGTTTCTGTACGCATATTTGTTGCAGAGTTTACAGTTAAAAAATCACTGACAGTAGAAAGAAGATGTAATTTCTTCCTGCTCCTTAACAAACAGTTATTTCCCAGCTTTTGGGCATTTCAGAGACACCTGTAGTGGCTTATCAACGAAAACAAATCCATTAAGCTGTTGAATCGCATACAAGGCCTCCTGGTAGTCGAACATGGTAACAAAACCGTAACCCTTTCCTTGTTGTTTCTCAAAGTCCCGGACAACGTTAACTTTCTTTATCGATCCGTACGGCGAAAATAGTTGCCAAAGCGAACGCTCGTCCGTACTCGTTCCGATGTTATAAACAAATAACACGTAACCATCTGGATTTGTGGCTACTGCCCCTGCGCCGTTTGCATCCGGTGTCTGATTCGGTGGGCCTGCAGTTGGTACTACTGGACGGTACGGCATTGGGTTGAAACGCTGGGCCATGAGACTTGAACGCAACGGTCCACCACCAAAATTGTTCTGATAACCTTCACCGAATCCCTCGACGAATGGTCGCTGAGGTCGCTGCATCGCTGGAGGCCTACCGACAGGCGTTGGCATCTGACTGCCCATAGGGATGGCTGATGGCCGAGCCGATGGAATGGGTGCAATGGGCATGTATGGCTGGAATGCACCACCTGGAGGTACAAATGGCATTGCCTGTGGCTGCTTCACCATTTTGTTCTCTTCGGCAAACTTTATGCTCAGGGCCTGGGTGTGGCCGGGCGGTGCCTTGCCGTCGAGGGCTTCTTTCGCCTGCGTTGCCTCATCACGAGAGCTGAACAACACAAAACCGATTCCTCGAGATAATCCAGTTATGTTGTCCATGAGCACTCTGGCCTGTACGATGTTGCCATAAGGCCCAAACAGTTCCTCCAGGTCCTTCGGAAAGAAGTTCTTGGGCAAATATCGGATGTAAAGATTCGCACCTTTTATGTTCTCGCCTTGTCGTGCAATTGCAACCTTGATTCGTTTATTTTGAAGCTGGAGACCATTCAGTGCAGCTATTGACTTTTGCGCATCTGATTCGTTTTCGTATTCGACAAATCCAAACCCGTAGCTGATCCCAGTCACACGGTTTCTTATGACTTTCGCCATCTTTACTGGTCCAACACTACTGAACAGCGTTGCTAACTCTTCATTTGTTGTACTCTGTGGCAGATAGTTGACTATCAGGTTGTGATCGCTGTAATTCTTAGCCTCATTGGATTGTTCGTTAGACTGAGTTTCGTCGCTGGTCGAAGACATGATCGGCAGCAATAAAGTTCTTGACAAGACACCCGTAGGATAGCTCTGAAGATTATCTTGCCGTTCTGATTTTTAGCCATGGTAGGTAAGATAAAAATCAAAACAAAAAATAAAACAAAGTAATTAAAGCAAAAAGAAAGGTTAAAGTCTGTCTCAAAGCTGTAAACAAAAGCACAGAAATTAATTATTAAAATTAGCAAACAGCAGTTTAAAAAATGGATCACTTTACCCACCACAGTTGTGTATAAAAGGCGGAACATAAATCGTTCCAGGCAATACGGTCATGTCATTGGTTTTATTGGTCTACGGTGGCCGATCTTAACTGCGCATATCTGACCCTGTGTTCGCCAAATCGTTGTAAAGCAAAATTTATTACGTTCATTAGTTAAATTAAAATGTAATTAAGATTTCTATCGGCGAGGCAGAATATACGGACGGGGGTCGATCTTACACGATGTCCTCAGAATGTGCAAGGTTCATTGATGACCGGCATCAAAAACTGCCAGTTCGAAAGTTAGGTAGTTATCCAGTCTATTCTAAACAAATCACAAATGTATTTAAATACAGAGAGAGAAAAGTTGTCTGAAACCTAGAACATACTGACCAAAATGAAAAAATCATCTGATAATAACTTTAATTCATCAAACAAAAATTAATCACTACACGATTTTGACCGAACGCTAGGTGCCGCTAGAAAAACCAATATTTTTATAGCGGCATGCATCGTATAGACAGAACGTTGCTCCTTTCCATGTAATTAGGTTTAGTTACTGAAATTTAGATGACCTTGTCTAGTTTAATTTAATTTAAGTTTGGTTTTATATAACTGCTTTGCTCTAGCCTTAGTTAGAGTTCTGTTCTGAAATTCTAGTTCGCTCTTCTTTTGATCTTAAAAATGAGCTACACTTGAATCAAAGAACTTATGTTAAGCTTTGAATTAACAACAAGGTTTTGCATTAACCACTCGAAAAGCTCAAACCCTATACTTAAGCCCTACGTTTAGGGAACCATATGCAGCTAATTCACGAGAACTGTGTCTAGTCAGAGGTATTGCCCCGAGATACTAAATCAATAAAAAATCTGGTTGCCAGAAGACTTGCAGAAAAATAAGACATCAGAATATTTAACAGGTTATAATGCAAATTTTTCTTTAAATCTCAGTAGAGCCTGCTGTAAGAACGCATCTGTTTCCATCTGTATCTGCTTGAAGTAGCGCTTTAGCAATTTCGAGTTTACAACTGATTGCTTTTTAAAGACGTTCGACATAATTTTGGTAGGCCCTAATATATTTTTGGAATTGCCCATTTCAGAAGGTGACTTCTTATTTTCTTCTGGTAATCATTTCTAGCCGACGTCAGACGAACCAGCTAGGTAATAATTGTTCTCAAACCAGAGTGCATATCGACTTTAATCAGGCATCCTTAATAATATCATTAAAATAATATTATGTGCTTTCATTCTTCCGAGGATTCTTCCAAGGTATACCGTATAAGCGATCTTATAAAACGACAACTATCAATTTTGTCAGACGTTAGAAATCTACAACATTACGATTTACCCACTTTACCCATAAGCCCGTGCGCATCCCTTTGCCTAGATAGGTTCAAACTACGCCAGAATAAGGCGATTTATAGCATTGGTGTAATGTAAACCATCATGATCCCGAAATGTCGACTGAATGTGTTTTCTCGCTCAATACAGAATCGCTAGGTTTCACAACTGACGACAAAATGGTTATGACAGGATGATCGCCTAAACGTTAATTGCGACAGTTTCATTTAATCGGTATGTTTAAACACGATCTCACTCTGTGTTGAAGCTCTGATTTATACGTAGGGCTACGGTTCGAATCCAGTCTCATATCCCGCCGCTTATTCATGCTCAACGTTCCTCTGCCACTCCGCAGTATGACAAACTAGACGTCAGAGAATTCAAGAAAACCAGCTTGAAGGGTTCATTTCCATCTGGCCTCGCGTTGCAGAGTTGTAATTAAAAAGATATCGAGCATTTATCATACTTGGTCATTTTTTATTGTAGCCCAGTTATCATAATTACAGTTCCCTCATTAGAACAGCTGACCCGGGCCACGCTGTGAACCCGCTCCTCCCTCCTATAAAGACACTCCCCTATTCCCTGCGTCCCAGACTGCATGACCGAATTGTCCCACAGGCTGACAACTTAATGAGAAAAACGTTTTTAACAAGAATGCTTTATTGTGCTTAATTTCATGTAAACCAAAGTGCTGTTATGCAGTTGGATAAATAAAGAATATACTTACTTACTCATTGGTCATTGTAATGTAGGTGATGTCTCATTATATCAGTTTGTTACAAATTTCCCAAAACATCAATTGTGACAGTATATTCATACAACCCATGCAATATACGACATGCGCTTCTCCTTTCTATGCCTCTATTTCGCAAGAAGTTGAAGACCATTCTGTTGGATTGTGGTCTTGTATTATTAGTATCAGTTTTACAAACATTTTTAATGCACACAATGTTACACAGAAATGCGAATCAGAGTCAGTCCCCCCACCTGTTCACTCCACCATCCTCTCTGGTAGCGTTTCTTCATGTTTCTTTCAACCAAAATCTTGCCTTTTTTCTCGGGATCTCTCGCACTAGGAACGCTTCTGAATGGGCTGCGCTGGGAGAAGCACTACAGAAATGGCCAGTATTGTAGAGTCAGCTCGAGAGCACCTCGTACGAGTTTTCTTGAATGAGTGTGTTGAAATATTTAACTAATACAAATAGTTTCAGTCTTCACCACTGTTGGATGTTAACTAACTTATTGTTCAGATTCAAGTGATGTCAATCTTCAAGCGGTCATTCAAGAGGACTGGACAGCCATCGTCTGAGGCAAAGAGTCGTCTGGAGCACCAGCTCTATTTGGTCTGTATATAAAAGGCATCTACTATCAACTGTCTCAATATTTGTATTATTTATATTCTATTGTTTTATATATATTTATATACACCAGAGCCTCCCTATAACAAAACTTCTGATATAATACGTTCAGAGATTGCAATCTCAAAGCACGTGCAGCTCTAGGAGGTGAGCACTTCTCGACACGCCTGTGCTGGGTGATTCTTGCCATGGTTCCCAAATACACCATGCACTTGTGTTTCCATGTGTATCTGGAATATATGAAATGCTGTTTCAGAAATTTGTATGCAGGCTACTATTGTGAATTTGTCTGAAAACCACAAAATATTTGTTTATTTTTTAAATTTATTATGTCGCCAGTTAGTAAACGCAGCCATCTACTGATGAAGCATCAGTAAATGGTGCTGAGCAACTGCGAGCAAAGGAGATGCTCAAGTTCGCTACACAGTTACCATCTCAGATAAGACTCAAACCTGAACTCTCCACGTTACAAGCTGAGCACTGCAACCAGTTGGCTACCCTGCTTCAGAACTTATCTGCTCAAAATGTGTGAGAAAATTGTGTGGCAAAACTTTTCTGTGGTCTGTACACGAATTCTGCTAAGCAGGCTCAAACCCATAGTCTCAGGATAACAGACACAGCAAAAGACACAGCATGCTACAGCGTAGACCACTTTGGCACACACTTAGTGCACATGCTCTTAGACATGCAAATTGGATGCAGGTGGATTTGAATGCACAGAAAATGAGAGTGAAAATTTCATGCTTATAATGTGGTGAGAAATTCTTTGTTATGAATCTGCTGATGTGTTTATGCATAGGCACGTGAATGTCCGGATCCTGTGTTTGATCTCTCAGCCTGTGAGCTTTCTGAGGTAACGTCTAACTTTTGTCTGTCACTAGTGAATGAATGAGGATCAATCGCCTAATGAACGAACTAATAATAATATTAATCAAATGGCCACTTGATTAACAAATTAATGAATCAGATGATTATTAAAATCATTAACAAATCAATCGTTCAGCAAGTAGATCATTTCATAAGGTTAGGAATTGGCCAGTATTTTGAATTTTGTGTGTGATCGGTTCAAAATTCGTTAAAAAGAACTGTGTTTGTGTATGTTTCAGGTTCCTAAAGGCATCTTTTCCCTATGCAGGGTTCTTCAGAAACAGGTAGGATCAACTGGGCTTTACGTACAATGCACGTCGTGTTTTAGTGGTATCATTACCAGGAGTGTCACCATGTTAGACTGCCTAGGTTCATTCTGAGTGGGTGCCCAACTGTCTGCTATGATGCATTGCGTATACTATGGCTGGCTGGTTGCTTTGTAGAAGTTAATTACTACTAATTGCTGGGTTAAATGCCACTGCTAGATTAATAAGTAATATATATTCGTGTTCAAAAGATCGAAATGTTTCCTGGAGGGATGTTGTTAAACAGCAAAAAACACTAACAGCACATTCTGATATGCTGCTAAAACTTTTATTTATTATTATTATTATTATTATTATTTCTGAGGTATTACAAACATTTTTAACTCACACAAGGTCACATAGATAGGAAGCACAAAGAACAGAGACAGTAATTTTGTCTGAATGTATGTCTGTTAGTCTGTCGATCTGTATATTTGTTCGTCTGTCCGCCTATTACATTCCGCAGCAATGGAAGTCCCTCAAATCACATGGATAGTAAGCACTTCGGAATTCACGTTGTTAGTTCATCCTGTACTTCATTGGTATAGGAATGGCAAGAAATCAAGATTAAGACTGCATGTCCATCTATTTGTCTGCCCATATCTCAGTCTGTATGTCTGTCCGTCTGTATGTCTGTCCAACTGTATATCTGTCCATCAACATATCTTTTGGTCTGTATGTCGTTATGTTAATCCATCTATAAATATATGAGCCTGTGGCTTAAGATTATTACTTGCCTAATGTGGACACACACAACATTACCTTACAAATTAGTTAATTATTTAAGACTTTATTATCTTATGAATCTATTTGCATAACCTGTAGCTGTCTCTTTTCACTTGTGCTTGGGTTACCCTGCCAGCGGGACATTAGTCTCTTAAGGGTTTCCCCTTTGCTTTTTGTTACCTGCAACATTTATTGATGTATAAATATGATGTTTTGTTACTTGAGGCAGTAAAAAACTATGGTTTAATATGGTTATATGTCTGTCCATCTGTATGTTTATCAGTCTGTATGTCTATCGGTCTGCATTTCTCCATCTGTTTGTCTGTCCGTCTGTACCTCTATATGTTATTTGCTCTCTTAACAATTTGTAACACTATTCAGCTAATTTTTTCTTGTATTTCTTGTAGACTCTTTTGATCCACACCAATAACCTTTCGTTTTTGAAGGGTGGTGGCAGTTTCTCAGATTTATCTGTGCTCCGGGTAAGCAGGTCAACAGTTATAAAGCACAAATGTTTACAGTAATTTTATATGATGTTTAAAAAAATTCAATTAGGCTTGTTGATGAATGCTGTGAAAAATTGTGAATAAATTGTAATTTTTAAGACAGAGTAATCAGTAAGTCGTGGATGACGCATAGTAAATTTTAGCAGGACATTATTTTGATGGTGTCGATTATGGTTTGGTTGAATGCCCTGTAGATCTTGTTTGGCTTGTACAATTACAATTTCTACATAGGAAAACTATGAGCAATTATTAATAATAAGAAAAACTTGCTTTTGCAAAGTACTAAAAATTGATGGATACTTGAATACATGCATGCATACCATGGAGCTGATTTTTCATTTTTAAAGTTTTGATCAACTCCAATAAAGTAGGAAGTCTGATCAGAAGCCTATCAGGTTTCAACGTGCTCCTCCAGCAGATTACAATTTTTGATTGTAGTTTCACTTGAAGTGACCGTCGATTGATTTCTTGTGCGTTCTAATGTCGCTGTAATAGAACAGCGGTTTTCAAACGGTGGTAAACGTAACACTAGTAACGCCAGGTGTCGCTCAGCGATACGCCAAAAAATTCAAAAGGTTCTAATTTTCTATGAGTTTATGCCCATCTTTCTTTGATTAGCTAAATATTCTATGTATTTTCAACGATTACATTCGTAAAATTTTATATTAAATTTTAAATTTGTCTACCTGTGACTCTAATAACTGCCCCAGACCTAGCAAGTGAAATTATAATTAATTGCAAGGGGACTTTGCTCTCCCGTGTTGTTTTTGATCTGACCTTGCTAGTGGTACACCAACATTTGATTTTTTACCTGGTGGTACAATAAACATTTAAAGTTTGAAAAAAACCGCTGTAATAGAAATCAATGGATTAGATAAAAATCTCGGCAGATAAACTTTTCAAAATAGAATTGACGATGCATATTATGAAATCTCGGCTGATTTGATCTCTTCAGATATTAGACCTGCATGACAACCAGCTGAAGGCCTTGCCTGATGAAATGGGAGTTTTACAGAACTTGCAGATATTGAACATCGAACGAAATCAACTTCAGTCACTACCAGAAAGTATTGCATCACTGTCTGCCTTACAAACTCTCAACCTCAAAGGCAAAGTTCAACATTTATTCTCAACTTTTTTGACCTACATTCTTTGCTGGTTGGTCCTTTGGGTCCACTATTGTGCATTCTTTATTTTATATGCATCTGTTGGTTGCATCATTTCTTTTGACCTAAATCCTTGGGCAATGATTGGTTCTTTTTCTTATGAGCTGAGTCTCTGCCCAGTTTTGTGTCATTCTCCTTCCAGATTTCTTTTTATGTACATTCTTCTGCAGTAATTGTTTCTTGAGCTGGTCTTGATCTAAATTCTCTTGCAAGTAATATGAAATAAGTACTGATAGAATCAATTAACACTTTAACACTGCATGGTTTCCCAGTCGCTTTTAGTACACTCTCGTCGTTAAAGTGTTACTAAGGTTTCAACACGAGCAACCTGTCAAGCCTGTTTGTGGATTAAATTATTTAATTATTAACTTGTCACTTACAGTGCAACAAGCCAGCTGTATCAGTGGCTACAGTCGGCAGTGTTTGATTACTTTCTATTCTTCTCAGGAACTTTTCTGTAGTTTTCAATCTTATAGTTCTGATTTTTATTTAAATTTTTTTTAAATTGTATCACCTTCAAGATACATGAACTGATCAACTTTTTCATTACAGAATATTGTTAGTTAAAGGGGCAGAAATGAACAAACATGTCTTACATGTCTGTATGAATTTCTAACAATTTTCATGTGAACAAATATTGTCAAATTCATCAAAAACAATGTACCTGCCAAAGATTCTTTGTAAAGCACCAACGAGAAGTAGCTTGCTACTACAATGTATAAATTGTTTTAATTACAACTACAATTGCAAAGAGTTAATGGCTAACTGCCTAAGAGTTAAAGGCTGAATAAAGAATAGCATGTGCGCCCAAACAATCTGAATGAATGTTTGTTTATATTGCACAAAACAAGTATTATAGTTACAGTCATGAATCAGCAAATACAGTGCAACAGGAGCCAAGATCAGCTAATAGCTTATACTGACCTCGTTCCCTCTTTCTTGATTACTGTTCATACATATGTTTGTTACTTATGTGCTAGTTATAATAGAATGCTAATATTACTAAATAATAATAATAACACCACAGCAAATTTAATACCAATTTAGTAATAACGACAACAATAATAGCATTAATAATAATAGCAACTGTAATAATAATCAGGTAAATAATGCTAACATACTAAATGCAGAGTGTGACTGATTACATTACCAGGTCATGATGCTCGTTTTTTTATTACCAACAGGGAACCAGCTCAAGATTATTCCCGACTGCCTTTGTCGACTATGCAGCCTACGGTTCCTTGATATCTCGGACAATTTCATCACCCGCTTACCAAGGACTCTTTGCCAGGTTAAGACCTTGGAGATGGTCACGCTGGATGCTGCCCGGATGGTTTATCCATCTGCAGGTTAGCTTTGCAATATCATTTAGATACCTAGTAACACATATATATATTCGTGTAATGTAAATCAGGTTGACAAGCTGCAACATGGTTACAAGGTAAAGTGAAATGAGATTAATAATGTTAGTCTAGCTATAGGCTACAGCATTCAATCAATCAATCAATATAAACTGGATACAGCGCCCCTTCAAGATGTCTACTCGAAGGCGCTCCCAGCCCAGCTGCTGTGAAAAGAACGGATTTTTGAGATGAGCAAAAGGTCGAGGAATTTGTCTGGATGATATATCGTTGTCGACGTTATAACATTGTCATGATGTGGGTCACAGTTGCGTCAGTTTAAGTAAATCTTTGTGGAACTTTTAAGCCAAGTTTTTTAAATGTTTATTACCAGTTTCTGTCTGGTCATTATGGCACATTATGTTGAAGAGTTTCGTTAAGATGTTTGTGAGATCGATTATGATAAATTTAACAGAATTTGTTGTTCCTTTTTAGCCATTTGTGCTCAAGGTACCGAAATGATTATGAAGAAGCTCTGCCAGGGTGCGTTTTCTTATCTTATATTCCGTCTTATAAAAGCCCTTGGATGTTGGGAGCTCAAGCTTTCTCAGTAGCTGGTCCATATCTAACTGCCTATTTAACTTAGATATCTAACTGCATCTTCTCCTGGTGGCTGACTATCGGTGTGACTGAGCATGCGTTACAAATTTTTATTAATAATAACATTAATAATGATAATAAAAGCTATGAAATTTACTAAAATATGTTGACTGACAGTGCTAGCCATACAAGTATAGCGCCTTGTAGACTTGACCTTTGTATGACTCGGCCTTGGCTCTTAGCCAATATTCATGTGCACCTGAGATTCAGATTTAGATTTGCCGACTTTGCATGAACCATATGGGCTTCAATTAAATAATTAAAACAGTCAATAGTTAATGTTTGGATTAGAGGTGCTGTTATGTTTATTATAATTATGTCTACACCAAAGTACGATTAGCTGTTGGTTTAGAAAGAGTATACTTACTTTTCGGATAATGATGATTTTTGTAATGAACTCTGTTATGACAGATTTATAATGTGCAGTTCCTTACCTATTTACCTTATCTCTTATTATCCATGCTTGCTTTACCTTGCTAATATATTTTGTTTTTCATACTTTACCTTTCTTTTTGCTAGTTAAAAATGTCATTACTGATTGAAATAATGATATGAATAGTTGAAAATACATTTATAGTTTGCATAACTGTTGAAAGTAAGTGTATCACATTAGAAACAAAATGTCATTCATTCATTTATTCTGCAAATCTAAAAGCACATCATTAAAGACATCTAAGAAATAACTGAAGATATCCCTGCAGCTATTTCTTTAATGATTACAAGTACCGGTACATATGAATGAATCTGTGAAAAGACATTATTTTACATTACCAGTGGAATGTATTTTTACATTCTTTGCATTATAGATTCTGGCATTTGTTACATTCCTCCTTCAATGGTGTTGCTGAATGTTCTGCCATCTCCAGTGACACCAACAGGTCCAACACGTGATGCAAATCGACTCGGCAGCAACTCTTCCCTTGAGGTATGAAGAACAGCTTTTCTCCTAATAGTCTTTCACCTTGGCATTCATACTCTCTAATCTAACAACTTCTATGACACTATTGTCATAATGCCAAGGCACCAATTGATGGTTGCTTTGAGTGACATCGCAATAAAAAAATCATGAGCCACTGGTGAAGACAGGTTGCATTGTTATTTTAGTTCAGAAAATCAGTTTTATTTTAGATTTTATTTAGTGTCAATCATTTCAGTTCAGTTTTAGTTTTATTTCTTATAATCATTTTAGTTTTAGTTTAGGTATTATTCATCAAATATCATTTTAGTTTTAGTTTTGAAGAAGTAAATTTGCATAAAATATAGAAATTTCTGTAGTCAGTGACTCAGTAATCTTTGTCCATCAGTACTCAGAAAGGTTGTAGAAAAGTCGATGTCGGAAGAGCCATCCAGCCATCCACACCTGCTTGTTTATGGCATAAAGAGGCAAGTGGGGAGGGTGACAGTAATTTATACATGCACGCCGTTCAACTGCCTGGCCGTCGAAATTGTAACAAAATAGAAACTTGTATTTTCTATAGTTATTGTTCAAGATTTCAATGTCGTTCTCGTTTTTATTTTGTTCTACATCAGTTCTTTTTCATTTTTATTTAGTTTCAGTTCACAATTTTTTTCTAGTTCTCGTTTTCGTGAACTATGTAAATTTCGAAATAAATTTGGTATTTAAATGAAACGGCTGACTTGACTGTGCTTGCCTGCATTGTAACAAATTGCTACTCTTAGAGTTATTTTGTCAGCAGTTAGTGTATTTTTTTTTCCAGAACACTGTCATGCAGTATGAAAATCTAAAGGTAATTTAAATCTACTTAACAGATTGGATTTTAATTAATTTTCGATGAAAAATTTCATCACTAATTATTCCAGCAGTTGAACAGTGTCTTGTATTAGAGTGAGTGGATAAGGTGAAGTTGACCGAGTACAGTACACCGGGAAAATGTTCGACTTGCTGGCATTCTTGATGGCTGGTCCTCTGCTTTTAAATTCACTGACTATTTCTCTGCATTCTGTTTTTGCATTCATTCATACTATTTCGTCAGACAGCTGATGAAACATTTTCAAGCCATCTTAAGATTCACCTCTTTTGAACTGTTAGTTTGCAATGTTAAACGCCCTTGTGACATTTTAAAGATGCTGTACAAATAGCCAGATATGTATATATATGTCTTCGTTTATTAGAACCAATCAGGCTGGCAAACCGCAGCTCAGTACATACAGGTTAAATGCATTAATATAGGAAAAGAAAAGAGGTTGAAAAGGCCTAGGCATTAGGATCACCGATTACAGGGTTAAGTTGCATACACACATAAGTGCAGGCATACATACATGCATTCAATTCAGTTAGTGCATGGTGTTTGAACTTTTTAAAGAACTGACAAACCATGATACACGATTGTTTGTGGTGCAGGACAAGAAGCGAAGGGAGCATCTGGTTCTGGAGAAGCAGTTGGAAGAGGACCAGAAACAGCAGAGCCTCTTAGCTGCCAACGCAGCCGCTTCAAAGAACCATCTGCTCGAGTTTATGGCTTATGTCAGTTGCTAAGTTCATAAGTCTTTCTGTTTTCTTAAGTATGCTTTATGTAATGTAATGTAATGTAATGTAATGTAATTAGCAACTTCTATTGCGCCGGTGTCTAATGCACAAGGCATCAACCGATGGCACACCAAAACCAAGCCGTAATCAGGTCAACATCCAGAAGATCAGTCCGTAAGAAGAGACAGAGAGGCAGCCTAAGGTGGATAAGCAATTTGAAAGAGGTAAGTTTTCAGCCGAGAACGAAATGACACAAGCGACTGAGCACAGCGTACAGACACAGGAAGAGAGTTCCAAAAAGTAGGTCCAGATACTGAAAAAGCTCGTTCACCAAGAACAGTTCTTGATTTAGGTATGACCAGACAAAGACAATCAGATGACCTCATTGAATAATTTAGCTTTAGTTGATGATATGATGATATATTCGTTTATTGATCAAGCAGGAAGACACACCGCTTCACAACTTACATAACACAAAGGCTACTATAAAGGAAAAAAGGGAATATTGTTAGAATTATTAAGATTTGGGTCAATGTGGTGGTGGTTTTCTTTATTACGTAATGTGTGGCTAATTGTTGTTGTGGTGGCCTTTCGGTTTGCCATGGCTTTGTACATCTATCTGGGTTTGAATCCTGATGCATTGTGTGAAGTTGTGGATTTATTGTTGGGCCAACGAACAAGGAACAACAAACAACAGACAAGCAACACACAGAGGAAAAGCTGACCTGTTGTCAGGTTGCTTTTGTTAGACACACGGAAAACCTCTGAACATTCTTACTTATGTGTTGAACCATGTAAATGCTGTTATCTGTTACCCAGGATAATCCTATGTGATGCTTTTTATGTCTGCCACTTGCCTTTCCCATTCCAATTGCTCCAGGAGTTCTGTTTTCTGAACCTTTTCTTTTATCTCCAGTAGCTTCGTTGCCAACTCACCATTGCACTTATCATGCACTTATCAGCCTCAAGACAAGTTTACACAAATGACAGGATTTGCAACTGATACAGGTTTGCTATACATAGTCTGCTTCACAATGACGAATCCACAATCATTACATTACAAACCCAGCTACGTATAGACCACAGGAGTTTCTGTGTGTTGCTGTATACATGTAGTATATTACTGTTTTAGTTCTGTCTATGGTTAAATGCTGACATTTTGTTGCATTATGTTCAATTCTGCTTTGACAGAATGAAGGCAAGTAAAAGTCTTTATATTTTGGTTTGAAGCTTCTGCGTTTATATATACAGTGATCTGTTTTCTGTTTACTTATAAGGAACACGAGAGACTGAATCAGGAGCTGGTGGTCGCCCAGCAGAGGAAGGAGATCGAGAAAGAAAAGCTCCTTCAGATGCTTACAGAGGGTGAGGCAGTCTATGACCACTGACCACTTTGTAATGTATCAATTACCAATTGGGGATGCAACTGATTTTGGTGAAACTGTGTGAAATATGTGCATTATAATATTTTGATTGTGTTGTTTTTATTCGTTTAAAGTCTGTTTGCTATTCAGTATTTTACATTTTTTATAGTTTGATTAAGAGTAAATTAAATAGCACTTTAATGCTCTATTGGTTACAGTGAAACATAAAATTAAGTTTTTCAGTGTAAGTATTAAAGTGTTCAGTGTTAACATGAATGAAATGAAATAATATGTGAATTAATTGTTTGATTAATCAATTAATTGATTGATTAACCAAAATTAATTGATTTACAGCGGAACGCAGTGCTGGTGAGTTAGTGACGAAGTTGTTGGAGATGAACGAAAAGGCTCGGAAGACGGAAGAACTCCTGGAGCAGATGGAAAGGGAGAGGTCAGTGGGAGTCATCATTAGATTCTCAGGGTTGTACTAGGTAAAGGATGAAGTAGTCTACAAGGCATACCTTGTACCTTGCCAGTCCTGTAACTCTCTTTTGAAAATGCACTGGAAAGTCATTATTACAGTTTTCATTATAGCACAAATTCTGATATAATGCATTGGGATATTGATTCCAGGATTAGTTTAGCTATAGGAAGTAACTCATTATAACATGAGCTTGTTTTAAGGTGGTTCTTAATAGTACTCCCAGAAATAGCATCACAATGAGATTCCAGTGTAACACTGAACATTTGAATAGCCAGCTAGGCTGCTTAAATACACTACATCATTGAACTGTGCAAGATCTTGGAGGCCATCATTTTCTCAGCTTATTATAGTGTTGATGTATAGTGATTCAAGTGTTGCTCATAATTTAATCTTTGATATGACTGCCTCCTTTAACCCTTTAACGACGAGCTGCCTATGGTTTCCCATACATTTCAGTACTCTCGTGTCGTTAAAGTGTTAACCCAATACAGACATATAGAACCTCTGCCATCAGGTCAAGCCCCAGTTTATTTCAGGGAGCTTTGTGTGCCAGTGTTATCCATACCAGGCCGTAGATTCCTTCGCTCTGCCACGCAAGGCGACCTGGTTGTTCCTATGGCTCAAACTTCCACGGTGCTCTATAGAAGCTTCCCTGTGGTCGGTCCTTCCTTCTGGAACAGGTTGCCTAGCAACCTCCGTAATGAACTTCTTGGTCTGATTTTGCCCCTTTTCGACAAGCATTTTAAAACCATTCTTTTCTATCGTTCTTTGGTGTTGCCAGGTTGGAAGCGCCTCTGAGGAGTTTCTCTTGAAGTGGCGATAGATAAATTTACGATTACGATTACGATCTTGTTTCAGCGTGTCAGGCTGTCTTTACTTTGTCTTATAATTATTTCCAATCCCATTTTATGGAGAAATCACGGACTTGGCTTTGTCTCTGTTTACAGGATCGAAGTGGAACAGTGGTATTTGGTTCGGCAAGGGGAACTGGAGAATATCAGACGAAAGGATGTCCTATGTGAGAATTCTTTGGTTACTGTGGTTATGCATATAGAGAGAGTAAATTAAATGCAAAATGGTAGCTTCATTATGATCAGCCCTTTGTTCTGGACCAGACTCCCATGAAACCTGCCACCTGAGCTTTTGATCCTGTCTGCCTTTGTTCTGCCAGTGGCCAAAGACCATTCTGTGATCTTGGTCTTGTACTATTAGGTTGGAAGCACAATGTTCTTGGTGAATGAGTTTTTCGGTTGCTGGACCTTTTTCCTGTATCAGTCCATTCTGCTGAGTTGCTTATTTTGACAACTTATATCAACACTATGGATTATTGATTAGGGATCAGAAATTAGATTTTTTATTGACTATCGTATTCGAAAGGGAAAGTTGTGACGACATAGGTCAACAGGGCTACGTAGATAGCTATTGGACGTTAGTTGTTATTAGGCCATGCCCCCACAGCAGCCTATCCAGATTCTGGACATGGACACTAGAATATCACATTCATGCAGAGGCCTTTGAGTCATCAGTGTTAGCTTACCATTATATATACCTATATCTTGTACTGCTTATAGTATTAAAGTAACAGTTCGCTGCATAATGTTACTCTTATGTCAGTTCATTCTCAACTCAAGACTTACTTTTTCAAATTGCTTATTCACTATAGACAGCCTCACTTTCTTATCAGTCTGATCTCCCAGATATTGACCAGCTTATGACTAGGTTTTTGTGTGCCATCTTCTTACGATTACAATTACTTCTGAGTAGTTTCAATAATAATGAAGAGGATATATATATAAATGTGCACTTACAATTTACCAACGACAGCTGTGATACTTCTAATATGATATGTGATTATATTATGACAAAGTAAATTATGTCTGATGCATTTTGTTTCTTTTAGCATCTATGAAAGAGATCCTGAAGGACAATGAACTGCTTGCACAAAGGGTGAACAAATATCTGAACAGCCAAGACGACCAGGCGAGAAAGTCAAAGTCTCTGTAAGTGCTTCTACATCTGTTTGTGTCTTCTTGTTTAGGTGTTTCTTTCTTCTGTGATTCTGGAGAAAGCAAAGACTTAGTCATAATTGTTGTTGTTATTACGAACATTTTTAATGCACGCAAAGTTACACAGAAATGCGAATCGGAGGTGTGGTTAGTCAGTTAATACATATATAATATATATATTATAGTCAGACTTTAATATATATATATACATTATACAATAATATAGATATTATATTCATCCAAATTACAGAATATTAAGAACAATTACTACTGATTGGTAATACAAATGTTGTCCATTGATATTTAATACAAATTTTTATATATATTATTAATTATTAAGCCTTTTATTTGAATTTTAAATGACCATCATTTTGCAGAGGGGGAAAAGCAGTTGTGAGATAGGTGCATCGGAAGTCAGCATTTGGTGATTACATGAGCTGTTGGTATTCGAGTTGCCATCAGTTTTATTTGTTTCTTGAAGATATCAGGATACGGATGAACATGTTGAGAGCATCCTTACCGCTAAGGATAAACGCCAAAAGGTCTTGATTCACCGATTGCTAACAGAGGTAAGTATGTAGTGCATACAATAGAACTGCGAGTTGTACAAACAGTTAGACTTTTTAGCTGTCTCTAATGTTGTGTAATTTCTTGCTGACATGGTGCTTCTGTTTTTGCTGTTTTGTATACATTGTTGTCATAAAGTTAGGGTGTTTTTCCTGCTCTAATAAAGATTACTTACTTACCCTAAGTGACTTTAGAATGCCTTGCACTGTTAATAATTTTAGTTTTTGAACATAAAATCATTGTAACAACACTGATGCTTTCATCGTGGCCTCGTACTCTATTTTGAAGACAATTCTGTTCGATCGTGGTCCTGTGTAGTTTGGCTGTGAGCATCATAGGTCAGACTGAAAAGCATAAGTGCTATATGAGAAAGAAGGAGTCAAGATAAAAAAAGTTCTTTATGCTTGTAGATGAAATAAATCTGTAACCTGATTTTCTTGAGAACGAGATGTTTGAAATGTTATGTAGCACTAGCTCAGTACAAATAATTAATTAAACATAAAAAGAGCAGTCCCTTGAGCTAGCCTGAATCATGGGTATGAAGTGTTAGCAACTTCATTTTCTTATTATCATTTAAACATAATATAGATAAATTGGATGAATAAATCTGTTTGTTTAGGAGTCTCTTCAGAAAGAGATGTTTGAGGTGTTGCAGTGTCAGAAGGACGCTCGGCACAGACGAATCACCTCACAGATCCGACTCATAGAACAGGAACTGGCAGAGCTGACTCTCCTCGAGATCGAACAAAGGAGTGTCAAACTCGACGTTCAGATGGTAAGGCAGAGGACTTGAAAGCGACTTAGAAAACTCTCCTGATTTCGGGAACTTTAACCAAGTATACTACCTTTCAAACCAATCTTATGCTGTTCTCATTATTATCTGCCAGATAGCCCCAGTGTTCACTATCACTTGTATGCAGTCAGACTAAATGAATATGTGTAAGGCTAGTAGTATGTAGTTTAGGTGAACTACATAATAGCCTCTACATCGCCATTTGATGCCCATCACTAAAGGATTTTTGTGATTTCGTAAAAGGTTTTTGAAGTGGCCATCGACTGATTTCTTGGGCATTATGATAGCATATATGTTTTAAAAAAGCAGTTAACACTGTACTTGCTATTAACAAAAGAGCCAATTAATTGATTTCTGTAATAACTCTCAATTGTTGTAATTACAATTACAATTAAAGTAACGGCTTTTTAGAAGTCAATAGATTTTTTAGCAGTCCTGAAAGCTAGCCCTGATGTAGCCATGGGTAGGAACTGTTAGCAACTTCATTTCCTTAGCCTCTGCTTATGAGGGCGGGTGACCAATCCTCTCCCTCACCATCTCAATATTCCTGTCGACAGTGTATGGTCAGTGTACTCATTATAGCTGAGTTGGCTAGGGGGTGCAGGTGGAGCAGCAATCTCGACACAAATTTCTGCTCTGGCGGGGATTAGATTAGTAAAAAATTGAAATGTAGCTTGGCTAATGTATGTGTGTTGTGTTCGACAAGGGCTTCAGTCTAGTTACTAGAGAAATCAATTTACTTGGTTTTTTCATTAAAAATCTTGTAGAATGTTCTTGCTGAGAAGAGAAAGGCGCTGACGCTTCTACTGCTGCAGTTGATGGATGAACAGAGCAGACGAAAACAGGAACTTCACGCTCGACTGGTGAGTAATCGTAATTGTAAATGCACATTTATGTAGCACCTCTACAAGAAAACTCTACTTAACTGACAATGGAATGGATTTAACCTTCTTGACATTAACCCCAAGCGTCACTTGAGCCTGGAATTCTATGTAAAAACGGTCAACCAAAGTGTCACTTTGGCTGAATACTAATCAATCTGCCTAGAGCTCACTTCTGCGTCCAGAGTTTGATTCATAGTGTGTCTCGTTTAAAATGACAGCTCAGAAAACAACAAATGAACAACCACAGTTGTCTGCATCATGCTCTGTGATAGATACTTACATTTAGACGTACATTACACACGCATCAGTGATGTTTACAGAAAATATGATTTTTATACTTTTTCTCCAGCACCATTATTAGAAGACATTCAGCAGTAATCAATTAATGTAAATGTTGAGAATCTAGTGACCTGTGTGCACAGAATGTGTTAAGTTAATATTTAAGGTGTTGTGAATTAACGTGTAGGTGGAAATGGAGGAACGGCGATTGGCCAATCAGACGGACTACTGGCTCGTCCAGTATCAGAGGCTACTCGACTCAAAACCACAGCGTCTCATCGATCAGGTACGGTTCTCGGCACGCTTTCCTTTGTGAACTGTTCTTCTGGGAAAATCTTCCAACGACTTTATTCAAATTCTTCTGTGGGAATTACTAGTAGCTTAAAAGCAGTTTTACCTTTCCTAAATGCAGCTTGTTAGATCTGGAGTCTGCTACATTTTGCTGCCTTTGAGGTGCTTGTAATAGGCTCTGTTTAAAGAAAGAGCTAGATATGCTTGCATGCATACATACGTCGTACATACACATACATACACACATACGCACTTATGCACACACGTCACGTACATACATTCATTCACACATACATATGTGAGCCTCGCGTAGAGATTGGTAGTTACCAGCTTCTTTGCCATTTTGCAGGTTCATCTGTCACGAGCACAGAGCACTGGACTTCATGCAGCAGAACTGTAATTTGTATTCTGGGTGTGTGTAAAAGTGTCAATAAAATTAGACTTTTAACTGACATTAATTTTGGAGTTGCTTTTTTAGGAAAGACGGGTTGAGTTTGAAGTTATAAAAATATTGGAAGCCTCTGGTGCCAGCGAATATCTGCCGCAGTTTGCACGAAATCGTATATCCATCGAGACTTTGGTCCAGATGACGGACTCTGACCTGGCAAAGGTTGGTTTTCAGACTGTTTTTAGTTTTAAATGTTTTTGAGGACTGCAGTTTTAGGTTTAACAACCTTGTTTTAGGCGGTTTTGACAATGGTAGAAGTTCCAGTGTTGGTATGGATCTCGGAGATGCATGCTCTGACATATACTTCTTATAGTGTACCAATGGTTTGGACATGTAGAGAGAATGCCAGTTGACATAATCCCACACAATGCACTACATGCAAGATTCGAAGGGAGAAGAAACAAGTGTAGACCAAGGCTGTGTTGGATAGACAATATAAATAAGGACATACATCACTTCGACTAACAATAAGGAGAGCAATGGACTTGACAAATGACCGAGGACAATGAAGATCATTTATTCGTACCTATCACTGCCAAATGGCTGGCATCGGGAGCTGCTGCTGATGATGATGAGTATATATATGGCTGGGGTAAATCATATATTCCGTGCTTTGTGACGTGCCATCGTCTTCTTATTTTAGTTGTGGTAAGTGGTTCCAATATCTTTTTTGTCATTCTGAGAAAATTCTCACTGGACCTGACCGGGGATTTCTTCTAATTAGAAGACAAGTGCTGTATAAATCTCGTATTTTGTTGCATTATGCTGTGTGCCTTTGATACTGTGAACCACTCTGTCCTTTGGAAGCATAGGGAGAAATCTTTTGGAATTATCGATATTGCCTTTCTTTTTCTTCAGTCCTTGCTCTTGGACTGCCCCCACTCTGTTGTCTTTGGGCCCACACTCTCCACCTGATCCTGGAGTCGTTGTGCAATTGATTTTGTCTTCTTTTTTCAGATTGGCATCCATGAAATGGGTTTGCGTCGAGCTATTTTGAAGCATGTACAGGAGGTATGTTTGCCTCAAAGTCTATGCTTCACACAGAGAGCTCTGACTGTTAGCATAGATGTTTCTTACAATTCGCTAAGAGCCATTTTTGTGATTCAGCCAGTCTGAGAAACAGTTATGATGTAAAATGAATTGGTAATATTGTAACCACAACTAATAATAAATAACAATATAATTATGATAATAATAATCAAAATATTATTAGTAATAATAATAATATTATTATTACTAACACTAAGGGGAGCAAACGCACTGCTCATTATTGCCATAATTTAGTATCTCAAATCACCAAATAGCTGCTATGCTGTAAAATCCTGTCTCTCAATCACTCAAGCAATTAATGATTCAATTAGTGTGGTTTCAGTTAATAATAAACGAATGTTGGGAAACACATTACCTGTTTATTTTAAACTTTGTGAATGATGTGATTAATAGGTACACGAATGCAAAAATTTGCAAAAGGAACAGCAGAGAAATGCTGGCCAAGATTCAGCTGGGTTGAATGACGCAGAAGCAGAGGAGGAGGCCCCTCCAGAAGTGCAGGCCCGTGGGATCAATTCTGAATGTGTCATCTGCCTCAATGCAAAGGCAAGCATGCCCTGTATTTTACTAGATGATGTGTAGTGTGTACTATGTATAAGGTTTTGGATAAATTGTATGCTGTCCAGTAATGGCAGGATTCTGTAATTGTGTATAAGAGTGTTGTGCTGGCATTCAAGTTAGGCTGGGTTTTGGTGTTGGTCCTTTAAGGCCTTTTTTGTTTCTGGTACCAGTCTTTATGTGCAGAAGGTTTTTCTCAGTTGCTTAACGACTTTTGTTAGTTTTCAAACCAGGCTCATTTTGTCACTTTGATTCGTGCTAGTTCTATGTCGCTATGTTGGTTGACGGAGCTGTTTTAGCCTAAAACCAGATAATAGTCTTTTCATATCTTAAGTCCATTGGGCAACAGCATCCATTCATGTTAATGGATTTGTCTGTAAAGCTTAATATGTATTTTAAACGTTTGAATATTTAATTTAACAATAACTTAGTTATAGAGTACTCGATCAAAAATCTAGAAAGTGCATTCATCTATTGTATTGTATAAGGCTTCATCTCTGTGAATCACAGTATTATCATAATCATAATCGTAAACTCCAAATTTCTAAAACGCTACTGTAAAGCTCAGTGCAGAGCACCAGCACATTCACAAGTGCTGTATGGTGTGTATGCTGTTGGCTAGAAGAACAATCATATGTTTGCACCTCTGAGTAGATATCTTGGGGGCGCTATATAAATATTTATTTACATTACATTACATTACATATGTGTCACAGCTCTGATTCAGATTTACTTACCTCGTGACTTAATAATTCTTGCACCTATTCAGGAAGCCAAAAGCCTTTATGTTTAAAAAAACCAGTTAAAAATGTACTTGCTACATAACTGAGCATTTGCTCTGACAGTTGACAGTGTAGAGCATCCTAGAAGTAGCTTGCTACTGACGATGATATGGAAGTTGTCTTAATTACAGTTACAACAATTGCAATATATATGAACTCAATGGACACTTTCCACCAGTTCGAGCACCAATTTCGTTTGGATTGACCTGCCATTCTGATCAAACTATATCATATGAGCTGGTGAGGATTGCTGTTAGAAGGTGTTACGTTACAACCATGTTATGTTTGAATTGTAGCATGTGACATTTGTCTGTTGCCTTTTTGTTCCAGTCTGCCGTGCTGTTCCTTAACTGTGGCCACGTCTGCTGCTGTGCTCCATGTGCGGAAAAACTGAAGCAGTGTCCGCTGGATCGTTGTGATATCATTCGCAGAATTCATCTGGCTCCACCGACGGACGACGCAGATGACGAGATGACACTATAGAGCGCATCCGATGGATGCCACAGATTTCTTCCCAGATGCAATTTGTGTCTCGTTTTTCTATCTATCTGAAAATGTTGTTACACCTAAATATTCGTTTGAGGTGTCTTGCACGACAGCTTTTGTGCATGTATGTCGTCTAAATTTGGTTGTGATGGTGATAAAATTTTGGTACAAGTTCTATACCTAGATATTATTAAGTAGTGGTAGCTTTGTTACCGGTACCACTAGCATTTTTATCTCAGGAAAAGCCCTTCGATATTAATTTATAGGGTCCTTAATATCATTTTCTAATTCAAAGTGAAGATAATCCCTAGGATTTAAATGTATTATTATTTTATGTGTTACTGTTATAATTATTTTATTTCTTATTAATTTTTATCTTAGGTAGTGATAACTGCTGAAAAATGCTGATTATATTAGCTGCAGAATTATGTCACATTATTAGTTATGTTATTTGTATTTTTATTGTTATTGATACTATTATTAATATTGCTGGAAATATTATTTTGATTTTGATAACCTTAGACATTTCTGTTAATCGGTAGCCCTGTAAAAGACTAAATTAATTTGCTTTTGAAGTCTGGAGGTGCTAAAATAAAATATGCTGACCACAGTATTACTTTCGGCTGGAGAAAAAAATATTGGAAATGTTTTCAAGTCAGTATCTTAACTTTGTGTAATACAGATTTCATTAGCCATATATTTGTCAATCTAGAGATTTTTGTTTGTGCTGTTTAATTGCAAGACCAAAGAGTAAAGTGTTAATTAAATCTTGGAGAAGTCCTATTTGTAAATTTTAAGCAAACTTTCTGAAAAATTATTTAGCTTTTACGTTAACAATATGGATATTTTACTGATATGTGTATTACCGCTTTTAAACAATCAGCATGTTTATTATTCTATATTCAGCAGGATAATTAGAAATAAATGGAACAGTAGATTCAGTAATAATTATATACCAGATTACCAGTACATATATGTATAGCCCAGAAAATGTCTGCAAGGTCCCTTGAATCTCTTGTGGTGAACTCAGCCGCGCATCTGCAATGTGGTGGCACACACTTATGTCCTCGGCCGTCCTCTGTGCTGCGTGAAGGCTGAAATTAACCCATGCGACATCCTTCTTTATGACTCTAGTCCTAGGTCGACCATGTGGTCTTTTTTCCGATACTTCAGGGGCTTGTTCTTGGTGGCCCACAGAGCTCTCTGGTTGTCGTCATCTACTGGAGCACCAGCCATCTTTGGAAAGTAGCAGAGACCACTGCTATCGCTGTTCTTCTGTTCTTATTGCTCACATGGTCCGAGTTGGGAATTCTCATGTATCAAACGTCAAAAGTGTCAAGTTTCTCGTTTAGTTTGTCTGCGATGGACCACGTCTCACAACTGGAGTACTGGCAGCACGAAGAGACTACAGAGCTGTAGTTTAGTATTCAGTACAATACTCAGTGTTTAGTAAAATTCTGAATATTTGTATCCAGGGAGATTGTGGTATCTCTTGAATGCTACAGCACTGTGGAGCTTATTGATGCAGATAAAGTGTGGTGCTTGATGCAAATAAAAAGGCACTGGAAAAGACATTCTTATATTGTTACTGTTCTAATTTCATATTACTGCTATTCTTTGGTAAGTGGATTTGAGAATTGCAGTAGGAGATTGAATGAAATGAACAGCTCAATTCTCAAAGACGCAAATAATCTTGCAGTTGGCTAATGAGTTGTTTCAGGTAAAAGTTTACTCTTTTAGTATCTTTAATCATCAGAATCTTTCTTGGTTAGCCAGCCCTGCCTTCCATGAGCGATTGAAGAGTGTATCCAAAACGCTTATTGGAACATAATCATGATTTTATTTATCACAGATTTGAACAATGCCAAGTTTAAAATAAGTTTTCAGCATATTTAACATTTTAACAACGAGCGTGTACTAAAAGTGACTGGGAAACCAATGCAGCTCGTCGTTAAAGTGGTAAGGAATAAGAGAAACTGGACTTCTAATTCTTATAAAAACTAGGTTATTGTTTGGAGGTGTTGATAAGTGTTTTTTTGCAGTGATTGATAGTGCCATTCCTTTGAACCTTTGAAACTGTTGTTAGTGAAGCATTGTTGAGTTTTTGGATTGAAGTGTTTCATTAGTTCTTTCAGGTTTTGCTATTGCTTTTTCAGTTTTTATGTGAAGAATATTTTTTTAACACATCTCTTTTTGGACTGTAATTTTGCTGTATGGCATTCTGGCGTAATTTTAATTGCATGTGCGATATTAATTTCACCTACACCGAAGCAGACAATATTATCTGTGCTTTATCTTAGTGCAACGATGTAGTGTGTTTTCTGTAGTTTATTATTGTAGCTTAGTGTCTGGTATTTTACTCAATGACAACTATCTGAATATATTGTGGTTTATTTATTATTGTTCACTGCTGAATGTAATTTGTATCACAACACTTAGCAAACACTACAGTGCTATCTTATTCATTAATTATAATATTATTAGCTGTAGTATTGCTACAGTTTTTATTGCAGCAAAAGCAAATACACTGAAGATGATTTAACTAATAAGCTTATGTTCTGAAGTCGATTTTGGTAAATTGTGTTATATCATCGATTTGGTGATAACTTATTTTTTATGCTACAGAATAATTTGGCGAACGATGTTTTATTTCTCTGAAATTCTGCAATTGATGAAACACCTAATTCAGTGCTTGATAAATAAGTTGAACTTTGTCCAGTTCATAACTTGTCCTGAAGGCAATCAATAATAATAATAATAATAATAATAATAATAATAATAATAATAATAATAATAATATCTTTTCTTTAATAAGCGCCTGACAAACGCAAACGCGCTGTACATTTACATGTTATGCAATTTAAATCTTAACTATTAACAGAACAGACAGCCTGCAATACAACGGCGCTAATAGCAGCCTACAAAGCATATCCGCCCAACGGGGCTCGAACTCGGTGCCTCTCGGTCTCTGTGCCAGATGTTATTCAATGCGCTATCGGCCCCCCCCCCGATAGCCCGATAGCAGTGTCAAAATTAGTACCTTGCAGTGTCAAAATTAGTACCAACTAAATAGTTTTGCCCAGTTGTCATATTGGAGAATATTTGAATAGTCAATGTTTGCCATATATGTTGTAAATATGTTAAGTTGCAGAATGGACAAATGCCAAACATGTAAACTGCTATGTTATTTGTCATTTAAACTTTCTATATATAAATTAGTGGCATAATTGTTTTGCCATTCATGATATCAATGCTGTACAGTTTGGACTCATTAAAACAACGTCATCGGGGAGATGCCTTATGATGCAACGTAAAACCAGGCTGAGTATAGCAAGGGATAATACAGAAAGTCCTAATTTAGTAATGCTACACTGTAGTTCTTGTATAGTGTATTAACAGGTTTGGCATGTTAAGTTTAAGTTAAGCTTTGGGCACATTAGACCACTTGTTGTTACACAAAAGTGGCACGTCAGTTGGAAGCGTGTAAATAAGTCCACATTGTCGCTGCATGTTAATCACTGTTCGCTGAATGTTCCTCAACAACTGTTGCTCATTGAAAATCCCAACGTTTTCTAACAAGTCTCGACTGCCAGTTTTCACGGCTTGTTTACTAGCCACCTGTGCCTCTTTGTTTCTATGGTTTTTAAACTCTACTCTTGCCAGTTTTTTACTTGCTTTCTTTTTTTGGAACCACTGTCCGTCTGTCGTTGTTGTAGTTAGTTAAATGTAACATAAGCATTTGATGCAACGTGGATAAGAATGTTAAGTAGACATGATGGAACATGTAGCCATGAAGAGAAGGACACAGGATTTTGTGGATGTGGATGGATATACATCAAGAGCTGGACTGGATTGTTCCTGGATGATTGATGAAGGGCAGAGACTCCTGCAGGATTTTTGATATTGTGATCAAACTTTGGAACAAAGATGGTACAAGACAAGACTTGGTTCATTTCAAAACTGTGAAAACTGAAAAAACTAAAATGCATTGTTTTTGCTTAAAAACTGGAAACTTGGACTGTGGGAGTCACTAGAACTTCTGCATAACAAGCTTCACAACAGCAAAAATTATGATAAAATGCACAAGATCTTGGTATGAATCCCAAAATTTAATTCAAATTTGTAACATAACTTTGTCATTATACATGCTCGCTGTAGCATACTTCAAATGTTTGTAATAATAACAATGCGCCAAAGGTAACTTAAAATGAGTTTCCAACGTATAAACATTGCGTCATGAGTATGAGTTGAAACTCTCGTTTTACAGGTTCGGAATGTGAATTTCATTATTGTGGCAGACTTTGGTGAATGGTAAACGAACAGTTTTACTTTTGTTTGACTTTTACATAAGGCATTTGGTTGTAATGTAAGTTTAATTTTAATGTGATGGTATTGTAAATTTGCGTGTTATCTGTGAAAGGCCAGTCGTTGTGTGTCAACTGTTGTGAAACTGTATTTGCCATATTCTTGATGTACACAAGTTCAGAACCTGTTTTTAGTGAGAGCCTGCATTCCTTGTTTGCTTTTAAGAAGATGCTTAATATAGCAACTTCTAGACACATCCCAAAGCATTGCGTGTTTGGCTATCTAGCAAATTTAAACAGATGCCACTAGGTATAGGCCTGTTAAGGCATCTATGTTAAGACACATCTGTTCAGATCCCTTAGACTGTCATGTTGATAGTTGCTAGCACTTTTGAGGGATTCCTAAAAATTAATGTGCTTTATAAAGGTCCAGATACATAGGTAAGTTGAAACTGTATGGTGAGAAGAGACAAATTATAGCACTGGTGTCTAATGCACAAGGCATCAACCAATGGTGCACTTAAGCCAAGCCGTAATCACGTCAAGGTCCAGATCAGTGTTGTGACAGAGACAGCCTAGGGTGGACACTGGATACGCAATCCGAAACAGACGAGTTTAAAGTTGAGCACGAAATGAAACACTGCATATGCTGCAAGTCTGCTCCTAGGTGCTTGTCCATATTCCCAGACCTGAGATGAGTATTTCATGTACTGTATTACTGGTAACCATTAATATGCATAGCCAATATTTCATATGGCTATCATGATACGGTGTAATGAATGAGAGTAACGTGCAATAATGGAGTTATTACTTGATTATTAGTAATTATTATGGCATGAAAATATGGTGTAATAAAGCAGAGTTTACTTTTCTTCGAATTACCTGACCTATTTGTTGCAGGTACTTTGCTATTTTTATTATGATATCAGTTTATGATTAGGCCAACTATAACCGGTACTCAAAATTTAAGTGTGTCAGCTGGTTGATGTCCTTTGCAGTTGGATAAACTGAATGGGTCTCATGTTCTGTGAATTTAATCGATGTTGTGCAATTTTCTGTATTTTACTGACACTGAGTTGTGACTAAAGTTGTATCTATTCTAGCTTGGATTTCATAATCAGTTATTTTGTTGCATCTGCATAAGATTCATAAAGATTGTTATATATGTTCATGCAAAACGTGAATTATCAATAGAGTTCCTGGTTTCTGTAAATATTTTCAGATTCTAATGCTTGCCTGGATTACAGTTAACATTTTAAGTAAAAAACTGCTTTCTGCATACGTATTTTATATTGAATTTTTCTATGATAATCCTGCGTGATAATTAGATTTTTTGTTTTTAAGGGTAGCAATTTACTTCCAAAGTCAGAGGTCTTATGGTTCTCTTCTCCTGAAAGCTGAGAAAATTGACAACGCCTGGAAATTAAGAGGTCAGCAGTTCTCATGCAGGTCAAAGTCGTCAGGTTGGACAAGAAAGAGCTGAGCCTAGAAGGTTACAGGTCATTCGATAGGTCAGAGACCACGAGTCAATGCCTGAGACCAACGAGGGCAGTATGAGACCATTTTTGCATATAGGTTCAGGTCATTTTTAGGAAGCCTTGGCCTTTATTGTGTAATACTGTATAGACCTATAGGTATGAAGATATTTCTGTTTGTTTTCATTTTGCTTTTCTGAATCAATTGCTTGGGTTGAGACTGTTACGTATTTCAATTGTGTTCAGGCAGTTGCTGCATCTTGTGATTCAGTTACTGGTACTCGATTTTGTATGTTGTGGAGGAGAATAAGTTGATGGAAACAGGGACAGATGAATGGTTAGTTGGACAAGTTGATGGATGGATGGATGGATGGATGGACGGACGGATGGATGGATGGATGGATGGATGGATGGATGGATGGATGGATAGATAGGTTGATGGATGTACATGTAGGCTATGAATGGATGGAGTTAAAGTTGATGGATGGATAGTGGGGTACTTGTCAGCATGCCCACATGGAGCTAATATGGGACCTATATTCCCACATAGAGCCCTTATGGGTCCCATAAAATGACCATGGAATTCCTGGCAGGGTTATTGAATTCGATAGAGTGCATGCATGGTAGGTTCATGAGTGTCCGGAGGAGGTGGCAAGGGGCATTTGCCCCCCTGGATTTTGCACATGTTTAAAAAATGCACTTATCATCTTAGTTTATAACAATGAATGGCTGATTTTGTCCAGTTTTATTTTTTTTGTCCAGACTAGTCAAGATAACCTGAAAAATTAAAAATATATAAAAACAATGAAAGTTTTAACAGTTTTGTGTTTGAAATAAGCTTTCAGGTAGTTAAAACAGATCCCAGAACGCTAAAAACAGGCTCCACATCATGTCAAATGCTGGCGGCTGTTGGGATCCGCGCAAGACTCCCTAAACGCGGGAACGAGCGCTGACGGTGACATGATAGGTTGCTTTCGGCACCCTCGTTAGTCACCGGTGCCAACAATTCAAAACTTTGTCCCCTTAAAAATTTTAGCCCCCTACAAAAATCCTAGCGGCCTAGGCTATGGGTAGACTAAGCTTATTGGATACAAGTTTGTAATTATTAGTCAACTAGATGTTTGCCCGTCCTAAGACGGTTAAGTTTAGTGTGCTCGGCCGGGCCAATTGAAATCAGCGCTCCCTCTTTTCTCCACTTCCCTTTCCCCTGCTCTACTTTTCCCCTCCAATTCCACTTCCCACTCCTTTACCCTACCTTCTCCCCTTCCCGTCCCATAACCTCCCATTCCTGTTTTCCCTCCCATCCTACCCCTATTCTACCCCTCCCGACCCATTCTCTACCCCTCACCCATACTGCCCTTCCTTTTCCCCTTAATCACCTTTCTTCTCCTCTTGCCCCTTCCCACCCCTCTCCCCAATCCCTCCACCTCTCACTCCCCTTCCGTCCCTCCTCCTGATTCCCTCCAACTCCCTCTCCCGCCCTCCATCTCTCCCTCCCTACCTCCAACCCTCCGTCCATGAACGTCTGTATAATAGCTATGCTCCGTCCGTCCGTTGTTGAGAAATATATTGTGTTGCTTTGACGACGTTTTTCTTTGTGTGACGTCACAATAATATTGTGACGTCACACAAAGAACTTCGGCTAGATAATAATATTATATTTATATCACTATATAATATATATATATATATATATATATATATATATATATACTACGGCAATGAAGGCGAAAACAGCGTAACCGCACGCATCACACCAGGCGCGCACGCAGTCAGCCGGTCACAGAGTTTTCTGTGCGTTTATATTATTAATAACTTCCACCGACTCTATAATCTCTATCAGCTTTAATCTGCGTATGATTTAAAGTTGATAAACATACATAGAGTCGGTGGAAGGCATTTTAAAGGTGTCTAAAGAGACTATAATTATAAAGTTCCATCACTGCATGATTTAGTCTGATATTAGCATATTATTCAGTTTTCATTTATTCATTTCAAGAATTTATATCGCGCCCCTTCAACAAGCCTACTCAGAGGCACAGTGCACTCCCAGTCCAACCACGGTAGGCCTAATACAAATAGACTAGACCTTAAGGAGCCTGTAGAACGTAGATGAATCATATCATTCCTAGGTTACATGCGTAGGCCCCTATCTCCAACAGGAGATAGGGCCCTACGCATGTAACCTAGGACCTACATGCGTAGGCCCCTATCTCCAACAGGAGATAGGGGCCTACGCATGTAACCTAGGAACCTAGGATAATTGTCATAACATGTAAATGTTCAGCGCAGTGCGTTTGTCAGGCGCTTAATTAGGCTAAAGAAAAGAAATTATTATTATTATTACTAGATGTTTTCCCGTCCTAAGACGGCTAAAAACAATTTGAAAATATCAAGAGATGCGTCTTCTTGTGCTATGAATGACGTAAGTCTTCTCCCTCCCTCCCTCCCTCCCGTACTTCCGTGCCGTCCGTCCCTGCCGTCCGTACCTCCTTCCCTCCCTTCAACGTCCGTCCCTCCCTCCCCCGCAAGTCTCTCGCGGCGATCGTGTGTGGCTGACCCGCCCCTTCCCCTCCCCATTCCCTTATAGACATGAAGAAGGATCCACATGTCGTCCTGTGCATTATCTCGCGTTGCTATGACGACGTCTGTTAATGTTTATTGCTATGACGTAGAATGACGTAAGCCATATTGTCCATGGCAATTAAGGCGAAAACAGCTTAACAGGCAAACAGCGTAACAGCACGCACAGATACATGCACGCGCAGAGATTTCTGTTTCATTATATTATTAATAAGCTGCAACGTGCATTTACTAACGCCTTTTGGCGTTTATAATAGACCTGGATTACACGGAGTATTTCAATGAAGTGCTTGCCTCCCTATGCAATGGCCTTTCCACGAATAACGAGAGAGTGCTGTGGAGCGTTTAACTAAATCTGAAAATGCTTTGGCGCTTCATTTTTATTAAGCCGGCGTTTTTGACCTTAGGTTAACGACAAAATAGATTACGATGACCTCAAAGATCACGCCGTTCCGAAGCCAATCATAAGACGAGGCAGAATGCGTCTATCGGCTCCAAACAATTACATCATTCTATCTACGGCTAAGATGGCGTCTTCGACCTTCGCATATATATAGCCGAACCGCAACGTTGAAATGCAGTCGGAATCCATCTCAATTACCCACACTGATTCTTACTTAGCCTTACGAGAAAATAATACAAATCGAGCCCCACTCGAACGCAGGAAGATATTCCGTGTAAGCGGGCGATAAATATTAATTTATCAAGTGCCAGGATTCAAAAGTTAATGACGACTATATCGACGCGCCCCCGTCTACGTAGCGTTTGCTTTATGGCTAGCCTCGCTGTCCGTAGTCTATCGTTTATCGTCGGCGATGAGATAACGACTATTAAGACCATTCCTCATCGTTTGTAACTCATGCGCTTGTCATATTTTATTCGGGCGTGAGTATCATTCGCGTCGTCCATTGTTCCCTTGGCCGCCATTTCGTGTCGGACGTTCAGAATAGCGTCTATGGAACGCCGCAACGGACATCCAGTGTAAAAATCTGGTAAACCAGTAAAAGAATTATACATTATACATAAATTCCTTGTATATTACAGTATTTAAGGATAAGGGCTGTAGTGGTTAACAACTATCGAAAACAGACGTACTTTTAGTCTGCTAAGTTATAGTAAATTAGTTTTCATCTGGATTGATACTTCTGAGCATAGTTGTAAAAAACCTTTTTTTCGTTTTTTATTTTTTCCCAAAAAACGTCGTTTTTTTCGTTTTTTATTTCTCGTCACGTTTTTTTCCGTTTTTTATTTTTTGTATGTAACTTTATTTATTTATTTACCGGTTATTACTATTTGTTCAATTTTATTTTTGTCTGATATCTCTTACGTTGTCTCCGTCCTTTCAAAGATTCATCTAATTTACGTCACTATTTAGTGTCATCAGCTGAGAAATAAACAGCACAGTACAGGAAATAAAAATTATAAAATTTATTTGAATTTCTAAGTTATCCAAAATGCGAAATGTTGTCTTTGTACTCAGTAATCTCTGATTGACTGATAAACTGACGGATATTACTCCATATTAAGTTTTTATATAAGTCAGTATTGTAAGTAAACCTACAATTTTTAATTACCAGGTAAGTACACTCTATGCTTACAAAGTTTAGTTTTTAATTGCTTATGTCAGTATGGATTTATTTGGACTTATGTACACAATTTAAATTTGAAAAGATTTCAATATTTTTAATTTATCAATTTCTTTTTAAACGAAAGTTATGAAAAAGAAAATAATTGTTGTAGATTACTGTTACTTGGTTTTACTAATAAAGTTATGTTATTTGCTGACTAAAATTAAATTGTGTAAACAAGGTTTTTAATTTTAAAATGCAGTAAAAGATGTAGCAAAGTCAAATTAATTTCTTTTCCGTTTTTTTCTCGTTTTTTCCGTTTTATTTTTTTTAATAAAACTACGTTTTTTTCCGTTTTTTATTTTCATTTGACCGTTTTTAACAACTGTGCTTCTGAGTACTGGTATTTCGTCTTTTTAAACGGTGCAATTTTGTTACCATCTATTCAGTTTGTTATCTGCGTTGAACTTTTAAAAGCATTGGTACTATGTATAATACAGATGTCTTCTTGTCATAAATTGCCTCTCGTCTCTGTGTTTTTTCTCTCACGTTTACAATTAAAAGTTGGTCGTCTGAAAATTCTTTATGCACTCTCGAACTGATTACTTCAAAATCAACTTAAAGCAAAAGCAACATATTCAATTTTCTACAAAACTAGCAAGCAGCCACGCAGCCAGCAGTACTTTAATTATTTCATTGGTCATATCAAGGCTTTGCGTGATAATGTAATGTAGGCTAACTCAACTTTTCGAACTTATAAAAAGCTATGCACAGGGCCGATGAGAGGGGGGGTCAGGGGGGGCTGCTGCCCCGGGGCCCGGTTCCATGGCAGGGGCCCTTGGCAGGGGCCCAGAAATGTCTAAGACTTTGTTCAAACTGAAGAAACCTGTGGGTTTTGGCCTAATGCAGTCTTTCTTTCTCCGGAAAAGCGCTAGAACTCACTTACGGCAATGTAGAATATAAAAATTTTCCCGGCATAGAACCCATGCACCCTGCAGAGACAAAGGCAAAAGTCAGCACCTATGGCAAGCAAGCAAGCAATTATGTAGTTGGCTGCACCAAAGAATAAAGCTGTAAATGTTATGGTGGTTTGCGAGCTAGCAGATACTATGTATTCCGATTCGGGCAATTTAGAGCTGGAGATCGCGCGGTGTGCTAGGCGTATGCTGATGGCTGACCTCAGATAGTTCGTTCAGAATTTTCCCCGGTGCCTACTTGCCCGAAAAACAGGTTCGCCCAACATTTGGGAGGGCATTTGCACCTCTGACCCCCGCTTCCTACGCCTATGGGAGTAAGCACAGTAACAGACGTTGGTCATTGCTCATCAGAATGATTTTGGACTAGCTGTTGGTGCCAAGTTAAATGATGCAGACAAATTTCGATTTCTGACTGAATTCTATAGGCCTACTCCACCAGAATCGTATGCATGGCCTAGCACTTCGCATTACGCACACCATCTAGTAAAATCCGTCACTGAAGATATAACCGACTATATCAATTATTTAAGTCAAAATTGCTGTGGTCATATTATAGTTGAATAACTTGAATTTTGAAAAAAACACTGCTTATCAGTATTTTGAGATTCATTAGCTGTCGTCCTAGAATTGATTATTGGTTTTCTGGCAGGCATAAAATCTTTTACTGGATGTTAATTTATGAATTGAGATTTGAGTTATTATCCAAATAAATAATTCTTTAACTTAGTGCTGGATGTAAGTTATCATAACAAATAATTGATACCAAATTACAAATATTTGATATTATATTCCATTATGTTGATGATGAATTAGAAGATAAATTACCATCAGAAATCTCTCGCTCAATAAAGAAAAGAAAGATTAGTGAAAGTCAGGAACACAGATGAGAGACAGACGCTCCTTCAAAGTCTTACATTTTCAGTTTCATCAAAAGCATGATGCAGCAATTCAATCTGACAATATAATTGCTAGTAGTAGCCTAGTAGAAGTGGAGTTGATGACCATGGTACAGAGCGAGTGGTTGATGTACTCCATGTAGACAATGCAATGCATCATCTCATTCTCTTGAAATTGGACATCATAATGCGATAACTGTCATTTACAAATCATTTATCACATTCACACATTTTCATATTTTTTTCTAAATTTCTTTATAATTAGAGTCCGAGATGAACCTTTTAAACTAGAAGTTCATTTTCACATTTACTTTTATTATTTTATTATTATTACTACTGCTGCTGCTGCTGCTGCTGCTGCTGCTACTATTATATTATCAATAGGCCTATTATTAGTTTTATTACTATTATTATTATTACACTTTTTATTATTCAATAAATGTAGTTTGATAGCCTTTTTAGGCTAACATCAAACTTGGGCTTAATGATTCAAAAGCTGACAGATGGCATGGATGCTCAGAGTCTCTGAGCCAAGTTGCGTCGAATCCCGTCGATAGACTAGAACAGTGCACGTACGGGTGACAGCGTTCGCACACGTAGGCTAGTACACGATGACGCTGCCGACGAGCAGTAACTCACTGCATGGTAGAAGATGACGCACGTCCGGCTAGCAATTCGTCGAGGCAGGGGTAGGCAGAGAAGGCATTCGTTGTGTGTACATCAAAGGGATTGGCCTGAAGACGTCACATGTGGTCCAAGGCGAGTTGCGAACGAAATACCCTCAAACGCACAAAATCCTTGTCAAACCGACGAATAAGTTCGGTACGCAAACCCAGCACCAGAAAACGTTAACATGTTCGAATGTACGAGAAAATTCTGCATTTAGACGAAATAATCCGTCGAAATGGCGGATCGATCAGCGAACGACATGGCCGATAACATGCACAATTCGATCTGACACGTGTTGTGAGAATTCGCGCGTTTTTATTGGCGCCATAGAATTTCTCAGACTACCAGTCTTTCACAATCATATGACGTCATAATAGAACGCGAAAAAATGGCGACGTCTACCACCATGGTACCGGCCCACTATTCCGGGGGTCCGATATTCCGGGGATCCGCCTGACTCCGCGTCGTTAGGGCCTCCTGGGCCATCTGACTCCGCGTCGTGAGGGTCGGTTACGGCCAGGGTTAGTGTCGTCATTAGAAAACATCGTACCTCTCATGCAGCATGCCAGTCACATTAGTCCGGAATAACGGACTTTCGGAACAGCGGGACCCCGGAATAGCGGCTCCGAACCACCCACCATAGCCATGGTGTAACCATGACCATAGCGAACGTTTCTTATCGACGCCTTAATTGATTCACTGCGAGACATAGTTCAAACAATCTGCTGTCTAATCAGCGACGTTGGCGCGTTTGGGTTGTGCATAAAGTCGCGCTGCAATCACTTAACGACATCCACCGTTTAAATTACATTTCGAATTAACAAACTAAAAACTCCTCTTAGCATTCTATGAACATTACTTACAGGATAACCAACTTAACTGTCACAGGATGATTGCAAGTTGAATTTGGCCTGCAAGTCAGAGGTTGTGCATACCTGAATTTAAACAGGAAAACTAAGTTGAACATACCCAGAGAGTCAGTAGTAAACACTACCAATGGGTAAAATTCTCCAAAGAAGTTGCAAGCTGAGTTCCAAAGCATTTACAGTGCATACAAATATTGTTGTAATTAGCATCATGACATGGTCTTCAAATACAATTCTTGTACGTGACTAATGGTCGGCTAGAATCAAAGGAATAACCTCCACTGGTTCTACCTGACTACTAGTATCTCCTGTATCTAACATGACCCTCAAACAACACAAAACAAATCAGCTGAAAGCCTATGAGCTGACAAATCAGCAGAAGTTTGCAGAAATCTAAGTTCTTAGCCACTTCTGAGAAAAGTCTTATGCACGTTCAGAAGTCGGCGAGTTCTTGGTCTTTGAAACAATAAAACAGCTGGCTAGCTGTGCTTTTGCCTTTCTGCACCACTGACTAATAATAATCAGCTAGAATCAATGGATGAACTGTACCGTTGATTCTACTTGATTCTACTAGTATCTGCTGTGGTATCTCGCATGACCCTAAAACAAACAAAAACGGATAATCATAAACGAGCTGAAAAAAAGCAGAGTTAGCAAACAACTTACAGATTCGCAGCAAATCAGCACACAAATTTAACGGGACAACATGATTTATAATTTGCTTTTCCACCACAGCCTACATTTATATTTCTCTAACCACCATGGTTTCAATTAAACATGGCTATTACACTGAAATTCTTTAGGCTGTCAGGACATAAAATACATGTCGAGGTAATAAAAACCTGTTAAAAATAAATCATACTATTATACCACCACTACAACAGATTGTGTCAATGAAAAAGGAATTGTTTTTGGTCATAAATATTACATCTTTTGGTTACTGGATCGGTAGTCCTGGGATGCGCCGATTCCCATTAATCAGTCTAGGGTAAAAATTTATGCAAACCAATTTCCGATTCAAGAATTGGTCACACCCTAGAAGTAACATGATTGTATCATCTTTTATTTATGCCATTAAAGGGATAAGCCATTTATCAAACCTTGCACTCACCTCGCTTAGAGCACCTCGAGCAGGAAACCTTGACGGCCTGTTTACCTGTCAAAAAAGAAAAAAGTTACAATGGTACACAACGTACAAGCTGAACAACAAAGCTTTAGTTTAAAAGCTGCCTAAAAAATCAAACATAGTTAAAAATATATAAAACATATCCATTTAAGCAATAAAATATGTGTGATCGCTGGTTGTTTTTAAATTTGCTATGCAACATCTTTACCAGTATTCTGCTGCCAGTTAGAAAACATGCTGTCTTGTACTAATGCTGCTTAATAATTTAACAATGAGCTGCATTATTTTCCCAGTCATCTTTAGTACATGGCTACATGCTCATCGTTAAAGTGTTACACAAGTTTGCCAATGAGAGCAACACAATAAATGTCTCACTACCGTTTCAACTATTTGAATCTTTCAGTATAATTTTTTTTAAATCTTTGTTCAGTCATAACAAACCTAATTTCGGTTTTATTTGTGTACTTAAATGAAGTCTGATCACAATTTCAATGGCCAACTCAGAAAGTGAATCTCTCAGTTTGGCTCTACATGTCCGGAAGAATGACATTGGCGCCTCTTCTAGTTATCGGAGACCGAACATTTTCATATTACTTATCCACCATAGGCTACCCCTCTGTCTTAGCAGATTTTCTGTATATTGACTTGATTACAGTCTGGTTTGGACGCCTTGTGCATTAGACACCAACACCATGAAAGTTATTAATCTCACTTACAAGTAGGCCTACAGTTTCTTCGTGATGAACATTTTGTTCTGACTACTTTAAAATTATTAGGCCATCATTGTGAGGGATTGCTGTCTAGATAACCCAAACTTATGAGCTAGCTATTATTCATGCTATTCAAAGAACACTTGTCTATAAATATCACGCTACTTCTACTCTGACTCTGGCAAGCATCAGAAAAGCAAAACACATAAGGGAACGTACTGGATATGGCCTTCCAGAGCTTCTGGATCCTCGCATACCATAGGATGGACGAGAATCCCAATCGGCAGAATGCGATGGAAAAAGATGTTTAAACGAATGACCGGCTCCCATGGCAGAACTGTTCCTCGATGAAGGTGCCATGCCTGATTGAAATCGGTCAGGGTTAAAACCATTGTCACCTTCATGCCACCCCTGCTGATAACCAGAGGTCTGACCACCATAACCTCCAGACTGTCCACCATAATCTGCAGAAAAACGACCAGCGCCGTAGGCTGGTGACGACTGTCCCCTGTAATCTGATTCCTCATCATAGTATGGCCTAGACTGTGACATTGGCCCAGACATTGCTGTTCTCTGTGGCTGGTATGAGTCGAAGCCCATCTGGGGCCGTAGCGGTTGGTAGCCAGAAGGACCCATAGAATCGTATCCAGAATCGGAGGCAGAATGGCTGCGTGCGTAACCCATGACTGAGAATGACCTCGGCATTCCTGAAGAACCCACTACAACAAAACAACATTGAAATGTCGTGTGAGAGTAATACAACACAAAACTTTTGTGAAAACAGATTTTAATGCTGACTATAACCTTGTACTGCCCCAGTTCTCATAGATGAAACATGGCCTGTTGTCAGTGTTTGACAGGTATAAATGACTGATGTTTGCTTACGAACAGCAGCCCTAAACCCTGCTGAAAAGGCACCCATGGGTATGAAGTGTTGGCAACTTCATTCAGTATATAAGGAGGGAGGCCAGTTCTCTCCCTTGTCATCTGATCTTCCATCCGACAGTATACACATTACAGCCGAGTTGGCTAGGGAGCAAAAATGAAGCAGAATTCACATAATGCGCTGATGGGAATTTGAATCCCCGACCTGTCAGCGGATAGTCCAGCATGGTATCTCTGCTAGACCATCGCACATCCTCGATAGTCTTAAGTGTATCTTTTTACAGGTAGAATCGTTCAACATGGTAGTCAAGATCCACTGATAAGTATCCAACAGCACATCAAATCCACTTGAAAAACACAAGCCAACCAACACAAGAGCTGTGTCTACATTTTTTATACCCATTAGCAAGCATACGCATTTTTGAGTTAGCCCCTCCATGTATACATACTAAACGACTGGCCCCATATGTATAATTTGTATATCTGAAAATTTAAACAACAATTTATACAAAATGGCAAATCATAAATGCCATTTGAAATCGATTCTTTGCTCACTTTGAGGTCAGTTATGATAAGTCAACTAATCTCATCTGTAGACAGAGCAAACCAAACATTGAAGCAACTAAGGGCAAAAATTAACATTATAAAAAAATTGTACAACTAAATACAATGTGTTATTTTTTAGATATTTTTTGAAGAATGAGTACTAACTTGTGGGTTGTGAACCACATCCACCATGGTCTTCTCCAGATTTTATAGACTCGGAATATGTTGGAATTGTTGGTAGTCCTAGGCCCCTCAGATGACGATAAAAATTCCGCTTATTTGCTGTAACTGTTAGAAAATTATAACAGAAAATCTTCAAAATTTCTGCTATTGTGACAAAATAATCATCAGTTATCAGAAGATTAACCTTATAAACTTGAAACTTGGTCTTTCACCACAAAACTGACATCAGATTTAAATAAAAGAGCGCGTCTACGAGCTTTGAATGGACACCAATGGCACACCTAGGATTCACGTTTTGCATCGTCTAGCAGCTGAAGATAAGATGCTGGATATCAAGTGAAGTTACACATTGCCAAGCATTGTTAGTAGTTGGAAGGACGTCCATTCATGGAACACCATGTCAACTGGGCCAACTCATCCTTTCATATTTGGAATATTCATAGTACCGGCAGTTTCTGTCGTCTGATCGTGCTTCCAGTGAATGGGTGTGAGCTTCAGCTGATAGTCATCTTCAAACTATACAGTCATACCTCGTGAGGTGTTCATGTGGGCAAACATAGAGCTTTGACCTAAACACAAAGTCATCCCGAATATTAACACATGGCTAAGGCCAAAAAAAAATAATGCTGTGTTTCCGGTAACATAGCTTTAAAAAACTGGGTAGGTAGGTAGGAAAATAATTTTATTTTGAAAAATATTTTTATCCAACAATTTGCTCTTACACCTTGCTAAAACAGTTTCGCGTTCTTTAAACTTTAGCCCGTTTATTGCTCTAATTAACGGTGCCCTTATATACATACCTCTGGCAAGGAAGCAATGTTATAAATGTCACAAACCTGCACCTCTGGCATGCAAAGGTTAAATTCATGTGTCCCAAAAAAAAATTTAAATTTAAAAAAAAAAATTGTGTGAAAAAATTATTTTTTCAACAAAATTTTTTTACAAAATTTTCCCAGTCGGGCCTAAAAAAGTGACTCGGTCGGGTTACCGGAAACACAACATTATTTTTTTTTGGCCTAAATGAAATTTCCCAGTACTCACTGAATTCTTCCAGCTCCTTGTCATCGTCATCGCCTTCACAGTTTGGAAATCCTTCGGCCTTCACGCGCATTGGTTGTCTTCCTTCTTGCTCCTCTATCTGCTTGGCATAATGCTCTGCCAGCGGTGCCTGCTCTGTCTTCCGTCCCTCATCTCTCACCTTTGCTGCCAAATCAGGATAGAAGAGTTTCTACAACAAAAACATGTTAACATACAGCACAATCGCAAACTTATCCTATTATGTGCATATGCCTCAAAACTTGTTTGGTACAGTATGTACAAAAGTTTAGTGAAACAGAAAACAGCTAATATTGAAAACAAAAAAGGGAGTGGCAAAAAATGTGAAAAACAGCATGAAATGAGTAGTTATTATTACTATTATTATTATAACAAACATTTTTAACAACTGCATGGTCACACAGAAATACTAATCTGGAGCACGGTTAGTCAGTCACCAGGTGAAGAGCTGTTAGTTATCCAAATGCCTGAAAGCCAATGAGAAAATGAGCTTTGAGGCATTTCTTAACCCTTTAATCCCTTTAATGATGAGCTGCGTTGGTTTCCCAGTCGCTTTTAGTACAGTGTCTTTGTCTTAAAGTGCTAAATGAAGAAATAGAGTAAGAGCAACAGACAAACATTGGTAGTGGGTTCAATATCTTAGGGAAGTAACATGAAATGCATGAAAGCCCAATACATTGCTACATTGAGGCTCAACCAAAAGACCCATACAAGATTGCAGGTGCATGGCAGAATGTAAGAAGATAGTAGTGGTTGAAGATAGGTAGGAGTGCTCACTGTGAGGGTTTTATAGGTAAAACAGGTCAGTTTTAAATCTGATTCTAAATCCTATAGGAAGCCAATACAGCTGACTGAGCAGAGTCAAGGAGTTTGAATGAGAAGATGCACGCATAACCGCTCGAACCAGAGCATTTTGGATGCGTTGAATCATGTTCTGATACACCTGATATGTAAAGATCTAATATACTCACAAACACAAATTGGCACAATCAAGACAAGAGCAGACAAAGCTACGGTCTGTGAAACGTCCTTGGTAACAGCAGACCCTTTGTGACGTAATGTCCTGATATGATAGCAACAAGATTTGCAAATGTTTGTTATGTAGTTACTACAAAAGATTCTGAACTATTCGCTAGCCCTTTTACAAAACATATCACTACTACTGATCAGCCTACAAAACAGTTTTGTCTGTTAAAAGGACAGTAATAAACAACAGATTTTACACATATGGCGAAGAGTCAGCTGGATAGAATGAAAGACAAAGAAGAGATACTACAAATGGAAGACGAAAAAAGATCCCTAACAGAAACAATCAGAAGATGCCAGAGAAAGTGGTTGGGTCATATAATGTGGGGAGATTCTCTCCTAAGAACTATAATCGAGGGAAGAAGGGAAGGGAAAAAGTTTAAAGGATGGCCAAAAATGATGTTACTGGACAGGATGATGAAGGACGGTTGCAGCAAGCTAAAGGAGAGGGCTGGACAATGAGAAGAATGGCAACACTAGAAGTATGAACCTGCCTAAATGGCAGAGAACCAAAGAAGATATTTAACATGTTGACTGACCATGTAAGCACCTCTGTGTTTGACTCCCGTCAAGTGCGACATCAACATTCGAACGTCACACTTAGCCTTGCAAATGGAACAGTAGTAGCGCGGCTCTACAAATCGATTTCGGTGACACCACTCCGTCACGAACTGCATACCTATGCAAGAAACAAAACCAAATTTATGTAATAATAATAATCTTCATTTATTATTTCAAATTGACACACCACAGTATGATTACAATTTATAGTATGAACGGATGATCACAAGTTATTACAGAGGTCAAATTTAACTGGTTGGCAGCCATGCAAGGCGCCCATCAAATCCTACTGCTCATTTTACCAACGCCATCTGGCGAATGAAAGCTGAGTCGACCTTTGGGAGAAGTGGGAAGTGTCCATGCTGATCTTCTGCTCTTCATGCCAGAGTGTTACCATTACCCTAAAACCTTCCCAAACTATAATTGCCAAGTTCATGCTTCCTTCTTTGATGAAACTCTCCTCTTTCTGCACCGGTTTGTTCTGCTTACACAGAAACTGCCTCGGACAACGCTCGAACTCATACTCTCCGCATTACAGGCCGAGCGCTCTAACCAATCGGACACCATGCCACCCAAGTCTAAGTTCACCAATGAGTGGCTTCTCAAACAACTCTTGGCACACTGCAAAATAAGTTTACCGATAAGTGTCTTATCAAATTAATATGGCGTGTTGCAACATGAGTTTAAGTTTACCGATAAGTGGCTTATCAAATGTCTCAACCATGGCTTGACACTTTGGCTTCCAGGTAACCCTTTTGCCATCCTTCATTTGAAGCTTTGGAATCTCTAGCCTGCCTGGCCGAATAGGTGCTAAAACACAGCAACATTTGGCAGGTTAAGTAGTCTAATGCAACTTTAATGATCAAAGTAGGCAAGATCAGTGGAACCCTAGCAATACTATTCACTTAACGATCAAAGTAGGCAAGATCAGTGGAACCAGAGCAATACTATTCACTTACAGATCAAAGAAGGCAAGATCAGTAGAACCATAGCAATACTATTCACTTACAGATCAAAGAAGGCAAGATCAGTGGAACCATAGGTCCATAGCAATACTATTCACTTAATGATCAAAGAAGGCAAGATCAGTGGAACCATAGCAATACTATTCACTTAACGATCAAAGAAGGCAAGATCAGTGGAATCATAGCAATACTATTCACTTAACGATCAAAGTAGGCAAGATCAGTGGAACCAGAGCAATACTATTCACTTACAGATCAAAGAAGGCAAGATCAGTAGAACCATAGCAATACTATTCACTTACAGATCAAAGAAGGCAAGATCAGTGGAACCATAGGTCCATAGCAATACTATTCACTTAATGATCAAAGAAGGCAAGATCAGTGGAACCATAGCAATACTATTCACTTAACGATCAAAGAAGGCAAGATCAGTGGAATCATAGCAATACTATTCACTTAACGATCAAAGAAGGCAAGATCAGTGGAACCATAGCAATACTATTCACTTAACGATCAAAGAAGGCAAGATCAGTGGAACCCTAGCAATACTATTCACTTAACGATCAAAGTAGGCAAGATCAGTGGAACCAGAGCAATACTATTCACTTACAGATCAAAGAAGGCAAGATCAGTAGAACCATAGCAATACTATTCACTTACAGATCAAAGAAGGCAAGATCAGTGGAACCATAGGTCCATAGCAATACTATTCACTTAATGATCAAAGAAGGCAAGATCAGTGGAACCATAGCAATACTATTCACTTAACGATCAAAGAAGGCAAGATCAGTGGAATCATAGCAATACTATTCACTTAACGATCAAAGAAGGCAAGATCAGTGGAACCATAGCAATACTATTCACTTAACGATCAAAGAAGGCAAGATCAGTGGAATCATAGCAATACTATTCACTTAATGATCAAAGAAGGCAAGATCAGTGGAACTAGAGCAACACAAATCACTTTACTTGTAGATAGATCAATATTTTATTCAACATTTAATTCTAAGAAGATAGGTATCAGTTTTACTTCGCTATTGTATATAGTGTTACTTGTTAAAAGTGAGCATATGTATCTAATTTATCAAATCTGATGAAAGCAAAGCAAAGCTCTTCTATTACTTGAACAGAAATTCACTTGCTCACCTCCCATTTCACTATTCTTGACATTCTACGGAAGTAAAAAACAAAACAAGTAAGAATACAACACAGGACTAATAAAAAATATATTAATAATCGTCATAATCGTTTATTGAAAAAACTGGTTGTCAAACCGCAACCAGGTACAGGTTATGAAAAAAGGAGTAAGACAAAAAGGAGCTCAGGATTTCCCAGACCAAAATTCCAGGAACCTTCATCTCTCCAACATCTAACATGCAGGAATGATTTAACTGAACTCATTGATGAAATAATTACTTTTTTGTATGCAGATTTGCAGCTATGTACAGAGTGCTTCTAATAGTTCTCCAATACCTGACATATCAGATGCTAATCTTGGCTTTAAAATTCAACACCACTGCATACTCATTGATGAAATACCAGTACATTAGTAATAAAATTAGCAAACTAACATTTAAGCAAAGAACTTGTAGTCATGCACATAAAAAAACTGCACAGGGATGGGCAAATTACACAGTAAAATGTAATTGAATTACAAATTACAAATTACTTTGGAAAATGTAATTGAATTACAAATTACAAATTACTTTAGAAATTTGTTTGAAATTACAAATTACAAATTACGTAATTTCAATTACATCAAATTACAAATTACATGCATAGTTGGGATCAGCAAATTCAGTCAGGAAACACATGCTTTATTTCCACTGTTATTTGTATTACACTGTTTGAAACAGTTTATTTAATTTTCTCTAAGAAGTAGCAACTGTTCGAACAACTTGTCCAATAATCGGCATATGTTTGACCTTACAATCAGGCTTACAAAACTATAGGCCTAATGAGTTTGAGTACCAGAGCAGATGAAGGAAGTGCAGAATTAAATTGTATAAATAACATCTTAACAGTTACGTAGCTTTAAAGATTCATTAGTTAGACCTGCATGGGAGTAACCTGTCACTGGATCGATGCATGTACATTTGATCGACGCTCAGTTGTCTTAGCATGCAGACGTTTTGTTGGATGCTAAGAGCGTGTGATGGAGTAGCGCAACTCATCTATGTAACACGTTATGAGCTCGGTCTGACACATGACAAAATTGTGTACCATTTCTGACATTGGCTCCAATTTTGTGAAAGCATTCAAAGAATTAAGTGTTGCTATCGTTTATATAAGAGATACTATAATGATAATAGTGATCAAGATAAGGAAAAGATGCTTTAAAAACTGCTCTGGTTGTGGAGTCTATAGTTTACTTTTAAAAAGTAATTTGATTTTACAGATGTAATTTGAAATTACAAATTACATGAAAAAAATGTAATTCAATTACAAATTACAAATTACATTGATCCAGAGCAACAAATTACAAATTACCAATTACAATTGTAATTCAAATTACGTAATTTCAATTACATCAATTAAATTACTGCCCATCCCTGAAACTGCATTTTATGTAAATGAAAAATATCGAACGCCACAATAAAAATACGTAGGTATCAACATATTACACTAATAGCATCCGTTATACTTGTTGCCCATCAAGCAAAATGCAGTTGTAAAGCTGTCTTACAGTTCACGTGCATGCCGTTTAAAATCATCTACTGGCACTGACCCGATGGCCATGTTACTATAAACGTCAAAACTTTTCCAGTTTGTAACATACTGCTTTATGTCAAATAAGCTATTGTTTTCAGCCGGGAGCGCCTCTAAGTAGATATCTTGAAGGGGCACCATATCAAGTTTCTTTTGATCGATTTATGATATTATGATTGAACAAACGAATATATTTCTCACCATATAACATTTAAATCATCTGATTCATCTCTGTGAGCTCCTTGCTCACCACTCACACCAGAAATATAAGAGGTGAGCAAGGAACAACAATGGCCCGGATGATATTGCACTTGATCAACGAGTACTTAGAATCTCGCTGTGTCACACACCAGAAAAGCTTTCGTGTCCTCTTGGTTGCTGTTCTGAAGTTTTCCAAATTCTAGTTCTGTGCATTCCCATGGTTCTTCAATGTCATTCAGAGCTAAACTTAAGATTCATCTGTTTCAAGTTGCTGGCACTGAATAGCCTAATTTCTGGTTTCTCTGACCTATTTAATTAGAATTAGTCACATCCCAAGGTTTGGCCACTTCTCAATATACATGCGGGATGTCCTGCATTGGCTTCCCTTCCCACAGTGGATTACCTACCGGGTTCCTACATTGGTCTGGCACTGCATTGAGGGATTGGCTCCCATGTCGGTGGGAACTTTGCTACTCCACCTTGGGTGTCCGACATCAAAGCTCTCTCTGTTCACCTGTGCCAGTGGAGCTATTTGTCCCTGCTTGTTGACCTTCATTAGGCAGTGCCCCGCTTTCTCAGTTGCAGGCCCTGCGACCTGGAATAGACTCCCTGTGACACTTCACCAAGCGCCCAGAGGCTAGTCCACCAGACTGTATTACCTAGCCAGGGTTGGGTCAGGAGTGCTCCTGAGTAGATTGTCTTGAAGGGATGCTATATAAAAATCCCCTAATAAATAAATATATATACATGAAAACATACATACATGCAAACCTACATACATACATAAATGCATAGGCCTACATACATACACATATAAGTAGGCACGTACGTATATGTATGTACGTATACATACTTTCATCCCCTAATGAATGAATGAATTTCGATCGGGTTTCTCTAATGGATTGCAATTCTGATTACGATTTCACTTGAAGTGACCATTGATTCATGCTTTCCACATTGCGATTATGGCACTGAAGAAGTCATTTAGATTAAAGAATTTCATAAAATTTAATGATAACAAAACAATACCAGACACATAAACATGCAAGTCAACATTTTTATTTGTTAACGAAATGTTTTAAGATAAAGAAATGATCACATAATAAATTATAGCAGATTATTACATTTATTATGACTTAAACCCTTGGTTACTTCTTTCCTCGGAAACTGTTAAAATTACTGATTGGAATTGCAAACACCGACCTTGTTGTGTCGTGAACCGGCAAGATGTGCTTCAAATGTCTTTGGCCCCGACATGTAACAGTGACAAATCTACCAAAAAAGGCCAGTAAACTCTACTTAAATAAGGTTCAGATGTAACCAATGCTAATCAATTTGCCTAATGTTTATACTGCTATGCAAAGCCATATGCAAAGAGATAATCTAACTTGAAGACAACCTAATGACTTTGTCAGAATACAGTTCTCTTAGTAAATGAAAGTTAATTTACAACCAACAATCTACATATCAACAGGAAATAAAATTCACGAGGAAACTTATATTATCAGTCGTTAAAATACATGACCATTTGTTTCTCAAATAAAATTTCTAAAAGCATTTACAAAAATACTTGAATTACCTCACAGTAGATGTGTGCTTCTTCATCATAAGCTAAAAACAGAAATTGTTTTATTAAAGGTTTCATGAAACTGTCTGCTGTTCAGTTACATGCCTAACATGTGACCTTCTGCGCGTTACAAATTTATTTAATAATAATAATAATAATAATAATAACATAAACAAAATACATCTTCTTGCAAGTTACAATTAGTAGGGGCACAGAAGCACATTACAATAAGCAAGTAAGTACCGGTAAGTATATTCTCTATTAACCAATTGCTAATTGCAAAGACATCAAATAAACACAATGAATGCGCCTTCAGTTACATGTGTACTGAAAACCTAATTTGCAATTTCTTAGGTACAAGAATTGCTCAACCTATACAGTTTTTATCGCCCAAAGGTAGCTCAGTTAGATGATATAACATATGAGAATGAAGAGATAAAAAGAGCAACCCCTTAGTGCATGAAGTTTTAGTGACTTCATTTGTTTAGCATCAACAAGGGACGGTGGTGGTCTGTTCGCTTCCTCGCTGTCTGATCTGCCCTGAAAGTGTACTATTAGTAATAGTATTAGAAATTCATATAGCACCACATCAAGAGAAAACTAATCACTGGTGCCATCTGTACTAAGCTAAACCATATTAGATGTAATTAAGACCAGAAATGTCAGCTTCCTCATGCAGTCATGTAGTCCAAGACAACATGTGATCAAAATACCAGCAAAACATACAAAATATGCATCAAAAATGAAGAATAATATGTTCGATATGCAAACTTGGCAACAGTAAAGCCTAAAATGCTAGGCATTACAGGAGCAAAATCTGCACTTTGAAATGACACAGATGATGAATATGATAGACATGGCTGGTGACACACTGCACATGCAATTCATTCATTCATATTGAAAATTGTATAGCACCCCTTCAAGAAAACTACTCAGAGGCACTTCAAAATACAGCATGGCCAAAGAGAACATAGGAGAGATGGTACTAGGAAAGAGGCAAAGCTCCACAGGGTGGCCAAACACCACATTCATCAGTGTATTCAATTATGGCCAGAGGTCTAGATGGAGCTGAAATCCTGACATATCACTTGACAGTTGAGTTTGCTTATCACCGTGCAATCCTAAAAATATTTCTCATATGGTCATACCGAACAAATAATCTGGATCAACATCATAAGCTTCTTCCACTTCATTGTATTCTTCATTCCATCCTTTTGGACCTGAAACAGTACAATTATTTCAAAACTGATGTACACAGCAGAAAGGTTAACACCTTAACTTTTGAAACAGAATATTACAAAGAAAGCACAGTAAGACAACATGGTCACCTTTACAATGCTATATGTCAATAAGTTGTTGATTCTGACTGAGCACAAATAAATTACCATGCCAAAGACCGTGCAGTTGTCCCAATAATTAGTGGCAGATTTAAACGCATACTGTTTTCATAGTTTAATTACTTTTGCCTAAAGTTATCTTACTATGCTTACTTACTTAAATGCATTAAAGATCAGTATGGTGTCAATACAGGCTTTGATTTTTAGTTCTTACCTAACTAGTGTTGCAAAGTTTGGCAAGCTTATATAATCGGGGGGCTGAACTATATGGTGAGTTAAGGGCAAACCTATAATATCGGGGGCTGAACGATTATACAATGTCTTTGAGCATGCTGCGGGGACGCCGGATGGTACAAATTTTTAAATGACGACACTACCCTAACCCTGATCATAACCAACCCTCACGATGCCTAACCTGACTCTAACCGACACTGATGACGCTGGCAGACTTAACTCGGCAAGCATTTAGTATCGGGCTCGCTCTCTATGCCAGTGTGTTATCCAATGCGTATCGGGCCCCCATTAAATAGTACTAAATAACTCTCATAACTCAGTTTCGAATTTAAAAATTATATTTCGTCTAACCTGTAACACCTTCACCATCCGTAAAACTAGTAAATTCCTGTCCAGACATTTTCTAGAATAATGTATTTTATATTTACAAAAATGAAGATCTTTACAGGATTGGAACATCGATGAAATATCACAGCAAGATTCAACACTATGCTTTGTTTTGTTGTGGCCAATAGGTAAGTATCTATAGCCTTTATTACTCCATTAGCAAACGCGCAAGGATTCTATATTGTATATTGTATTGCATATTGGTCCTTGTATATTATTGGTCCTTGGCAAACGCGCCATGGGACATCGAAATAACGTATAGAATGTAAAATAACATATAGAACAAATAATAGGCGTAATTAGACCTGAGAGTCACTTTGGTCAGCCAATCTGACCCCACTTGACCCTAAAGTGACTTGAGGTCGACTTGAAGTCGACAACTTGGAGTCAAAACGACTTGACCCGACTTGGCAGAAAAAGAACCAACTTCCGACTTAAAGTCGACTTTTGACATGGTAGGCCTAATTACGATTACGTACGGCTAATAATACAAAATGTCATGCCAATTTGCCTGGCAAGCATAATAATTATAATTTCTTATACTAATGAGTAAATGAGATCTCAACACCTGATGAATAAAATTGCTTATTAGGCCTATTTTAAGCTGTTTGTGCTTTGTGCTTGAACAGTTTTGTAATGCTCTAATGGGTTAACAGAAGAACCTGCAGGGACCGCGGCTTGGTTGCACAGAATGGCGTTTTATAATGACACAGTTTAATTCTGTTGTCATAATTATTTGGCCACTAACGTCATTCAAATAGCAATGCACGCGTATCATCCTACCTGATGACTGTATTAAGACAACTGCATTATTCAAATCGACTGTAGGCCTAAAAATCGATTTCTAACCTTTCCCGCGCTATTAAGCACGTGCTCAGTACAAGCTATGTTCAGTCAATGTTTACATAAGACAAGCGGCGCTGACCGCCCGCTTAACTAGATCATGTTTATACATATATACAGGTGTATTGTCATGATACAACCCTAACACACAATATAGGTCTTTAAAATGCTTGTTCACTCTAAAAACACTACAAAGCTGCTTAAACGCCGCCGTGGCATCACGATCATTACTGTGGCGAGATAAATTTAGATCTGTTTGTGTTCCAAGTCGGTTTAAGTCGACTTGTGTAGAAAACAACTTGAGGTAACTTTTCTGTACAAATTCGACTTGGGGTCAGTTGCGCTAAGCATAAACGACTCGACTCGACTTGGGATGCCCAAGTCGACTGGGGTCGACTTATTGGGGTCGACTCCCAGGTCTAGGCGTAATCTATAGTAACAATAATGAATAGTAGTTGTAACACATGTTATTAGTGTAAAGCATCCTGGTAATGAATTCCTTTTTAGTGAGGTTAGAACATGGAATGTCACGGTTGAAAGGACGTGGCCATAGAGTATTGACATTGTGATTCATGAGCTGGCGGGAGAGAGACAAGGTGGACATGCCCAGGATCAGTCAACAGAATCAGATCATAATATACCGAATATTTTCCATTTCTCATACTTCATTTCATTTCATTTAGTACTCAAGTCCTATACGAACATCCAGCATGAATTTGCTCAACTTCATACTAAATTCTTTAAAATGCACTAGCTTCCAAGGCTCTGCCCCAGGCCCCCAATTCCCCAACCCTGCAAAGGTCGAAACTTATCATGCCCCAAACAAAACCTAGTCAGGGACTTCACACTTTTGGTGCTCAATATTTCAGACGCCTCAATTTCACCCAAGTACTGTTTCCCTGGCTAAAAAGGCTTCATGAGCCATTAGAACCTGCAGAGCTTGAGTATTCATACAAGTATGCAGTCCAGCTGACTAGGCAGAACTGCCTGTCATGTAGGTTGAGTTTCAATTTGAAATCTGGAGTTAATCCAGTAATAAATATTAAAAGTTTACTTGGCCAATAAAACTTGTCAGTGATTATTCTGCAGTCAAAAGTAAAAACTCAAATATGTTATCTAGGCATTTTATTATATTTATATAACCTGCATTACTCACAGGAACAAAATGCATGCACGGTAGAGTCATTACTGTTTTCAGTTTTTTTTAAAAATTCAAACATAATGCAAATGACTAAAAGAACAGATTGTAGCGGAATACCCCTCTCTCAGTTCGCACTCTTCTTCGTGTTGCGAAGGCAGAGGTTTCTCCTCAGGATGACAGCAGTCTCGCGTGTAGCTAAAAGGAGCGCAAGTCCGGCGTCCGGAGTATTTCGAACGGCTTAGACAATCAACGCCGCCGACGAAATGCCCAGATCGATCAATCAAGACAAGTCACTAGGTTTTGAACCCGATATATTGCATCAAGTAGCCAGCCAAATCAATCACTGTCACTAAGCCACTTCACGAGAAGGCAGCAACGGCAAACAGGAAACGAACTCTATTCCTTCGAGCTCTCTTCTCTCCCAATACTAATCTTCTTCAACCACCAACTCAACAAACACACGCAATCTTCTTCACCCTCTAAATCTACACAAGAGCGCCCTCTATTTCTAGAGCCCTGAGAGAGCAAGGCCCAGGACAGAGCAAGAGCCGAGAGAGCAAGAGCCGAAGGCGTGCAAGAGCCGAGCGTGCAAGAGCCGGAGGCGTGCAACAGTCCATTATGAGTAACAAAAGCAGTTTTCCATTGATCAGTTTGCTTAACAGGACAAGTCCAGTAAGCACTTCGACAATCAAAAATCGAGATCACATTTGATTTTCCAACTTTGTGCAAAACATCTTTTACAATTGGCATCGGATATTTACAATCCACAGTGAACGAATTAATGTATCTGTAGTCACAGGCAAGTCTCAGAGAACCGTCTTTCTTTTTAACAATTACCAACGGACTTGCCATTCTGCTCGAAGATGGTTTTATAATGTTGGCTTGAAGCATTTCTTTAATTTGTCGTTCAACTTCTGCTCGATAGATGAGTGAAATTCGGTAAGCCATAAATTCTTTTTCACGAAATTCCGGTTTCAGTTCGATTTCATGTTCAACCAATGTACATAGTCCAGGCTTTTCAGAAAATCGATCAGAATATCTGTTCAGTACTTCCAGCAATTGTTTTTGTTGAGATAATGTTAAATGACTAATCTGTTCAGGATCAAGATTCAGTGAATTCTTTTCATCTTGCAAGTCATTCTTCGTCAGCAGTTCAACCACTGAACCAAAGTCTTCATCTTCTTCAACGATTAGTCCACAACTCATTGCTCTTGTAATGTACTTTCTGATTTTATTTGCGTGAATTATCTTTCGACAATCGTCACCCATGTCAATCAAATAAGAGTACTTTGACCTTCGTTGTATGACAGTACATGGACCATGCCATCGTGAAATCAGTTTATTCGTTGAAGTCGGATATAACACAATGACTTTTTCACCCGGTTCAAATTCTTTATGTTTCGCTCTTTTGTTGTATTGATTCGTATACTGTAATTGCTTCTCTCGTGAATATGATTCTGCAAACAGTAATGCTTTTTCCATATTTGCTTTCATGTCTTTCAAGTACTTTTCTGGTTGGATTCCAATATGAGGTGGTAAATTAATTTCTCTTGTCCAACTTTCTTTTAGAATTGCCAATGGTCCACGCGGAATCTTTCCATACACCAACATATAAGGAGCAATTCCAGTAGTTGCATTCGGTACTTCTCGTAATGCCCACACTGTAAACGGAATTACTTTGTGCCATTGCCTTGGATTGTCAACAATTACATGATGGATCATTTTCTTGAATGTTTGGTTCCATCTTTCTACTAGTCCAGCTGCTTCTGGATGACCTGGCGTGTCAAATCTTGGACTACACCCCATTAAATTCAGAAATTCTCTTGTCAGACTCGCAGTAAAATTTGTTCCTTGGTCACTTGTGATCACAGAAGGTACACCAACGTTCATGAACAACTCCATCAAAGCATCACACACAGCTTTCGCAGTTAATGATTTCAACAGAAACACTGTAGGCCATCTGGTGCAAGAATCGACAATACATAAACAGTACTTGTGACCTGCAGCAGATGCTGGCTCGATTGGTCCTACACAATCCATTGTAATTCTTCTAAAGGCTACATCTTCTCTTGGAATTGGAGTGATAGGAACCCTGTCCATCACCAAACTTCTTGCCTTTAATTGACATTTCTCACATGATTTGCAAAATTTCACTATATCTCTTCTCATCTTTGGCCACGTAAAAGACAACTTTATTCGTTCTCTAGTTTTCTCTTCTCCAAGATGTCCTCCAAATACTGATTCGTGAGCCAACTCCATCACTTTCATTCGTCGCTCTTTTGGTAACACCAATTGATATATCGTTTGCTCTAATATTCGATATCTCTTGTACAGTAAGCCATTTACCACGCAGAATTCAGATTCTTTATCTGGCGCTAAATTCCACCATGCTTTCAATGATTCGTCTTGTCTCTGCTGTTCTTCGAATTTCTTTGCGTCTGCAATCTGCATCTGTTGTTCTTCGTCTTTCTCATTTTCTTCAAACAAATCTGCTATCTCCACATCACAATCATTATCCTCTTTCGTTTCATTTAGATTACCATTCTTGCATGCAGCCATCTCTTGTTCACTCATCTCTGCTGTTATACCGTCTTGCATTAAACTTTGTTGATCATCACTTTCGTTTTCCTCTTCACTTGAACTTTCAGTTTCACTTTCCTCTTCGACTTCTATCACTTTCTTTCGCTGACTCTGCAATCTCGTCGTTACATTCGCTTGAACATCTCCTTGTATCATTTTCACTTGTGGCACGGCTTTAAGTTCTGCAATGATTTCTGGATGCAACAAGAATCTTTCTGTGCTTCCCATTTTTGCAATACTAGCACACATCAATGTTACATACGGTGTCAGTGAACATTTGATTTTATGTGGAATTACCTCTTCTTCCACATCGTTACAACACAGCCTTACATCAACTTTCACCAACTTTGCAGGAATGGCATCTCCTGCCACGCATTGTAAATTCACTTTTCCAATCTGCTCCACCTTCATGCCTTCCAGTAATTCTTCACTAATCACCGGAACCTCTGCTCCAGAATCAATAAGTGCTTTTACTTTTATTGGTTCTTTTCCTGCTGTTCCACGAATTTCTACCTCGACGTACTGCAATACCACTTTCTTCAATGTTGTACTTTCATCTTTTCCAGCCATTTCTTTCTGCATTCCATTGTCCAATAGAATTTCTTTCTGAATATCAGGTGAAAGGTGACATTTCATCACTGACTTTACTTCAGTTTCATTATTCTGATGTTCTGTGGCTTGACTTTCAGAATTACCAACCACTTGAATTCGATTCACCCTCGAATTTTCTTGTTTTCCATAATTTGAGGCTGTAACAGGAACTGGACAGAATTTCATCAAATGCCTGTCTGATCCGCAGTTGTGACAACGTTTCACCACTGCACCTCGTTGTTCGATGCTTTCTTTTCTTTTATATGGAGTAAACGATGCATTGCCTTCTCTCGCGACAAACCTTGGTGGTGATTTGTTATATACCTGACGTTGTCTGGTCATCATCGACTCTCTATTCTCGTGAACTACCGGAGAATTTGGTTTCACTTCTGTACTTCTGAACTGATTTCCTGTTTCTTGATTGCTCTTCCAATGAAAACCAAAATTTGGAGTGGACTGTTGATTTCTTTTGCCATTAGGAACAAAACCAAAACTTGTCTTATTCGGAATTGCCAAACCAATTCGATTATTAACATGAATGTCCGCTAGGTCTGCCACAACACTAGCTTCGTAACAATCAGTTCCTTCCTTCGACAACACAAACTGTAGTGGACCTGGTGGTAGTGATTCTTTCAACTTATCCGCCACTAACAAATCAAACAACTTCTCAAAATTCTTATCCACTTTGCGACTTTTCACATAATAGTTCAACAAGTTCTTCAGTCTAGCTGTAAACATTGTATACGTTTCTTCAGCTGTCTTCTTCGCATCAATAAACTTCGATCTGTACTCTCTCGGTGTCAACTTGAATTCTTTTAACAAGTGCTGTTTCACGATCTCATAATCGTCTAAATCAGCGAATGACAATCTGTTTAGAACAGTTCTAGCTTTCGGAGTCATCAATGGCAATAGTAACTTCACCCAGAATTGTTCCTGCACGTTGAAACTACGAAACGCATTCTCTACCGTTTCGAAATATAATGGCACCTCCATCATATCGTTTGGCATTTTAGGTAACACATGTTTCATGGCATCACCAATTTTCTTTATTTTCGAAACCATCGTTTCACTTTCTTCTTGTTTCCTTTTCTCTTCTTCTCGTTCTTCTTGCCTTCTTTGTTCTTGTGCTTCTCTATTTTGCTTCTCCTCTTTGAGTTGTGCTTCTTTTAATGCTATTTTTTGTTGTTCCAACTTTAAACGTTCTTGTCTTTCCACTTCCGCCCTCTCCATACTTTCTTTCTGTAATTTCAGTTCTTCTTGTCTAACCTCTTCTGCTCGCTCCAACTCTGAAATTCGTACTTTTTCCTTTTCTTCTTCACGTAATCTCTTCTCTTCAATCTGTTGCTGACGTATCTCTTCGTCACTTTTCCGCGCCCTTTCAAATTCAATCATCTGCTCTAATCTTCTCCTTTCAGCATCTTCTCTATCTCTTCTCAACTGCTCTAATTGAATTTCAAATTGCTGCCTTTGCAACTCAAGTTCTGCTACACGAACTTGTTCTGCTTTCTCTTCTTTTTCCCTCTGAATACGTAATTCTTCCTGTCTTGCATTTTCTGCTTTCTCTTCTTTCTCTCTCTGAAGACGTTCTGCCTTCTCTTCTTTCTCTCTCTGAAGACGTTCTGCCTTCTCTTCCTTCTCTCTTTGAAGACGTAATTCTTCCTGTCTTGCATTTTCTGCTTTCTCTTCTTTCTCTCTCTGAAGACGTAATTCTTCTTGTCGCATTTCTTTCTCTTCTTGTCTTCGTTTCTCCTCTCTTTCTTTCTCTTCTTGTCTTGTCATCATCATCCATTGCATCATCGTCTCCATAGACATAGGCCCAGGCGGTTTCTCAGTAACCTTTTCCACAGCACCACCGACAGCACCTTCTTCTTCTTCTGCTTCTTCTTTAAGCCAGACTTCAGCTAGCGCTTCTAGCATGTCTTCACGTGACATATCTTTCAGCTTTTCTTCTTCAAAACCAGCCTTCAACAAGCGCTGTTTTAATCTTTCAGAAGACATCTTCTTCAGTTCTGCTTGTTTCTTGACACTTAATTTCTCCATCTTACTTCTTTACTTGTGTGATTTCCTTTCTGGAAAACACGAGTTTTCTTTTGTGTTTGAAGTATTGGGGATTGTTCTTTGTTTGATAACAACAAACTTTTATACCTTTGTCGTTGAGGCTTTCGTTGTCGTAGATTTACCAATGATTCTAATGCGTATTCACGTTGTTTCGAATCCCAGACGTTGTTTCGAATCTCCGACGTTGTTTCGAATCCCAGACGTTGTTTCGAATCCCAGACGTTGTTTCGAATCCTACCGCTGCTGCCACCAAATATGTCACCAACTCTTCTTCTTTCTTAGTTGTGACCTAACTCAAGAGACTTTCCTTATCTCTACATATAAGTTGCTCAACGTCTTCTAACTGTTTAAGAATTAAATTGACACAGTTCTTTGAATGTTTCTCCTTTCTTCAAACACAGTTATTTCAAACATATACTTCAATATCAAAGTTCTTATCAATACAACTCAACTGCAACTTCTAACATACAGCTCTCTACTGCATTAAAACAACTACTACACTGTATTGTTCAATTTCACTGTCATCAGCAGTTTCTAAGTTTGGCGCGCTAACTGCAGGTGTCGAGCGCCAGCCAATGTTTAGGCTACTTTAGGCCAAACGCCCGCCAGCCGAACGCGCAACTAAGGCCTATGACTAAAACCGCTTAACAATCGATACACATTATATATATATCAACCTAAAGAACACATGTGCTCATTATTTAAATGCAAAACGTTTGTTCACAACAACAATTACATACATTTCTGGGAAAAAACTATAGTTAGAACAGATTATAACGTGACACATTCACAACTAAATATAACTAAAGCATCGATTAACGAAACTACTTTTAAACAGTTCATTTTTGTTAGCCTGGTAAAGACTTCCGAGGCAAGACGTGGACAGTGCTACAGAAATGCGAAGCTCAAATGTTCTTAAATTTTTGGAGCATTAGGGCACAATTAATATCTAAGGGATCACATTCGCTACCCTCTCTCTTCAGTTTCTCATCTACCTCTCCGCTCCTTGGTCAGGCATACTTTTTGTTACACGTGTTAGGACCACTATGGCCCAAACTAGATCTTTTGCCACTATTGGGCCCTCCCAATGGAATGCCCTTCCTTCCTCTCTACGTGATACCATTCTTTCTGGGTCTCTTCCTACAGCCTTCTCCCTCCTCAAAACCTTCTTTTCTCTGTGGGTTCTCGCACTGGGAGCGCTACTGAATGGCCACTGCTGTGAGTGGCGTTATATAAATCAACAAATACAATACAATACAATTGCAAAATCTCTTATGGCCGCATAAATCCTCGTTTGACGGCCTTCGGACTCTGCGTGCTCTTTAAACCAGAAATAACGCGTTCACCCGATAAAGCCACTTGAAACCTGTATAACCTTTCGCTGGGTCGGGTTGGAAGCGCCTCTGAGTAGGCATTTCTAGAGGCGCTGTATAAATGCTCCATATGAATGAATCTGAGGAAATTTAATCTTACACTGGAAGGAAGATGAGAATAGCGCAGCAGAGCGAGCAAAGAGAATCCTGAAACGGTGGCATCTTCTTTCCTTGTATGAGCAACACGATGAATTCCGGAAGCAAGATAAGTGGTAGGTACGACAGGGCCTGCGAAAATAAAATAACAACACCTGTAAGGTAGAGTCAGAGTCTTTGGTAATAAGTAATGTAACTTCCACCGCGCCAGTGTCCAACGAACAAAGTATCGACGATGGCGCTCCAAACTAAGCCATAGTTAGGTCAATATCAATATGAGGTCAATTTATAGCGCCTCTGAAATTCTGAATAGTCCATACTGCGAGAGGCAAGATCCACAAGATCAGTCCGCTTTGACATAGTATTTCTGTGGCATTGTCTGAAAACTATCTACGATGATAATGATAATGATGATGATGACGACCATGACATTGATAGTCGTTTGTTGTTGTTGATACGAAACCTCGGGTTTTCTCATACTATATGCCGCGCCCGCAAATCTTTTCGAAGCGTGTGTTCATAGCAAACACAAAAATCTGTCATAATAAATTAAAATAGTATTATAAAAACGATGGATAATTATTTCTACATTGAAGTCGTTTACTTGGGCGACTGGTCCTACCTTTAGAAAGTAGTTTGGCACTTCTTCGATACTTTTATACGTCGTTTCGTTTGGACTGACCAGGTAGAACATGGATCTGAAGACAAACGAGACATCAGCTAGGTCAACCCCCATTTGACCAGCCAGGGTCTCGTTTTCTGGAATAGAGGCGTTCAATGCTGCGAACGACATCTTCTATTCTGTGTCCGACTGTCGTATCGACAAAGTACTTTAAGAGTCGTTTCCTTAAAGAATTTTCTGTGACTGATTGTCACGATTTAATTTAGAAATCAATCCACTTTTAAATGCGTAGATTTAAAACCTTGAAAAATTCCTGAATCGAGTTAAACGTAATGGACCGAGTTCGTCGACTGCATTGGAGTTAGACCGCAGTACGACTGCATCTAAGTCGACGCTGGTCTGCCAAGTGAGAGGTTCTGGGGTAACAGGGTCACTAAATAAGACAGGACTCATGAGGTCGTCCGCTGGCTGCGGTAGGTTTGTTTTGATCGAGATTTATCTCGTAGACCATGGACTTGCAAACGCTTTGAGACCTCTTGAACTCGATGATAACATGCTGAGCCTCGTCTCCTAGGGTCTGGAGGACGAGAGGATCACGGCGTCCAGCGATAGATAGTAATCGTGTTAAAGCGTTATTGCACATGTGCAGTAATAAGGCAAAAAAATGCTTATTAAGAGTCTGCAGACCAAAGTATGTCATCCACAAGCATTCCTATACCTGCGGTTCAAAACTCTCATTTAGCGTATGCAGGGATTTGCTTCTATAAGTTGTCGATGTGAGATTTGGTTTTGATGACGCAAATTGATTTTATTTCAGATAAATTGTCTTCACAGGAATTTGTTGATGTATAATCCGTTGCAATCGGATTCATTCGGGTACAGATGGATGAATAAGAAGCACTTTCTAAAGCCTTATGAAGATTGCTAAATTTGGAGAGAAAAGACGGACACACAGAGACAGGTAGACAGGCAGACAGACATACACGCAAAAGAAGAAACAGAACACTATCTTACTTTACATGACCTCATTTTACATAACTAGGCCTGACATTACCTAATCTTACCTGCATACTTTACCTTACCTGGTAGACAGTGGTAGTCACTGACCATATCTTACCTCTTCGTCTGACTAACCATGGCCTTACATGGCCTCATCTTACCTTAATTAACCTAATATATACATTAATATTTTAATTAATACACTGATGTATCACTATACTTAACTGCTCGGACTTTTTCTCAGGCTTATCTTACATCAGCTTACTTACCGATATTTTCCATAATCTTATATCGTTGGGACTTTCAGGGCTTTTAGTTCAAATCTTTGCACTTTTTTTATCAATGTACAGTCCTCACCTGACTTAATCTTGCTTCAACTGACCTCACCTTACTTCAACTTGACTTTTCTTGAACTTAACTTTACCATTGTCCTGGCTGTCTTTATCTTAACTCACCTCACACGACACCTAACTTTACCCTAAGTTGCTTACGGCACCATACCTTTCCTTACCTGGGCTTACTTCCGCATCATGTCCGTCGTTCTCATCGCTAACCATGGCTAACTGACCGATGTGCGATCGGAATTAAGACGGATCACGCCGTTCAATTACTTTCCCGACGCTAGAGGACAGGAGGACGACGTCTCAGGCGAACGCGTTTCATCGAACAGTCTCGTTAAGCCGAGAAGCAATTCGACCGTACCAGCGCATTATGTCGACCACCACGACACGTAAGACCAGTGAGCAATATGGCTCAGCCGATAGTCCATCTAAAATAGATGATTAACCTCGCTAGACCGAAGATGTCGGGTCGGCTGGAGGAGCTGTCCGTAGAGTATTGACAGGACGTGAAACTTCTGTTTTCAAAATGAATAAACTCGGTGCGTATGTAACGGTGTCAGTCTGCGATTGTTTGAAAGGCAGACCGTAGGTGGTTATAATCAATAAACGACTCTTTGAAAGGTTGTACGTGATTACGGGCAGATGGACGAGCTTCGGCTGTAATTTAATTTACTGTGGGGGTAATCATTCGTGTGCTCGATGACAGGTTGTGATTGCGTAGGATCCCTGCAGCTGCGCCGGGGATTAGACTTCTGAACGTCCACGTCTCTATCTGAATTGAAGGATTTGTTTCTGATGGGATCATAGAATTACTTTGAGAAAGCCTTGGCTAACTGCCTACAGGAAATAACATGTTGTAAAACGATAGAGTAAACGTTGTCATATAATATATAATACGATGCTGCCTGCAGGTTTATTAAGTGCAGTTAGTAAGTTTTATAAAGGAAAACCTAATAAATTGACTATTATAAGAATATATTATTAGGCTTATAGGAAGCATAGAATATAATAAATTCTAAGTTATTAATAATAGCTTGTAGTCTGCTACACGCAGTTGCGGCAATCCCATGCAGTGCCTGTAATTTGTATAGGCAAGCAACGCAATCCTCTAGAAAATTGTTGACCTTTTATGCATTCAATATTGGAGTACGTTGCAATTGCTGAAAATTATAAAGTGAAGTCACTCAGTTTTGGTCGACAAAGAGAAATATGTTACCGTTGCAATTATAATCACATCAATTGCTGTTCATGATTTATGTGGACACTTAAATACAGTTCTAAACGTCACAACTGAACTCTAAAATTGAAGTTAATTGCACTCACGGAATACTTCAGCTGCACTTAAAAATCTGAAAGTGAAACCGCGATCGAACTGACTTGTTTTCAGTCGCTGACAGAACAAAGCATCGACAGTTCAATGAGTTCGTGTTGCTAAGCAGCCGACCGAGTGTTTTGGACCAACCTGGCCCGAACGATCGAACATCCGTCAGCAGAGCTTTTCTGCAGGACAGAGGGCCACAGAAAATGCATTCCACGAAGTGCGAAAATTCTCTTGAAAACTCGTTGAACCCAGGTTGAAGAGCCAAGCACTTTCTGGATTGGTTTTGAGTGTTTGTCACCCAAGGCTCGGACACGGCATCCGATTGGTTAGAGCGCTCACCCTGTAACGCCGAGAATACTGGTTCGAACTTCCTCTGAGCTGGTTACTGTGTAGTGTATAATATGTACCTTGAGCAAGTCCTTCACTCATAATTGCTCAGCGCCATCGATTAACGCTTGGTCATTAGATATAATGCTCATAATAAACTTTGGGGAAGTTCTCAAATTAATAAAAGAGGTAAAATAATAGAAGAAATTTTAACAGAAAAACAAATGGTTGTATTAAATACAGGACAAGCAACTTATATTACTTCTAATCAGTCAAAAAATAAATCAGTTATAGATCTTTGCATATGCTCCCAAGATATAGCATTAAATATTAATCATTCAGTTACTAATTATAATATGGGATCGGATCACTTTGCTTCCAAAATTACTGTAAATGAAGAAATAACAATAGAAAATAATTTAAGCATGAAATTATGGAAACTAAATAAAGCTAACTGGAAGAATTATAAAGCAGATAGCAACATTATATTAACAAATGAAATTCTAGTAAAAACAAATGTAGACGATAAATATAATGATATATTGGATTGCATTACAGACTTAGCTAATAAATCGATACCCTGTAAAAACCCAAATTTAAAAAATAATAAAAAACACAAGAAATTTAAACCTCTACCATATTGGAATGATAAATGTAATGAAGCTATATATAAAAGAAATCAATTTAGAAATAAAATGAAGAAAACAAAAGAATTAAATGATTATATGGAATATAAAAAACAGGAGGCTATAGTTAAAAAAACCATCAAAATAGAAGCAAAATCCAGCTGGCACGATTATTGTTCAAAAATGACTGATCAAACTAAACTAGGAACAGTATGGAATATGGCCAGAAAGATGAATGGAGTCGCAGCTTATGCATCAATTCCTACCCTTAATAATGGTGGATCATTAGCTGAATCAAATAGGGATAAAGCTAATATGCTAGCCTATACTTATGCAAACACCAGCAACTCTCAAAATTATAATGAAAACTTCTTAAATCATATTAAAGATAACAATTTGGAACAAAACCCTAAAAGAATTGAAGATAACCATAATATAGAAATAGAAATAATGAATGAAATGTTTACTTTAAATGAATTAAAACAAGCAATTAGATCTGCTAAAAATGATAAGTCACCGGGAGATGATCGAATACCATATGAGCTACTAAAACACTTACATAAAAATGCATTAAAAACCTTATTACAATTCTATAATGAATTATGGAATGATGGAAATTTACCAAGTAATTGGCAACATGCCATAATATTACCATTACTAAAACCAAATAAGGATGCAGCTAAACCTGAATCTTATCGACCTATCTCCTTAACAGCAACTTTATGTAAAGTGATGGAGAAAATGGTTGCAAACCGACTTCAATGGTATTTAGAAAAAAATAACCTAATTACTAAAAATCAATCTGGTTTTCGTAAACATAAAGGCACAATGGACCAAATTATAAAACTACAGGATACCATATTAAAAAAATTGAAAAATAAGGAAGATGTACTGGCCATTTTCATTGACTTTGAACGTGCTTATGATATGTTGCATGTACCTACACTCTTGTTAAAGATGCAGAAACTAGGAATAATTGGTAATTTAGCAAATTGGGTTGAGAAATTTCTATCTGGAAGAACGTTTCAAGTAAAGGTTGGAATGGAATTATCTGATAAATTAATACAACAAAATGGGACTCCGCAAGGATCAGTTATCTCACCATTACTGTTTCTATTGATGATTAATGATATTCCATCAGGCCCGGAAGGTGTAAACATGTCCTTATTTGCTGATGACAGTGCAGTCTACATAGGTCACAGAAAAACTAAAACTTTAATTAAAAAAATACAACAATCAATTGATGAAATAAATAACTGGTGTAACCAAAATGGGTTTAAGATATCTATAACCAAAACGGTAGGAGTTTTATTTACTAATAAAAAACAATTACCTATAATAAATATTAAAATTGATAAAGAATTGATAAAAATGGAAAGTAAAGCTAAATTTTTAGGAATGATATTTGACAGAAAACTAAACTGGAAGCATCATATAGATTATATAATAGAAAAATGTAAGAAAAGATTGAACCTCATGAGAGCGGTTTCAGGTTACCAATGGGGAGCGTCCAAAAAATCGCTTTTAGCAATTTATAAAGCTTTAATACGATCAATAATAGATTATGGAGATATAGCTTACTCATCAGCCTGTAAATCGTATTTGAATAAGCTAAATACAATTCAAACTGAAGCGCTAAGATTGTGCTGTGGAACCCCAAAAGGTACAACGGCATTGGCACTTCAGAATGAGTGTGGAGAAATGCCCCTACATTTGAGGAGAACTTCTAACTCTATTAAAATGGGAATTAAAATCATAGGAAGTGAAGATCATCCCTGTAAAGAAACCTTCAAAACACATTGGACCGATATTCATAAAACCCCACAAAATAAGAACCATTCTATACATCTTAGAACAAATGAATTCATCTCATCTCTTGACACATCATTTATTGGACCTTGCTTTCCTATGACTCCCCCTTGGACAAATAATAAAATAGAAATAGATATCAGTTTGAAAAAACAGATTAATAAGAAAGTAGACAACCCTGAATTTCTTAAACTAATGGCACTTCAATTAATATCAAACTATAACACAGAAGCTCACATTTATACTGATGGGTCAAAAAAGGAAAATATTGTTACTGCAGCTTTTACAATTCCAAAGTTAGGCATAGATAGAAAGTTTAGATTATGTGATGGATCTAGTATATATGCAGCAGAATTGACTGCAATAAAAGAAGCAGTATCATGGGTAATAAACTATGACAACAGCAAGAACTGTCAATATGTTATATTATCTGACTCTTTAAGTGTACTTACTTCTATTAAGCAAAATAAATCTGAATCTAGACCCAACTTGTTTAACGAACTGATGACACTATTGAACAGGTTGGATCCTAATAAAATAAAAATGGTTTGGATTCCAAGTCATGTAGATCTGACAGGTAATGAAAAAGCAGATGAATTGGCCAAAGAGGCATTACATATAGATAATATTAATTCAACAAATTATTTAGAAATACAAGAAATTCGCCCAATGATTAAAGATTATATAATAAATAAATGGCAAATGGAATATAACCTTGAAAATAAAGGGAGATTGTATAAAACCATATGCCCAAATGTTTCTACAAACATTAAATTCTCTGATCCGTGCAGAAATAAAGAAGTACAGATCAATAGATTGAGAATTGGTGTAGCAAATACTAATAAAAGATTATTTCAAATGGGAAAACACATTAGTGGGTTATGTGATACCTGTCAGGTCATGGAGAGTGTAGAGCATCTCCTCTTGGAATGCAAACAGGAAGATATATCAACTACTTTAAGAAATCAATGTGTTATTTATAAATCCGATTTTAACTTAAAATCTCTGCTGGATATAGGATGTTTGCAGAATACAGTGTATAATCTTGTAAAACACATTAACAAAGGAAAAATACTATAATTATCAACATTGATTATATCATATATTCAAGAAACTAGCGGAATAAATTGATTATAGCTAAATTACCATTTAAATCAAATTATATGTGTGTGATTAATGACTATTTAAGTCAGATGATTGTTAGTTTGATTATTAGATTATTTCATTACTTTTGTTTTGCTTGGTTCTGAATGTAAATAGGATGACTTGTTATTGTAGAAAATGGAAAATTATGTAAATACTTGTATAAAATTTTTGAAAAAGAGCCAAAAGGCAAAAAAAAGAGCCAAAAAAAAAAAAAAAAAAAAAAAAAAACAAGAAAGAGCCAGAGAAGGCCAAAATAACTTAAAAATCATTAAAGTCATTTAAAAAAATCAAAAAAAACAAAAAAAAAAAAACAGAAAATCAAAAAAAAATAGAAAAAGGAAAGAAAAAAAAAAAAAAAAAACCAAGAGAATTATAATAAAAGAGCCAATGGGCCAAACATAAATTACATACAAAAGAAAATGTAAAGACGTCAACGATCATTGATATCATAAGACGTCGTTAAACCTAGGAAAAGAAAGAAGAAGATCGCAGACGCAGAGATCCTTGGTGGCCGAGTGGGCTGGTAGCTTGCTCGTCACGCCGGCGCCCCGGGTTCGCTTCCCGGTCGGGTCGGTTTATCAGAGATTAATTTCTCGGATCTTTACTGCGGGTGGCTCGGTCGCAATTTAAACGTGGAGTACGAGGTTGCTTTCTGCCTACGACACTAATCATCTTCGATATGAAAAAGTGTCGTTAAGCCGAAACAATTAAATTTGATCGCAGAGTGCCTCGTGTTCTGTCGACAATTACGTGCAGAAAGGTATTTCTATGTCTCTAAAATTATGTAAGTAACAAGTATTATAATTATTATTTCTTTATTTTACTAGCTGACAAAGCCGCATAATGGTGGACTTTATATATTGGGTATATAATTAATATAAATACAACATTCTAACAAAAATAATCTTCCTCATTCGGCAATCAACTTTCGGTTATATTTGGTCGTTTGCTGTCGGTCTGAGAGCAAAGACAATAATTTCGCGTTTTTAATGGAAGCAACCCATGCAGATCATGCTCTGAGTTTACTAGAACCGCAGAGAACATTTGCTCATAGGTCGGGGTGTCGCTGGTAAGGAATCGCAGGCGAATCAGTTTATTTATTAGCGATTGGATCTTGTTTCTGTCCTGCTGCTTATCAGCAAAATCCAACCATGTATTGGCGCAATAACTTTAAAATGTTGATATCGTAATTAATGTCGCGTGGATGTGGTGAAGTCGATGTCAATGGTCCTAAGATGGTGAAAAACACTGGAGACGATATGATGTCTTTACACACCTCAAAAACGGTTGGAAGTGACGTTATAAATAAAAACTCCGTCATTGTTCGTTTCTGACAGTGCCAGTCCCAAGCCTGGACAAAGGAGGAGGGCGACGCTAATGGTCTTTGTTACCACTCAGCTAGTCGTTAAAAAGGAAATACACACGCTTTAAACGATGATAATGACGACGACATCATAATCATCGTCATCTTCATCGTCATCATCATCGTCGTGGTCGTCGTCGTCGTCGTCGTCATCATCATCATTATCATCATCATCATCATCATCATCATCATCATCATCATCATCATCATCATCATTATTTTAAGTACGTTCAGCTTTGCGGTGCCAATGTAATATACATGTAAAATATCATTTATCACAGGAAACTAAAACTGAAGGCAAAATAATTTTGCCACTGCTCATGCTCTAGTAGTGCCATTCCAAAGCGTTGAGAAAGGATGAGGGCGACGTTTAACCTTTATCATCCCAGATACTGAAATTGTTATGCAATCACTTTTTAATTTGGTTATGATGCAGTTTACAACCAATATAAAGGCAATCAGTAACAAAAGTAATTTATTTTCAGTTCATATCTGAATTGTGCATATGTTCCCAAAGTGGAACGTTGGGTCAATTTGACTATCATAAGCACCGTGCTTTAGTTACAATGTAACTTTTTCAAAGTAATTCATATATGCAATGTGCAAACGTTGTGATTCAAGGTTGTGTTAGTATTTCATTTAGGCCTAACAGAAACAGTTTCAGGACACTGCCAAATCGATTGTGTTCCTGGGTATGGTAATGTTTCAAAGCTCAGTTCGTGGAGCCGTTTGTCGCATTTTCCACACTTCTTCCTATAGTGTTGCTGTAGCAGCAAGCACATCTACATTGTGTTATGGACTCAATGAAATGGTTCAATCCATCATATCGAAGCAACGCAGGCACTGGTGTTGTCCGAACACTCAGTCTTTGACGTGGCACACACTTCAGCAGGTCACAAACCACATCGCGTCGAAGCTGGATGTGATTCAGTCATTATGTTGTAGGAAGCAGAACACACTACATATTCTCAGCAATGTTCAAGGCATTCACAAACAGATTCTACCACCATTTCCCCTGTTAGTTTAGGTGTGTATGCAGAAAGACGATGGTCCATTAGGTTGACCCCACCCATTCCGGCCGTGTAGTTACAGATTATTCGTAGCTGTACCACCTTGGCCTTACCCTGACTCCCGTTCATATGTCACTCGACCATGACAATAGGGCTGCCGGTGTCAAAATTACTCAGACATGTGACAACGTTGTTCTCACTCCAGTGAACAATGTTCACCTTGTCATCTGAAGTGTGAACAAACTTGCGCAGGGACCCGGTCCAGGCACCCCGACCGGAGCGCTGGGAGACCAACATAGAGTGAGCAACAGTAATCAAGTCGGACTGTGATATAATGAATATGATGTAAAGAAATCATCAAAGGTGGTGATGGTGGGTGAGTCTTGACCGGAATTTTGTCAACAAAACCATGCAAGAACAACATGCTCACCAAGACCGGTTTTTTCTGTTCTGTCACTTTTGTCACAATAAATATTTGCTTGGCATGGAAACCCACCAGATGAGCAAAGCATCCATACTATGTACCCGAATCTGATTGGCTTTCCACTGATGAACATCTTAGAACTGTGATGACCATGAGAACTGTGATTACCATAATACGACATCGTGCACGGCAAACCCAAAAACAAACTGAGTACCAGAAGCCAATCACAATAACTAATAATAATAATAATAATAATAATAATAATAATAATAATAATAATAATAATAATTACAATAATTACAATAATAATAATAATAATAATAATAATAATAATAATAATAATAATAATAATAATAATAATAATAATAATAATAATAATAATAATAATAGGCTAATAATAATAATCACAATTACAATCAATATAATAATTCCACAACTTGTAACTCCACAATTTTTGTGGAGTTACAAAAGGCAATTTTCAGTAGCAACGCCATGTAGTGGTTCATGTAAGGAGAGTGACCCAACGTTCCCAAAGTGGAACACACTTGAAATCAGCTACGTTGCTCGTGAATAAAGCAATACCATTGACAAATTTGACCATACACAATCACAATAAACACAGTTCATTCCAAATGTGCAATAAAAATAATTAATTGTCACGTATCTGTAACATACATTAATTTTCAATATTTACGAATAAAAATGTCAATTTTTGTTGTATTTGCATCATAATTATAATTATTATTTACCAAAACAGACTCGAAATCAAAGTAAATAAACACGCCTCCATCGTTGGTCAAGTCAATGAATATTTATGAGATGACTTATAGTCTGTTTCACTGCGACCAGACGAGTTTTAATAATATGTTCCACTTTGGGAACGTTGGGTCAATAAAGGTTAATGCAATTTTTTTTGACAAAGCGACGCAGAACGCTAAACAGTAGCTAACCGTCAAGGAACAACTCTGCCTTTCATCTTTAACCCTCAATGGGTCCATGTCAGAAAGTTACGTTCCAGGTCCTTGGGGTGCAAACTGCACCCCCTATTTGTTTGAGAATATAAATCAAGGATACGCTCTGTCTACCGGTAATCGAATACCATGTATTCTATATAAACATACTGTTCAATGTTTTCTCCAAATGACATATCTAAATCAGTTACATACATTTGTCACACAGTAGGCCTACATTTGATATATTGACATAGTGTGCCGGACAAGCAGGCCTACAGCACTTATCGCAGAATTTGCGCGTCTTCCTGTCAAACTTGCTCGGTCACAGATGACAACGTCCCTGTGTCCTCTTCGCTTTAGCTGGTATCGCAGTTCCTGCTCCACGTGTACCTCTTGTAATTCCTCTTGCAGTACCAGCTCTTACACGACCTCTTCCTCTTGTATTCCGTGTAGTACACGGTTCATTTAACTGCTCTTCGTCAGACGCACTGATATCTTCTGATTCGTCGAATTCCTCGGACACATGATCTTCGAATTCAGAGGCAGTACCAACTTCAGGCAAATAATCTCCATCTTCACTATCATCGGCATCACCTTCAGCTACACTGTCTTCATCAACTTCTGTATCCTCTTCCATAATCAGTCGAAGAGCTTCAGCTGTGGAATACCTAGCCATGGTGTTATTTATTTTCTAACACTTGAAATGTAAGCAAAACATAATGGCTGACTTCTAAAAATGTCAAACTAATATCAGTAAGTGTTCTAAAATATAATAACATAACAAATTATTGCAGTAATTAGCACCAATTACCTGAATTTGTTTATCATATCAACGTCATAGTTTTGGGGTGCAAATTGCACCCCCGATAAACCTGCGCTGGCAAAAATTGACGTCAACTCTTTTTTTATCGTTTTATGCATGACTATAGGAAAAAATGGTACACTTACAATGTCCTAGAAGATAACTGCTGACATTTTAATAATAACACGTGAGTAGCCAAAGAAACGGCCATGGGGTGCAGATTGCACCCCAAGGAACCATTTAGGGTTAAAGTCATGGAGAAAAGGAAGAAGAGGAGGATATATTGTTCGTTTGCGACGCTACAGAAATTTCAATATTCGATGCATTAGCTTAGTAAGTGAATGCATTATTGAGTGTGTATGTGTGTGTGCGAGCGTGCGCGCGCGCGTGTGCGCTTGAGCGAGTGTGTGCGCGCGCGTGTGTGTGCGCGCTTAGCGCCCCTGCAACAAAAAGAAAATCGGAAGTGCCTATTAGCCTGTCATGTTGATTATTATTATGATGTTTTCCCGAAAGTGTTACGTAAAGCAATTGTAGTAATCAGTCACCGGATCAGATACAAATCTATGTAACCATTCGCCTTCCGTTTCCCAGCAGTCTATGAACTGATCAGTCAGTACGCATGCTCTGTCACCTGTTCCACTTCCGCCTCCCTCTCTTTATTTCTCTCGCTCCGTCCATATGACCTACTCTTTCTCACTTTTTCCATCTTCCCATCCGTTACCCTCCCTCCATATGAACGTACGAATTTATGTGTGTACATTTGTTGTAAGTAGTGTAACTACTATAAGCTTAACGATCACTTTTGACCTAGATACGACTATCATTACTGGCTCACTTCATCAGGGACGACTATCATTACTGGCTCACTTCAGTAGGCCAAGTACAGTTCAAAGGTCAATCGACGACGACACCTGCCTGAAACAGACACCCACTAAGCGGCGGGAGTCATTTCAAGGTTGTTCTTCTTAGCGCCTCGCCAGCGCCTACCACCCCCACTCCAATTATTGCATCAGCTTTTACAAACATTGACCGCGCATGCGCATCGAACCACGGTATGTTTTCACAAGCGTTCCATACCGCTATAGCTTTTCACAAGGACACTGAAGCACTGTAGCTTTTTCACAAGGGCACTGAAACACAGTATGGGAGGCCAGTGCAGCTATTTTTTTCAGACAATGAGAATGCACGCCCGGCCATTTCACAACGAATATTTACTAGTTGCACTGTGTTTTGAGACGTATAAAGCCAATGAATTTGGCATATGTCCTTTTACACTTAGTGTGGAAGCCAAGGCAGCCAGTGTTTGCGCTTGCATGCCATTACAGCTCTTGCCAGGCCATTTTCGCTTTGAATATTTAGTACTTGCACCCTTTTGAGGCAGAACCTCATTTTACACTTAGGCAGCCATTCTTTGGGCTCGCCTTGTTTTTCAAGGCTGACTAAGGCCAAGTTATTATTTAGTAGGCACAAATTGCAATGTTTTTGTGCGCTTGCATTGAATTAGAGCTACAACCTTTCACTCTTAGACATTCGTTGTTTTTACAAAAGTGTCCAAAGCCCATTGAATATTCATTTGCATTATTCCCTTTTACACTTGCATAGAGCTCTTGGCGTTCAACTGCTCACACATTCATCGCCTAAACTGAATTTAGCATCCGTCTTTACACTAAAAATATCACTATAGATGAAATTGCACGGTTTTTGAATTTGGAGCTCATCATTTGCAAAGCTCATTTTACAAAGTTTCATAGTACAGCCAAGCTGCCAATGTTTTAGTCACCTACATTTAGACCAAATTTAAGCATGCTTAGCACTGCAGGTAGGCTTTACTCTTGTAGCTGCTCATGTCTTGCTTTACAGAGCTGAACAAATCACAATGCATCTTTAAAATTTGTGAAGTGGTAGGCTTTCACTTTTAAAGCAAGCAGAGTTTTGAAAACTTCTTGTTTGCATCCTTAAAATTTGAGAACTTCGACATTGCAACGTTAAAATTTTCTGAACGTCTCGTTTGCATCCTTAAAATTTCAGAACTTGTGGTTTAACTTCCATTATATTTGAGAACTTCTCGTTTGCCAACTTAAAATTTCAGAACTTGACGTTTTCCATCCATTACATTTCAGACCTTGTGGTTGGCAAATTTAAAATTTCTGAACTTCTTTGCAACTTTAAAATTTGAGATCTTCACGTTGGCAAATTTAAAATTTCTGAACTTCTTTGCAACTTTAAAATTTGAGATCTTCACGTTGACAAATTTAAAATTTCTGAACTTCTTCATTGCAACTTTAAAATTTGAGATCTTCAGGTTGACAAATTTAAAATTTCTGAACTTCTTCATTGCAACTTTAAAATTTAAGATCTTCACGTTGACAAATTTAAAATTTCTGAACTTCTTCATTGCAACTTTAAAATTTGAGATCTTCACGTTGACAAATTTAAAATTTCTGAACTTCATTGCAACTTTAAAATTTGAGATCTTCACGTTGACAAATTTAAAATTTCTGAACTTCTTCATTGCAACTTTAAAATTTGAGATCTTCACGTTGACAAATTTAAAATTTCTGAACTTCATTGCAACTTTAAAATTTGAGATCTTCACGTTGACAAATTTAAAATTTCTGAACTTCTTCATTGCAACTTTAAAATTTGAGATCTTCACGTTGACAAATTTAAAATTTCTGAACTTCATTGCAACTTTAAAATTTGAGATCTTCACGTTGACAAATTTAAAATTTCTGAACCTCTTCATTGCAACTTTAAAATTTGAGATCTTCACGTTGACAAATTTAAAATTTCAGAACTTCTTCATTGCAACTTTAAAATTTGAGAACTTCACGTTGACAATTTTAAAATTTCAGAACTTCACGTTTGCGACATTAAAATTTCAGATCATCTTGGTTGCAACCTTATTTTGCATCGTTAAAATTTGAGAGCTTCGCATTTGCTACTTTACAATTTCAGAACTTGTGGCTTTCCATCCTTTAAATTTCACACCTTGTGGTTTACAACTATAAATTTGAGAATTTTTCGTTTCAATCTTTTAGATTTCAGTGCTGGTGTTTTTCAAATTTTAATTTTATGAACTTCTCGTTTGCAACTTAAAAAAATTCAGAGCTGGTGGTTTTCAAATATTTTTAATTTTCAGAACTTCTCGTTTGCAAATTAAAAAAATTCAGAGCTGGTGGTTTTCCAAATTTGTAATCTTCGGCTTCGCATCTTTTATATTTCAGACGTTGTGGTTTTCCAAATTTTAATTTTCTGATCTTCTCGTTTGCAACTTTAAAAATTTCCGAGCTGGTGTTTTTCCAAATTTTAATCTTCAGGTTTGCATCGTTTAAATTTCAGTGCTGGTGGTTTTCCAAATCTTAATCTTCAGGTTTACATCTTTTATGTTTCACACTCTGCGGTTTTCATCTGGTGAGTTTCAGAAATTCAGGTTTGAATCGTTTACATTTCAGACCATGTGCTTTTCATCCGTTGAGTTTCAGAACTTCTGAGTTGTATCTTTTAGGTATCGCCATTTGGTATTATGGTGTCTTCAGTGAAATTATGCTGACTGAGAGTTCTTTAAGTGACTCGTCGTTTTTTCATCCTTGCAAAGGTATGTGACTGAGTGAAACTTACAAATTTTAGACCCTGAAACAGAGGCTAACATGGCGAACTTATGACTGTAGCTTGTGTGGCTCCATTTCAGAAGGATCACTCATCGAATTTACTTGTATTTTAGTTGAAAATAACAGAATGAATGAAAAAGCCAGTACAGGCATTCTATTAGTTTGGAAAGATAAAGAGGAACGGCTATGAGTTTGCTAATGTTGCATCTCTTAGGTTGAGCAATGGCATTTTTCTTACTAACATGTTTCAAGTGTTTCAAAAATGAAGGTTTTATTCTATTTGCCGGTCGTTCTCTGCTTGAGCACTGAAGAGTGGCAGCGGCGGCACGGGCCTCCCCTGATCTTACCAGTATCCATGGAACTTGAAATTCGCTAAAGCTCACGTAAACGTTAAACTCGGCTGTGACTGCTAGCAGATTCAAGAGATTACAGAAGCTGAGCGAAAGGAAGAGAAATCACATGTTGTTAGTAGCCTATTAGCCCAATGTTCGTAAAACGAACATATGCAAATTTGCATAAGTTATTTGAGAATAGTCAAAAACATAATACATACGTTCAAACATTGCCATCAAGGCCCCAATAATTATCACAGATCATAAAAAAAATTCTTAATAAAGTTTTGGTCCAAAATGGGTTAAAGTTCTGCGCAACCAACCCTGTCACAAATGGAAAAAGGATTAATGCGTACCATTTCTATTGGTCATTTGTAATTCGTTAAGTTCATTTTAAAATTGTATGCCTCGGTTTGCAATGCATGGCATGCCAACTCCTCTTGAAGCTGCTAGCAGTCACAGCCGAGTTTAACGTTTACTTTTGGAGAAACGTTCCTTTGGTTTATTAATAATGCCTGTACAACTATAATGTAATGAAACGATCAGAGAAGTGCTCTGTGTTCCTGCATGGAGTTCAAACTGCTTCATTACAAAACTGTTCCTGGTATAAGGCTTATTACAATGCAATTTGCACATGTTCCATCTCAGTAACTGTTGCATGAGTTTTTGTGTGAATCATTTATTACAAACCTCACATGTGTACGGTTTTCGATAGTATGGATGCTCATGTATGTTATCAGATGACAATGATAACCAACTGATTTTTTACAAAACTGGAATTTCTAAGGTTTCTCTGCAGTGTGAGTTCTCATGTGCTTTTTCAGATAACTGCCCACCCTGATGAAAAGACTTCTGACATATCTGGCACCTGTATCGTTTTCTCCCATTATGTGCTCTTGGATTAGCCATTACGCTATTCACTTAATCAATAACTAACTTCACTGTTTCTCTCCAGTATGGCTCTATGATGAGCTGTCTGATGACAACCTGGAGCTTACGGTTTCTGAGATACTTGACATCTGTGTGGTGTTTAAAATAATTGCTATTATCTTCTCAAATCACCAGATATTTAGACCAAGTTGGAAATTGTGTGGCGTTTGATAATCATTCGTTTGGTATGCACTTCGTTTCATTTCACAAACGAAACAATAACACAGTTTCTGGGAAGGTCAACACCAAATTTCTGTTTTAAATGCCCCTCTACTAAATAATTATCCACTGTTTTCCTGAAATTATTTTCACAAATTACTTCAAGGTAACTGCCTGTGTAATACTGTTCTGCAAATGTTGTTTCCAACACCAGCATCGTATAGTCTCTCACATAATCGACGTCAATTAAGTTTGCGTTTAAGATGCTCACAAGATGGCTTCAAGTTTATTCTGTCAGTAGTAGTTATTTTTAGACTAAAGTAAGAGTTAATTATACAGAAAAGTCACTTTGACAAAATAGTGAAGATACCCAAACTTTGTAAATTAGAAAACCCTCATGTTAAAAATGTTCAGTATGAATTTAACCGAAGATGAGACAGTTGACTTTCGTAGTAGACAGATAAATCCACTGGAATATTCAAGATGAAGATGAGTAAGTTGAAGACCTTCTCTAAAAACAGAATTTTGAACGCTTTTTGCAGAATGCAGCATCTTATCTTTATCTAAAATAACAATGGTTTTCAACTGTAATTATATGGAATCATAATTCAGGATAGGTAAGCAGCAAACTCGTCAGGTGGAGAAAATCGATGGCCAGAACAGTGTTCTAGAAATGATTTCATTGTTTCAAACAATTCGACACATATACCACATCCATAAGATTTTGACAAAGACGCTTTTCCATTGAAATGAGAATTCAATTTGCTAATATGCAGACATCCTCCTTCTCTAAATTTCGGTAAATGACCTGCAATTCTACTGTCCGCATATGTGTTCTTTGATAGACATTGATTTGCTTTATCATTAAGGTGAGCAGTTACTTCACTTCCCATTTCAAGACCCTGTGGCTGTGTTCCTGCACGATGTTTAGACTGCTTCGCTGAAGAACTGCTCTTGCTATAAGGTTTGTGTGTGTGGCTTCACAGTTGAATGAGTCCTTCTGTGTTTCTTTAAATTTCCTGGTCCTGTGAATCCTTTGTTACAAAACTCGCATATGTATGGTTTTTCTCCTGTATGAGTTCTCATATGACTCCTTAGAGTACCGACAACTGTAAATTGTTCCTGACATACCTTGCATCTGTATAGTTTCTCGCCAGTATGGGTTCTCATATGCACTTTCATATAACAACCTCGAGCAAATGTTTTCCAACATATCTGGCACGTGTATGGCTTTTCACCAGTATGGGTTCTCATGTGTCTTTTCAGATGACTATTTTCAGCAAATGTTTTCTGACATAACTGGCATTCGTGTGGTTTTTCCCCAGTATGGGTTCTCATGTGCATTTTCAGACCACTATAGAAGGCAAATGATTTCTCACATAACTGACATTTGTATGGTTTCTCGCCAGTATGGGTTCTCATGTGCCTTGTCAAAATACATTGCTCAGCAAATGATTTCTCACATAACTGACATCTGTGTGGTTTTTCCCCAGTATGCGTTTTCATATGTGCTTCCAAAGAACTACCTTGAGCGAATCTTTTCGGACATAAATGGCACATGTATGGTTTTTCCCCAGTATGGGTTATCATGTGTTTTTTCAGACGACCAGCTTCAACAAATGATTTCGGACATAAATGGCACATGTACGGTTTTTCCCCAGTATGGGTTCTCGTGTGTGTTTTCAGACGACATCTTTTTGCAAATGATTTCTTACATAACTTGCACCCGTATGGTTTTTCCCGAGTATGGATTCTCAAGTGCACTTTCAGATTTCTATAACAAGTAAATGTTTTCTGACAAAACTGACACCTGTGTGGGTTTTCGTCAGTATGGGTTTTCAGTCTAAGACCCTGATCAAATGATTTCTGATTAATCTGGAAGCTGAATTGTTTTTCTCCTGTATGGGTTTTCGTAGTCGCCATCAGGCCACGTGATTAATAATTTCACTGTTTTTCTCCAGTGTGGGTTCTTTGACGAGCTGTTAGATGATCACCTGGAGCATACGTTTTCTGAAGCAATCTGTGTAGTTTTTAAATGATTCGTAAGTGCTTCTCCAATCACAAGATTCTAGACAACGCTGGAATTTATATGGCTTTTGATAAGCACGAGTTTTGAAATGCACTTAAATGTAACTTCCTGTGCAAAAGTTTCATTAATTGTTGTTGTCATAACTCTTGCAACTCCAGCTGTGTCCAGTTTCTCATATTTTCGACGAGTTCATTCAAGCTTAAATTTCAGATGCTTACAAGAAGGGTTCACGTTTCAACTATGAAACTTAGTTTTCAAGTAAAGTAAGAAATTGGTCACACAGAAAAACCTTGGTGACGAAATACTGAAACCATCCAGCCTTGCTATAATATCACACCTTTATGCTAAGTTCAGTGTGACTTTTACTGAAGATGAAATAATTGACTATGGTGAAAGTTGCAGTCAAATAAATCCCTTGTAATTTGCTTGATGAAGATTAATGAGATGTAGATCTTGTCCTGCAACTGAATGTCGCTTCTTCGTGGACATTCTGAAAAGAACAATACAAACTCATTTTTTATTTATTCAAAGACTTACATAGCAAGATTATCAACTTCATATGCTATAAAGTATAGAACATAATTGCATTCCTGCTCATTACATTACGACGCCACACAATCAGCCATTCACCTCAGAGCTACGAATTTTCAAGATTCTAGAGAGACTGCAACACACGGCATATAAAGCAAATTTTCCTACCGGTCTGGTTTCTGCGCCTGGCTGCGCCGGTATACTCTATAAACGTCCTCGCCGCCCTTATCAACCCCCTCGCTCTTCTCCTCCCACGTACCATGACCATGCAACCGGGTTGGTCCACCGGATTTCACTGTCAATGCCTCCGTCCTCCATCCGGTTCACCATGAGAACAAATTGGTGAAGTAAGCCGACGACAGCTACATGCTGATTGGGTCCGTGAGGAGCTCGAGAGGATATCATCCTCGGCCTCCAAAAACTACCTTAGGCTTAATAGGAAGAAGTCTTGACAGAAGATGGTCGTTCGCTGCGGGTGTGTTGACACATCAGCGGATTTTTTTTTTGACGTGGTGAGGGTAGATGAAGATATTGGGAGTCACCATATTATGTGAAGATCTTCGTGCCACCTCCCACGTAACGTTCAAGAGGTCCTGGGTGCCTGTTCTGGTTCTCTCCATGCTCAGGGCTCACGGTTTCGCTAAAAGGGCGTTGCACAGAGTGGAATAAGCAACATGGTAAATTTGTTTAACAGACTATCATCTCAAAGAGGATATGATTCATGATTTAAAACTATCAAGTGAAATGTGTTAGATTCGCTAATACAAATCTAGGAAATTCAAGTCTCTGCTGATAATAAATTGTATATTGTTAAAAAATGTTGAAAAGACAAACTTAAAACAAAAAACCGACAGCACGCAAGAACGAAGACCAACAACTAAAAAACACGAGCTACTCAACCAAGTAGGTAAGTAAGTAAGTAAGTTTCAACGCTTAATCGAGTTCCAACATCCTCCCACCTTGCCTTTGGCAATAAAAGAACGATATTAAGCGTTCACAAACTCACCACGAAACAAAAACTAATGTTATGGGCGATTTACTAACGTACTTTATGCTAAACTTGCTGAAATGTCCATAACTCAATATTCCAGTCTCTTTGGTTTATGAATCGTACGTCCACACCTTGTCACATTTTTCAATTCAACATTGTCTGTATTTTGTTCCCGCATGTAACCTCCTGCCTCAAGTTTGGGTTGGTTCACCTTTTCTTTTGGTCCGTTAAATTGCTCTAACATAACTTGAACATCTGCAGAAGCCGTCACCTCTAATGGATACAGTCGTTGTAGTGGTCGCAGTAACACACCCTTCTGTGTCTTCACTCTGGCGGTACGAATTGAACCATCTCGTCCAGGTATTAGTTCAATAATTTTTCCCAGTGGCCAATGAATCCTTTTTTGATCATCCGCACCAATCAGTACTACATCTCCAACGGACGGTTGACTTTGTTTCTTTTCTTTAGCTCGCTGCACCAATAAGGACAAGTACTCATTCTTAAATCTGGTTGTCAATTCTCTTTGCAATGACATCCTCCTTTTATACTCGGTTGACAGATTGACGGCAAGTTCTTGACACTCTGGTAATGTTGCATATTTAACCCTCAGGCTACCAAGCTTTTTTTGTAACACGGACTACCAAGGGGGGGTGGACACCACCCACCCCTGGATTTTGGGTTTGGTTTCACATATCATATCTTGTAATACACCAATGGATTCAGCATTCAATTCTGTACAAAATGGTATAATTTAGTTGTACATTATGTGAATGCACCCCGAAATTACATAATTTTTAACAATGGAACCGATAATTAGCGATATTTTATATTATTGCGTACATTTTGTACTTTTTGAATAAACAAATATAAGATTATGTGTGTTTTGAAACTGATCTATGTATCCAAGATGCACACATACATGTTTATATACGTATAAATATACATCCATACATATATATACATATATATATATCCATATATATATCGTTTACGTTGTTATGCTGTATTCAGCCATTTTCACACATATTACGCGTATTATTATTTATTTTGAACACTTCCGGTCATCAAAAAATAAATTAATTGGTATGAAAAAATAGCACTAGATGTCCTCTATGCAAAGGCATAATTTATTTCTCTTCAAAAATAAATTATTATTACGTTATAATCGAAAAAACATGAAAAATGTGTGAAAGTGTAACCTATTTTCATATATTTTAATTTATTTTGAGCACTTCCGGTTGTCTCAGGTCAACTCGGTGACCATCGAAATGTAGCCCCACATTCCCTCTATAGAAAGGTATAATTTGTGTCTCTTAATATTAAATGACGGATAAGATATAGTCAAAAATCTAGGGGGGTGGTATCCAGCCCCCTCTGGTACCTCGGGTATATTGGGTATAACTTTTTAACGGTGTGAGATATCATCTCGCATTTTACCTCAAAACGTGTGTAAATGAACCCCCCTACAGCTACCTAAAAGGTCAAATTTTTATTCCATACGGAAAAAGTTTGAAATGAAAAAACCTAGGGGGGGTGGATACCACCACCCCCTTGGTAGCCCGAGGGTTAATAGCTCTTAAGAACATGGCCGGACACAATGGAATCAGATCCTCCTGGTCTTCCGTCATCACTGTCAATGGACGTTCGTTAATGACATTTTCCACATGACTCAGACAAGTCCGGAGTGATTCGTAGTCTAGACGAGCATTCCCCAACATCCTCTTCAATAAATCTTTCACAGTTCTGATCAATCTCTCCCACCAACCACCCCACCATGCAGCCGTAGGGGGGGTTGAAGATCCACTTGATTTGTTTTAGACTAGCGGTCCACTCAATCTCGTTCCAGTCCAATTAATTTTGTTAAACAGATTCACGAGTCCAACAAAATTAGAACCGTTGTCACTGTATATGGTAACCGGTCTTCCACGTAAGTTAATAAACCGATCTAAAGCGTTCAGAAAGGCTTCTGTGTTGAGAGAAATAACAAAATCCAAATGAACACATCGAAACACAGCGCATGTAAAAAGAACCAACCAAGCCTTTTCACCAGTTTTCAAATATAAAGGTCCTGCCAAGTCCACTCCAGTGGTTTGAAAAGCATCAGCTGCTTCTGTACGACTATTTGGCAGCGTAGCTGGGTCTACTTGAAAACCTTTTCCAGTATGACGCAAACAATTCGTGCAACGACGCAACACACTGTTTATTGTCTTCCTCGATTGTAGGATCCAAAACCGCTCTCGTAGTTTACTCATTAAGAACTGAGTCCCTGCATGGTGATGTTTCAAATGATACCATCTAATCAACTGATCCACAAGCAGGTGCTTTGACGGCAACAACACCAGAAATCTGAAAATTTTATCACTGTCTCTCAGCGTTAACTTCGTTTTTACATGATATAGTTGATCCTCATCCATTTCCAACACCAAACCTGTGCTGATTTTCCTCCTTTCGATAAACTCTTCCCGTTGCACCAATTTCAACACCACAGCTTGTGCTTCAACAAACTCTTGATCTGACAGTTGTCCAGTCTGCTTTATCTCTGTTGGCTTACAGTTAGTAACAAATCGTCTCAGCCATGCCATCATCCGAATATTTTTTGGATAACTTGATAAGGGCAAATACCAGACTGGTTTTCCTTTAATCTCCTCCAAACCTGACCTCACTAACAACCCTACAGAAGTTTCTTGTGACCTGTCATCTTTCCCTTCTGAGGTCAACTCTTCCTGTTGAAGCTTCAATACGGGCTTCTTCCTTTGCTCTTCCCGTATAGCATCTTCATCCCATGTAGACTCTTCGACCGGCCAATCTCTCCTCGAGTGATATAACCACACTGGACCGTTCCACCATCGTGATTCCAGCAGTTGACTGGGTGAACACCCTCTTGAGGGAAGATCCGCCGGATTATAAATTCCTGGAACGTGTCTCCAATCCTCAACTTTGACGAGGGAACAAATTTCTTTAACTCGGTTTCCTACAAACGATCCCCAATCATCGTTTGGTTTAATCCAGGCCAACGCAGTCGTGGAATCACTCCAAAGATAACACGGTAAGTTTGTCAGTTGTAAGGATTCTTTCAAGAAATGCGTTAGTCTTGCTCCCGCCACACACGTCAACAATTCCATTCGTGGTATCGAAGGCCTTTTCAAAGGTGCTAGTCTTGACTTTGCCATCATTAATTGCACTGACACTTGCTTGTATTAATCTGTAGTGCGAAGGAATATCACTGTGGCATATGCATCCTGACTCGCATCACAAAAGGCATGAATTTCAGAAGAACCTTCTTTCAAACCCTGACCACCAGTCATGTCTTTATTAATTTTGATATTTCTTAAGCTCTGTATCTCATTATGCCATTTCTTGAGTTTTTTCTCAACCGTTTCAGGTAATTTATCATCCCAACCCAACTTTGCTGCCCAGGTGCTCTGCAACAACAGTTTTAAGGTCAGTGTGGCTGGACAAACCAAGCCCACTGGTTCAAAAATCTTGTTTATGTAGGCTAGAACCAGTCTCTTGGTCATACCTTCCTTCACTTCACCGATGCTTACGTCACAGGACACTGTATCTTGGACTTTATCCCAGAGAAGACCTAACATCTTCACCACTGTTGATTTATTCTCCTTTCATCCGTGCAGTCACATCATCACTTTGTTCACTTTCAATGACACGGCTGCTCCCCTCGTTGTCTGGAGTCGGAAGAGAACAGTCCCAATTTCTCAGATTCATGCCTGCAGATAACATGATTCTTTCCGTCTGATTTCTGAAATGTTCATATTCTACATGTGTAGACACTGACGTTGCACAATTGTCCACATATAAAGAGTTCAACAACTTCTGTGCCAACTCCTTATTTTCACCGCTGATTGACTTTAGATGAAGCTCTAGTACGGCTGCCAACAGGAACGGACTGCAATTCACCCCAAACACCACTCTACGATGTCTATACACCCGAATTTTATCGGTCATAACGTCCTCCCACCACAGGAACCGAAGAAAGTCTCGATCCTTCTCCGCAACTTCAATCATCTGGAACGCTTTCCTAATGTCTGCCACAACACCAGTTTTGTTCTCTCGAAAACGTAGTAATATGGTCGACAAGAGTTCCAATAGGTTAGGACCCTTTTCCAATACATCGTTCAGTGAGGGTGCTCTTCCTGACTTGCAAGATGCATCAAATACAGGTCGTACTGGTGTAGTCTGACTCTCTGGTTTGAACACTGCTCTGTGTGGAAGATAGTGACATTGGCTCCTATTTTCCGCTGGTTCAACCACTTCAATCAAACCTTCCGTCATCCAATCTTCAAATACTTGTTGATACTCTTGATATTTTCCTTGAGCTTGTAACCTTTTCGTCAAGGACCTGAGCCTTTTTCTGCTATCTCTCGATTGTGGGGAATATCCGGTCTTCCTTCAATCCACGGTAGTGACACTGAATACCTGCCTTCTTGCGATCTTGTCACCGTCTGAAGAAAGTGCTCTTTTGTCTCTATCTCCTTTTCCCTTTTAGTTTTGCATTCCACTGGATCATGTATTCCAATGGTCTCTAGATTCCATAGTTCAGCTACACTGGCTTCAGTCACCAACATGGACGTGACTAGCATTGCTGCGTCACTGTCATCCTCACTCTGCACTTTTTCAAGCTTACCGGATAATGTCCACCCAAAACAGGTTTCCAAGGCAACTAGCCCATTTTCTAAGCAATGTCGACGACCCGTCAACCACTGCGCATAGTAATCCGATCCGATGAGAAGTTCAATCTCTTCTTGATCACTTCCAAGATCGTCTACAAAAATTCTGTCCTTTTTCAGCTCTGCCATCCATGGTCCTTTCGACATTCGGGGAATCCCTCCACAAATCTTCTGTTGACTCAAAACTTTCACTTGGGCACAATGTTTATTAAAGCTTCCTTCTATTTCAATCTCATACACGCTGTGACGCTGAACTTCTTTGTAACCACCAAACAGAAGATGACATAACTTTATTTCACCTTTAGATTTTATTCCTAATTGTTGAGCGGTTCTCTCCAGGATATACGATTTCTGTGAACCTGGGTCCAATAACACTCTTACAGTTTTCTGCCTGTCTTTGTTTCTAATGACACACTTCAGTGTTTGTAGTAAAACTTCATTTGTGCAATTCAACTGAGAATGTACCATCGTCATTTGTTCTAATTCAGGATTATTCGGTCTTTTAACTTCTGTCGGCTTCTTGTTGGCCTCTAGGTCTGGACACATTAATGTCACATGCTTCTTCTGACAAACATACATTTCAGATATGATTTACAGGACTTTGCCAAGTGTCCTCCCTTTAAGCACAACAAACAAGCTTTTTTCTCTAATATTTTCCTCTTTTTCAGACCATCTATACATGGTTTGAGCAGTGACACATGTCTGACTATCATGTGGTTTATCGTAAAACACACACCCGGATCTCTGTCCAACAAATAAACCTGCTGCAGTAGGTGGACTGTATTGTTTCACAGTTTCTCTTTTTTCCTTCTCCCACTTTACTTTACGCGACTCACTAAAGGGTCATTCCACGTCAAATCAACCAATGGTCCCCAGCACACCATCTCAGAATTTGATAAAATTTGGCCAGTGTGTGCACCAACATATCTTAGGAAGTTCTGTAAAAATATTTCCTTATAATGTTGCGTGGTATTTGAGATATGACCACTTTTATGCAGGGGGGGTAGCGGCAGCTCGCGAACGACTAAATTCTGAGGCGTTTTTGATTGCTAATAACTCGGGAAGTATGTTAGATACTGCTATGAAATTTTCACCACATTATCAGTCCTATGAATAGATTCTAACCATGGTAAAACTTTGCAGTTTGACCCATTACCCATGAACCCAGCCCAACTTGAAAATGGCATTTTGTGCATTTCGACAGTATAAATATTGATATTTGAGCAACCACTGGTTCACTGATATCAAATATAAAGTCCCAGGAGTTTTTGGGTTTGTTGTGGGCCTAATAATGAATGATCTGGCGCATTCTGAGGTATTTTGATCACTAACTGAATGTGTGAGACCATCTTGAAAACTGCACAAAGTAAAAAGTAGGTCGTCTTTCGATCGAAAAATGGTCATGTGGGATAGGTAGCACAGTTATGTGCTGCACACCATTAGAAAGGACTTGAAAAGTACTTTCATAAAATACTAATATTGTTCTGCTTCCGTGATGCCTTCCATTACAAAAATCCAGTTGAAAAATGAGGTTTTTTACATTCGGGAACAAAACACCATTTTTGAGCTGGGTTTTGCTCATATGTAATGGGTCAAACTGCAAAGTTTTATCATTTTTAGAATCTACTCAAAGAATGTATATTGTGGTGAAAATTTGATAGAAGTATCTAAGATACTTCCTGAGTTATTAGCAATCAAAAACGCCTCAGAATTAAGTCGTTCGCGACTTAATTCTGTGGCGTTTTTGATTGCTAATCCCCTCAGAATTAAGTCAATAGCAATCAAAAACGCCACAGAATTAAGTAAATGACTTAATTCTGACGTTGCTCATGGCTATAGTTGTGTCACAGCTCTTTTCTAATCCATAACAATTATGAATATTACCATCACATAGAATTAGCTTCTTTTAAAAGACTTTAATAAAGTTTCAACTGACTAATAACGTATTCATACACATTTTCTCACAATAATCATCTGGAATTGATATAATTATGTAACACATAATTATGTTCATCTGCATATTCTGTCTAATTATAGAATTACAGATCCATCTCTACTATGAACTTCATATCTAAAATTCTTGAATACAAAGTTATGAATCATTATGCAAAATCACTTATCCTCCAATTCATAAAACCCCATTAATTTTTAGTCTGCATACCATTCTTCGTGCTGTTCATTATGACATCTTGGACATCATGTATAAGAGTAGATGACAGAACTTGTTCCTCTTGACTTTTCTGCTGCTTTTGATGGTATGTCCATCTACTTCTTTGCACCGATTGCAGCACTGTTTCACTCTTCTTATCACTACACTGAATTGGTTTCCAACTTATCTATAGCTGTATGTCCTGCACTTAGTCAGTACACTTAAATGGCATTTACTTTCAAGGCATCTCTAATAATTGTTTCCGTAAATAGAAGCTGGATTGATAAAACTAATTCTTTTCTTCAATAGAAACTGGATTGGAGTGGGATCTAAAAATTCCATTTTGTGGCCCCTTGTTACCTGTAGGCTTTATTAAACGTATAACTCTATTGTACTTGTTCCATGGTTGCAATAAAGGGATTGATTGATTTATTTATTGATAAAAACAATTGTTTCCATGAATAGCAATTGGATTGATGAGAATAATTCTTTGCTTAAATAAGTTCATTTGGTGACAATTTTTGCTTAAATAGAAGTTGGATTGGTGAGAAGTAATTCTTTTCTGAAATAGAAGTTGTATTGATGAAAACAATTTCTCCTTAAGTGGAAGCTGGATTGATGACAGTTATCAAAGACTTTTAGACTCCTTACTTAACAACATAAAGTAGGCCTTCATCATTAAAGACATAAAGATACTCCTGCATTTAAGAAAATTGACTTCGTTGCCTAATATTATGTTTTAACAATCCAACATCTACCTTGGTGAGAATCCTTCTCATAAAACCAGCTTCTATTTACGGAAGAATTCTTTTTATCAATCCAACTTATATTTAAGCAACAATTATTTTTCATAAAAACAACTTCTATTTGATTAAAAATTATTTTTCATCAATCCAGCGTCTATCTAAGCAATATTCTTTTCGTCAATCCAACTTCAATTTAAGCAAAAATTACTTTCATCAATCCGATTTCTATCTAAGCAAAAAGCCTCATCGACCAAGCTTCTGCTGAAGAACAGACGTAGTTTAATAAATCCAGCTTCAATTTGCGAAAGCAATTATTGTTATTAATCCAGCTTCTATTTAAAAAAGAGCTAGTTTCAGCAATCCAACTTCCACTTTAAATTGACCACACGAAAATTTTACCAACCTAAACTACAGGATTACCTATAATAATTTAGCAAAGTAAAAGAAGGCTTTATCTACTTATTTTTTTATTAATTTTGACCAAAGAGTTACAAAAACAATGAATAACTGCGTCCAACGACATCTAGTGGTCTAATGTTTGTAGACATTACTTTGTAGACATGGACTACTGGAAATTTAAAGATAAAGCACAAATCGTAAAAATCATACCGTTAGGAACTCTCTCACTGTCATTAATAAAACGAGTTTTTCTACTAAATTATATGCACAGAGTTTAGAATCTAACCAGGTTTGGCCGTTTGGCAGTAAATGGAATTTCCGCATAATCTGGTTCTTACTAGCACAAAATGGCGAACGAGTAAAGTGTTTCACAACTATGACTACGAAGCTGGATTTTTAAAAAGTATATCCTGTCATCTAGCGAACATTTTTTAACGTGTTCAAAACAATAATTTGAAGAATGCAATAATTTATTGACAGTCCTGTTTCTAAAAGTGCTATTTTTGACAATACTAGGAAGAAAGTGCTGGCTCAAAATAACGCATTAGCGCAATATCCAAGTCGGCCTACCTTCATGTGCTAAGACAACTGGTCATATCTTGAACATCATGCAACATCATAAGCTGATATGTTGCATGGCTTCTTACCACATCTTTCTTTACAAACAATTATAATTATCAACTTGTGAGATGGTATTTTGAGGACATTGGTTGACTTGCCATGTCTGCCTCATATAAAAGTCCACTCTTTACACTTCCTTGTGTTTCGTATGCTGGCGCTATATGAATTGCCCAAGAAATGTATACAGATACATGTATGTAATGTTTAAATCAGATTTAGAAATGTGCTATTTTGGCAAAAACCACATATTCTGTGCCTTCGCATAGTAAAGTGCTGCACATAAACTCTGGAATATGTGCAGCATATGTAGCACACTTTCAGTCATCTATTTTATTATGCTCCCACTTGAATTAAGTGATGCCTCTGGCTGAGAAGGCTTAAACTTTGGTTTTCTTGAAGCAAGTAGTGTAGCCACAAGATGAACAATGTACTGACATCTTAGACCTTATCCTCCTCGGTCATCACAAATACAAGTATGTGCAATTTACAACATACAATACAATACAATATTATAAAGGAGCCTAACCCTTTTTACGACATGACACTTATTTATTAAATATCTAAGTAATAAAAATCACGAAGAAGACAAAACACGAAATATTCAGGATACATTAAAATATTTATTACACATTTTATCTGTCATAATGAAGAAACACAACATACAACACTGAATCTAAGTAGGAAAAGCTAACTATTTTCATGAATACGATACACAATGAATGCAAATGACAATATATAAGTATCAAGAGCCTAAAATAGTCTCATAACCGCTCTGTTAACCATCAAGTCCAGCAGAAGTATCCGTTAAGCTAAATTTAATTTAATAAATTTAACAATAACGTTGCCAAGTAGTGGAATCCACGAAAGAAATACTTTATTGCGATTTTAGTAATTATAGAATAAGAGTTCATTTTTATGACCTGCAGCAAATCTAGTATTATAAAATATACAATCATGCGAGAAGATGGCAACACATCAGTTATGTGGTGCATACATGTATAATGAGTAACCTCTGGATTCTCTACATCAGAATGCTACTATCTAAGTATTCTGAAATGAAAGTGGTACAGAGTTACTATTCATGTATCTATGTATCCCCACACTACTAAAGCTATTTTATATATGATTACAGTTGTTTTCAACTGTAATTATGTCGAGTCATAATTGAGAGCAGATCAACGACTAATTCATCAGGTGGAGAAAAAATCGATGGCTAGAACAATGCTCTAGAAATACTGTCTCCATTTCAAAGAGTTCCCCAGACAGCAAAATTTTAGGGGGATTGATGGGGCCCGTTTGTCAAATCCAATTCGGGGAGAGCTTGGTTATGCTCATTGGCCCCAGTTGTGCACCCAATTTAGGGCCCACTAGGGTACCAAATTTGGGGCCCGTTTGGGCAAACAAGGTTTGCCCAATTTGGGACCCTCTTGGGCAAACCTTGTTTGCCCAAACAGGCCCCAAATTTGGTACCCTGTTGGGCAAACCTTGTTTGCCCAAACGGGTCCCAAATTAGTAGCCCTTTCCAGTTTCATATTGTGTGCCCAAAAGGGCTGCTTATAGTCTTTCCGTAAAAGAACTTAAATTGAAGAAATGCGTAATAAATGCGTACAGTCTGTCTAAATGCGTACAGTCTGTCCCTGCCCATAGAAAACAAAATCAATATACCAGGTTTCTAAGTAAAGAGCGACAGAATGAAAAATGTACAGTTTTTTATTACAATTCAATTCTGCATGTAATAAAATTTTCCTCTACCTATAAGTAGTTACAATGTGGCCAGTGAAATATAAGAGATAAGAAAAAGTTACTGCTTCCTGTTTTAGGCTGTTTAAAGCCATTTTATTAAGAAAAAGTAATGGCTTACTTTGTTTAAGCCATTTGACTTAGCCTTAGCTTATCCCTCAAATGCTAGTTTGTGAGGCGCCCTTGTAGTGGTATGGCCGTGGTTCGGCGCCATATAAATTGTTATTATTATTATTATTATTTTATATTACCCCATACATTTCTTTAACATCTCAAGAGTATCATCATGTTTTTAACACACACCATCTCATTAAACAAGCATACAAAAATACTGCAATGCTCTTAATTTCGGTATATTCCTACACTTGAGTATCTGCTACTCAAGTTTACAAATATACCAACATTAAGAGAAATAAAGTACCGTAACAGAATTATTCAACCGCATCAAAATAACAAGTTATTTACAATGATACAAAAAGTTTTAACAAAGTTTCATTGCTGAATTCCCACTTTAAAAGTTCATGTTCAAACGAAATTGAAAGGTGTAAAAATTGACACCATTGGCCCTTCTGCTGTTAAGTGCAAGAAAATGAAAATAACGACTAATGCAATAAAATTTTAAAAATGACTAGTACAACAAAATAAAAATAATGACTCAAAGTGCAACATAATAAAAGTAAATGACTCAAGTGCAGCAAAGTAAAAATTACCTGTTATTAATTATCATGCTATAATAGAAATACTTCAAAAAGACCTAATTTCTATGGCCAAACTTGAATGCAGCAGAAAATGCGAACACGACAAAATTTCAATTCCACAAATGCTGATTAGATTTAAAAAACACTGTCTGAGAAACTTAATGTCATAAAACATACACTAAAATCATGAATTATGTTTTGGCCCCTAGTTTGGCAGGTGCTGGTGCACCTGACGACAGGTAATTTTCTTTCTGTATAGTCTATTCTTTTCACTGAAAGCTTCGCTCTTGCCGAACGTCCGCCTTGACGATCCCTTGCAATGTAAAACTGAGAGCTTATTGCCATCTGTTGAAAACTCCGGCTTGAACAAAGCATTCCTTCTGACTCCATCTGAAAATGGAAAACCAAAATTGAAACAAAACAAAAGAGATTAAATCAAATGTGGAATGGCCTAGTATAAACTGCGATGCATAATATATCTGCGGCCATAAATACTAGTAAGAGAAGATGGTATGGTATCTTTCTTACCCCTGCTTGATCTATAAGGAAGATACCATTGAGGGAAAGCTGTAATGGACCCTTTTTAATGGTGCAGCAGTGAAATGTAAAAACCAAGAAATTTAAAGTTATGTTCTCATCATTTTTGGGTCCTATGTATTCGAATGAAGCAAAATAGAAATTCAAGTTAGCTGATCACAATTTAGGAGTAGCGATTTGATGAGAAATTTGATTTGAAAAATCAAACAGAAATGGAGATGCATGGAGATCTTTATATTTGTAGATGTTTGTTTCCTCACAAGGCCTTACTTTTCTGAATTGTGAAAAAAGCCATGGAAGAAAGAGAAATAAGTAATAATAATCGACCACAACTGCATGATAGAACTCTTCAATAACGGAAGCCCGTCAACATTAAATTACAACTGAATAACATCGGTCTGCTGTAAGCATGATAAAATATCATTGTCTGCCAGCCTTTGTATGCCTTTCTTAATGCCAAAATAACACATTTCTCCTGTCTCTAGACTACGAATGGGGTAGGCCTAAGTCTTTGGTGTCCTGAGCAAAGTTCAACTCCAATGGCCATTCAGGATTCAGGATTGAGAATAGATAACAATGAACCAAGTGAAGTACTTTTTGTTAATGTTAAGTGAAGTTACCCAATCAGCCAGTTTGGTTCCTAAACCTGTTTCAAAAGATTCAGCATCAGCTAAGACACCTGACTCTTCAGATGAAGTAATCTGATTGTTATCGTCACTATCTTTTAAATAGTTCTCATTGGTTCGAACTTCCAAGGTCAAGCATTTCAGCATTTGGTGATTCATCTAAAACATTGACTAATTCATCAATGGTTGAATTGATCTCCGCCCGTATGCGTCTACGGATCCCCCAGTAGGCCTACAACACTTACTCCCTGCGCAACTCTTGATCCAAATGCATTGGGCATTGCCGGTATTCAATATCCAGTTTCAAATAATTAAGACAATCGCATAGGCCTATGGTCCACACCAGTAAATGATATTAGGCCTACTTATTTTGGTTACTGTTGTTAGACAACTAAAATGCACACCGACGGTAGGCTATATGCCTACAGTTTGATTTCTTTTTAAATATGCTTCAAAGTTTATGTTTGGTATTATTGCCCTAAAACCTAAAATACCCGTGCTTTGTTCAACGAAACGCCCTACTGTAGGCTTACACTCTAGAAATACTATTAAACTCTGATGAGAAAATTAAAAAATCCAAACTATGAAGTAATAGACACAAGTAAACAAACTGGATCTAGTTACAATTAACCTAGCTACTCCTGGAAAATCGGTTTAGCAAAAATAAAAGGCCTACACATAATCGTACTCCCCTTTATTTCAAGCTTCTCCACAACACTTGCTCGAGTGACAGACGACCTCCACAGAGTCCACAGCGCCCGGTCCAACATCGTCCGTTGCAGCAACGGTCGCAGTTGTCTTTTCGCGCGCGTTCGTATACATACAATCGTTGAATTTCCTTCGGTCAACTCCCGTGCATATTCGTTCGCTGCTGTCAACTGAAGACCAGCACGAGAGTCAAAGTCCAAACGCGAGAGAGCCCTAGCTGTACGTGTCTGTGCACACTCTGTCGTGTATCATTGTATGTATTTCCCAATTTTCTCCTCGGCTTCTATAGTATACTCATCTAGGCTGCAAATTAAGCCTTCGCGTGCCTTTCCCCTCCTCCCTTCCTACTATCAACATCTAAAAAGTCGCGCCCACATACCGACAGCTGTATTGGGAAACCCAATATCGTCTCTCTCTGACTCAGTTACTCGTCCATATACTTGAAGAAGCCAGCACCAGCGCCACCACTGCCCACCAGGTTCCGTCTGTATCTGGGGCACAGTGGCAGATTGGTTAGAGCGCTGGCGCTGTAACGCGGAGAGTACGGGTTAGAGCCTCACCAGAGACAGTTTCTGTGTAGAAATTTTGAGCAAGTCCTTAACCCTATATGATATATTGCCTTGCAATAGCATATAGGCCTAATTGTATCTGCGACACCGTCGTGTGTGAACTTCTGAGCTTTGGAAGGAGGGCTATATCAAAGTACAGTTGTATTGTATAGTATATGTATTGTATTGTATAACTGTGTCTGCGTCTCTGTCGCACACAGTATCGGCGCGTGTCGTCGACTGGAGGGCCTTCGTATGAGTTAGAAAACTATTCACGCTTATCGCCTTTCGGCAACTGGATGCGACCGAGGCAAACTAAATAATAGTCAGTTCAGACTGTTCAGTTAGAATTAAATAAGTCAGAATTAAGCTATAAATTATTAAGTCAATACGAAATAATTAAGTCGGAAGTCAAATCATAAGAAGTCAAGTAGGCTAATAGTAATTTAAATTACAATTAAGTCAGAATTAGGGCAGAAATAAGTCGATCATAATTATATATAGCCTAACTTATAAGTCAGAATTAAGTCAAATCAGAAATGAAGTCAATTAGGCTAAGTAATAGTCATTTTAGCATTGACGTATTATAGGCCTATACGTCGATGCAGTTTAGTCAGAATTAAGTCATAAATAAGTAATTCAGAATTAATTAATCAAGAATAAGGCCTAATGTCACAATTAAGTCACGTCAGAAGTCAAGTCAGAATACTGAGAATAGACAAGTCAGAATATTCAAATCAGAAGCCAATTAAGTCAGGGTTAAGTCAAAGCAGATAATTAGTCAGAGGAAATCGGATCGATCGATTTGAAAAAATTATAGGATATATATACTTATGGGCACACGTAGGCCTACGTACAGCCCTACACATCGTTACCACACAATTAGGGGTAATATATTGTACGAGCATTAGGGTCCCTTTAGGGCAGAGGAAAATCCGCCGAAGCCACACATCGCTGCCACACAATTAGGGGTAATATTGTACGAGCATTAGGGTCCCTTTAGGGCAGAGGAAAATACGCCGAAGCCCAGGTCATACCCAAAACGCCCATTTGGGGAACGACTGGGGCCAATATCCAGTGCTGACTGGGTCGTCACATATATAACATCCAAAAGAAGCGCCTCTGAGTAGAACCCCTCTGACGAGATGCAGCGCTCGTGAAGAAGTTGGTGCCCTGCGTTGCTTAGCTATTATGTGGCTCTTTTAAATATTTGCGGTTTCCGATAAACACTAACTATGCGTCGGAACTTTGCAATATTCTTTCACCTCTTCAGTCGGTCCTAAATGCTGCCGCCAGATTAATTGCACGCCTACCACGGTACTCTCACATTTCTACTTTCAGGTTTGAACAACTGCACTGGCTTCCTCTCTCTGCTCGCATTAAATTCAAAATCCTCATTTTAATCTTCATGGCACAAAGGGGTCTTGCCCAAAATATTTAGCTGATGTATTACCTCGGCCTCTTTCAGCCTCCTCTCATCGACCACTACGCTCATCAAACAGACTTGAGCTTCTAGTTCGTCATACTAGAACAGCTATGGTTCAGTCCCGTTCATTTACCTCAATTGGTTCCTGTCTTTGGAATGCGCTGTCTCCATCTACTCGCTCTCGAATTCTAGCTAGTAACCTCTCTTCCACCTTTGCTTTTGGCCTTGCGCACTGGGAGCGCCTCTGAATGGTTCACCCTATGAGAGGCGCTTTATAAATGTTTGAATACAATACAATACAACAATCATTATCATTATAATGATTAAAATTATTATTTCATTTCATCACATACTCACATCGCCTGTCTGTGGGATGTTATGCTTTCTAACTGCTGCTGATGACTTTCGATATTTTCCCTTTTATGAAGTAAGACATCAGCTAAATATTTTGGGCAAGACCCCTTTGTGCCATGAAGATTAAAATGAGGATTTTGAATTTAATGCGAGAATATACGACATAAAGGTGTCTAAAATTCCCAAAGCTATAAATAAGTCTTCGTTTCAGCGCTATTGTGTTTGTCACTCTACATTTCTATCACTAATTTATTTGGGGCAGTGCCACTCCCAAACCTGGAGCTAATCATCTTTCATAATATTACTGTGACGTTAAACACCAACTAAGCAACCAACCTATGCATATATTATTTTCTGAGGCATATAATTATGTATGCCTCATTCTGCCTCATCGCGCATTCTGGTAGTGCCAGTCCCAAGTCTAAATAAAGGAGGAGGTTTTGCTAATCATCTTTGTATTGGCACTGCGTCGTTAAACAGCAGCTAATGAAACGCATCCTCTGGTGGTGCCAGACCTGTGGTTATGGCCAAAGCGGAGGGCGACACCTAATAATTATGACCTGGCGTCGTTCAACAACAAGAAACTACTTCTGCGATTTAGCTTAATATCAACCATCGACTGATGACTGGTTCATTATTACAGTGGCACTATAGAAGCTTCTAGTTTATGTTATAGTGGATTAGCAAAGGTAAATTGAATTTGCCCCCTACCAGCGGGAAAGAAGCTCTACGCTATCGTATTTATAGTTAAACACTGAGAAATGAAGAATATCATTAGACACCTTTAAAACTCGTTAAGTTATCGCTATAAATTATGATTTTTGCGCTTTCATTTATTACCTCCGCCACTACCCTAGCTGTGGTAGTGCCAGCCTCAAGCCTGGATAAAGGAGGAGGGCGACGCTAATCATCTTTGTTATGACACAGTGTCGTTAAACAGTAACCAAGCTTTCGTTTACTGTATTGCTGTTTGAAAATGTCGCTATCTGACATGGCATAATTAGACCATTGCAAAATAATTTAATAATTACATAACTTCGACAATACACACCCTGAAATTATATAACTCTGACACTACACTACCTGTGATAGTGCCAATCTATAGCCTGGAGAAAGGGGAGGGAGACGCCAATTATCAGGGTCGTTAAACAGAAACTAACCTTCCTATGATACCCCAATAAATAATGTTGAGGTTGCACTTGGAAAATCGTTGTGTAATGTAAATGTTAAGTCACTGCCCCTAGTCTGGTAGAGCCAATCTCAAGCCTGGACTAAGGAGGAGGACAACGCTAATCATCTTTAAAATCATCTTTAAAAGCAACTAACACAATCGACGAAGGATGGTAATTTAAGGGTTTAGTTGACGCGTGTGTATAATATAACTCTACGTTAGATTTCCAGATTCGAATAATACAGTAGGGCACCCAACGTTTCATATTACCTCCAGTGGCTACTGTTATCATTTTCTGGTGGGAGCACAGGTTCTAATTCAATATCGGCATCGACCACTCTAGCATCAGCAAAAACCAGATCGTATATAGGGTTTTGACTTTGAAGATCTTTTCATGTTTTCTTGGATTGTAATATTCGCACTATTACCACTTCATTTGTTATTTTAAGTAACCTATTCATTCAAGTAATTTGATATAGCGCCCCTACAAGAGACCTACTCAGAGGCGCTCCGAGCCCAGCCACGGCAGCAACAAATAGACTTAGCAACTTTTAAAATGCAGGCGCACTTCCCTTGGCTCTGAAATGCATTGGTGATTTGATGGATTCAGAATAATTCAACGACAGCTTATCACAACAATGGCCGTTGCCGTCGATAGAAATTAGTTTTGACATAATTTTGATTGAACAAAACTGACCAAAATAAAAATTTTAGCTTATTCTGACGAAAATAAAAATTATAGCGTATTTATTTATTTTAACGTATTTATTATACACCTTTAAATCGTGTCTTTTCGATTCAATAAGTAAATGAGCAGCGTAATGCTGATTATGTAAATGGGGACATTCACGCGATTCTCTAATTACTTTGATGTCAGTCATTATTGAACACTTCATTGCCCGCGAAGGCAGAAATTTAAACAATTAAATGGGAATTAGAATCGATCATAATTATTTTAAACGCTATATTGCAGAATCATATTACTCCGCCACTACCCAACCTGTGTCAATCCCAAGCCTGTATATACTTACTTGTTTACTTACTTATTTACTTACTTACTTACTTACTTACTTATATAGGAGTAGGATGACGCTATTAGATTAATTAAACGTACCTGTTGTTTCGACGATTTATTAAATGAAACTCGCCATAGTTTTTCTTCAAGTCAATTGTGAACTAATGTTTTGCATATATAATGAGCACAGGTGTTCCTTAGGTTGATATATATATAATGTGTATTCGATTGTTAAGCGTTTTAGTCTTAGGCCTTAGTTGCGCTGTCGGCTCGTGGGCGCTTGGCCTAAAGTAGCCTAAACTTTGGCTGACGATAGATTCTCTACACGTGCAGTTAGCGCGCCAAACTTAGAAACTGCTGATGACAGTGAATTTGAACAATACAGTGTAGTAGATGTTTTAATGCAGTAGAGAGCTGTATGTTAGAAGTTACAGTTGAGCTGTATTGATAAGAACTTTGATTGTACGTTTGAAATAACTGTGTTAAAAGAAAGGAGAAACATTCAAAGAACTGTGTCAATTTAATTCTTAAACAGTTAGAAGTCGTTGAGCAATTTATATGTAGAGATAAGGAAAGTTCTTGAGGTAGGTCACAACTAAGAAAGAAAAGAGTTGGTGACATATTTGGTGGCAGCGGTGGGATTCGAAACAACGTCTGGAATTCGAAACAACGTCTGGAATTCGAAACAACGTCTGGGATTCGAAACAACGTCTGGGATTCGAAACAACGTCTGGGATTCGAAACAACGTCTGGGATTCGAAACAACGTCGACTGGTGAATACGCATTTGAATCATTGGTAAATCTACGACAACGAAAGCCTCAACGACAAAGGTATAAAAGTTTGTTGTTTTCAAACAAAGAACAATCCCCAATACTTCAAACACAAAAGAAAACTCGTGTTTTCCAGAAAGGACAGCACTGAAGTAAAGAAGTAAGATGGAGAAATTAAGTGTCAAAAAACAAGCAGAACTGAAGAAGATGTCTTCTGAAAGATTAAAACAGCGCTTGTTAAAGGCTGGTTTTGAAGAAGAGAAACTGGAAGATATGTCACGTGAGGACATGTTAGAAGCGCTAGCTGAAGTCTGGCTTAAAGAAGAAGCAGAAGAAGAAGGTGCTGTCGGCGGTGTTGTGGAAAAGGTTATTGAAAAACCGCCTGGACTTATGTCTATGGAGATGATGATGCAGTGGATGATGATGAAAGAAGAAAGAGAGGAGAAACGGAGACAAAGAAGAGAAAGAAGAGAGACGAGAAAGAAGACAAGAGGAGAAAGAAAGAGAAAGAAACGGAGACAAGAAGAGAAAGAAATGCGACAGGAAGAATTACGTCTTCAGAGAGAAAAAGAAGAGAAGACAGGAAGAATTACGTCTTCAGAGAGAAAAGGAAGAGAAGGCAGAACGTCTTCAGAGAGAAAAGGAAGAGAAGGCAGAACGTCTTCAGAGAGAAAAAGAAGAGAAAGCAGAAAATGTAAGACTGGAAGAATTACGTCTTCAAAGAGAGAAAGAAGAATTGCAAAGGCAGCAATTTGAAATTCAATTAGAGCAATTGAGAAAAGATAGAGAAGATGCTGAAAGGAGAAGATTAGAGCAGATGATTGAATTTGAAAAGGCGCGGAAAAGTGACGAAGAGATACGTCAGCAACAGATTGAAGAGAAGAGACTACGTGAAGAAGAAAAGGAAAAAGTGCGAATTTCAGAGTTGGAGCGAGCAGAACAGGTTAGACAAGAAGAACTGAAATTACAGAAAGAAAGCATGGAGAAGGCGGAAGCGGAAAGACAAGAACGTTTAAAGTTGGAACAACAAAAAATAGCATTAAAAGAAGCACAACTCAAAGAGGAGAAACAAAATAGAGAAGCACAAGAACAAAGAAGGCAAGAAGAACGAGAAGAACAGAAAAGGAAACAGGAAGAAAGTGAAACGATGGTTTCGAAAATAAAGAAAATTGGTGATGCCATGAAACATGTGTTACCCAAAATGCCAAACGATATGATGGAGGTGCCATTATATTTCGAAACGGTTGAGAATGCGTTTCGTAGTTTCAACGTGCAAGAACAATTCTGGGTGAAGTTACTATTGCCATTGATGACTCCGAAAGCTAGAACTGTTCTAAACAGATTGTCATTCGCTGATTTAGACGATTATGAGATCGTGAAACAGCACTTGTTAAAAGAATTCAAGTTGACACCGAGAGAGTACAGATCGAAGTTTATTGATGCGAAGAAGACAGCTGAAGAAACGTATACAATGTTTACAGCTAGGCTGAAGAACTTGTTGAACTATTATGTGAAAAGTCGCAAAGTGGATAAGAATTTTGAGAAGCTGTTTGATTTGTTAGTGGCGGATAAGTTGAAAGAATCACTACCACCAGGTCCACTACAGTTTGTGTTGTCGAAGGAAGGAACTGATTGTTACGAAGCTAGTGTTGTGGCAGACCTAGCAGACATTCATGTTAATAATCGAATTGGTTTGGCAATTCCGAATAAGACAAGTTTTGGTTTTGTACCCAATGGCAAAAGAAATCAACAGTTCACTCCAAATTTTGGTTTTCATTGGAAGAGCAATCAAGAAACAGGAAATCAGTTCAGAGGTGCAGAAGTGAAACCAAATTCTCCGGTTGTTCACGAGAATAGAGAATCGATGATGGCCAGACAACGTCCGGTATATAACAAGTCACCACCAAGGTTTGTCGCAAGAGAAGGCAATGCATCGTTTACTCCATATAAAAGAAAAGAAAGCATCGAACAACGAGGTGCAGTGGTGAAACGTTGTCACAACTGCGGATCAGACAGGCATTTAATGAAATTCTGTCCAGTTCCTGTTACAACCTCAAATTATGGAAAACAAGAAAATTCGAGGGTGAATCGAATTCAAGTGGTTGACAATTCAGAAAGTCAAGCCACAGAACATCGGTCTCATTATTCTGAAGAAACTGAAGTAAAGTCAGTGATGAAATGTCACCTTTCACCTGATATTCAGAAAGAAATTCTATTGGACAATGGAATGCAGAAAGAAATGGCTGGAAAAGCTGAAAGTACAACATTAAAGAAAGTGTTATTACAGTACGTCGAGGTAGAAATTCGTGGAACAGCAGGAAAAGAACCAATAAAAGTAAAAGCACTGATTGATTCTGGAGCAGAGGTTCCGGTGATTAGTGAAGAATTACTGGAAGGCATGCAGGTGGAGCAGATTGGAAAAGTGAACTTACAATGCGTGGCAGGAGATGCCATTCCTGCAAAGTTGGTGAAAGTTGATGTAAGGCTGTGTTGTAACGATGTGGAAGAAGAGGTAATTCCGCATAAAGTCAAATGTTCACTTACACCTTATGTGACATTGATGTGTGCTAGTATTGCAAAAATGGGAAGCACAGAAAGATTCTTGTTGCATCCAGAAATCATTGCAGAACTTAAAGCCGTGCCACAAGTGAAAATGATACAAGGAGATGTGCAAGCGAATGTAACGACGAGATTGCAGAGTCAGCGAAAGAAAGTGGTAGATGTGGAAGAGGAAAGTGAAACTGAAAGTTCAAGCGAAGAGGAAAACGAAAGTGATGATCAACAAAGTTTAATGCAAGATGGAATAACAGCAGAGATGAGTGAACAAGAGATGGCTGCATGCAAGAATGGTAATCTAAATGAAACGAAAGAGGATAATGAGTGTGATGTGGAGATAGCAGATTTGTTTGAAGAAAATGAGAAAGACGAAGAACAACAGATGCAGATTGCAGACGCAAAGAAATTCGAAGAACAGCAGAGACAAGACGAATCATTGAAAGCATGGTGGAATTTAGCGCCAGATAAAGAATCTGAATTCTGCGTGGTAAATGGCTTACTGTACAAAAGATATCGAATATTAGAGCAAACGATATATCAATTGGTGTTACCAAAAGAGCGACGAATGAAAGTGATGGAGTTGGCTCACGAATCAGTATTTGGAGGACATCTTGGAGAAGAGAAAACTAGAGAACGAATAAAGTTATCTTTTACGTGGCCAAAGATGAGAAGAGATATAGTGAAATTTTGCAAATCATGTGAGAAATGTCAGTTAAAGGCAAGAAGTTTGGTGATGGACAGGGTTCCTATCACTCCAATTCCAAGAGAAGATGTGGCGTTTAGAAGAATTACGGTGGATTGTGTAGGACCAATCGAGCCAGCATCTGCTGCAGGTCACAAGTACTGTTTATGTATTGTCGATTCTTGCACAAGATGGCCTACAGTGTTTCTGTTGAAATCATTAACTGCGAAAGCTGTGTGTGATGCTTTAATGGAGTTGTTTATGAACGTTGGTGTACCTTCTGTGATCACAAGTGACCAAGGAACAAATTTTACTGCGAGTCTGACAAGAGAATTTCTGAATTTAATGGGGTGTAGTCCAAGATTTGACACGCCAGGTCATCCAGAAGCAGCTGGATTAGTAGAAAGATGGAACCAAACATTCAAGAAAATGATCCATCATGTAATTGTTGACAATCCAAGGCAATGGCATAAAGTAATTCCGTTTACAGTGTGGGCATTACGAGAAGTACCGAATGCAACTACTGGAATTGCTCCTTATATGTTGGTGTATGGAAAGATTCCGCGTGGACCATTGGCAATTTTAAAAGAAAGTTGGACAAGAGAAATTAATTTACCACCTCATATTGGAATCCAACCAGAAAAGTACTTGAAAGACATGAAAGCAAATATGGAAAAAGCATTACTGTTTGCAGAATCATATTCACGAGAGAAGCAATTACAGTATACGAATCAATACAACAAAAGAGCGAAACATAAAGAATTTGAACCGGGTGAAAAAGTCATTGTGTTATATCCGACTTCAACGAATAAACTGATTTCACGATGGCATGGTCCATGTACTGTCATACAACGAAGGTCAAAGTACTCTTATTTGATTGACATGGGTGACGATTGTCGAAAGATAATTCACGCAAATAAAATCAGAAAGTACATTACAAGAGCAATGAGTTGTGGATTAATCGTTGAAGAAGATGAAGACTTTGGTTCAGTGGTTGAACTGCTGACGAAGAATGACTTGCAAGATGAAAAGAATTCACTGAATCTTGATCCTGAACAGATTAGTCATTTAACATTATCTCAACAAAAACAATTGCTGGAAGTACTGAACAGATATTCTGATCGATTTTCTGAAAAGCCTGGATTATGTACATTGGTTGAACATGAAATTGAACTGAAACCGGAATTTCGTGAAAAGGAATTTATGGCTTACCGTATTCCACTCATCTATCGAGCAGAAGTTGAACGACAAATTAAAGAAATGCTTCAAGCCAACATTATAAAACCATCTTCGAGCAGAATGGCAAGTCCGCTGGTAATTGTTAAAAAGAAAGACGGTTCTCTGAGACTTGCCTGCGACTACAGATACATTAACTCGTTCACTGTGGATTGTAAATATCCGATGCCGATTGTAAAAGACGTGTTGCACAAAGTTGGAAAATCAAATGTGATCTCGATTTTTGATTGTCGAAGTGCTTACTGGACTTGTCCTGTTAAGCAAACTGATCAATGGAAAACTGCTTTTGTTACTCACAATGGACTGTACGAGTTTACTCGTGTTCCTTTCGGAATGATCAACTCAGGAAGAACATTTGTTAAAGCAATTAACATGGTTTTACAGCCTATAAATGAATTTGCTGAGCCCTATGTAGATGACATTGCTGTGCATTCAGATGATTGGAAGATTCATTTACAGCATTTAGATGCATATTTAATGCAAATGAGACTGCATAACATTACTCTGAACTTAAAGAAATGTATCTTTGGTAAGAGTGAGGTAAAGTTCATCGGTCATGTGGTTGGTTCTGGAACGATTCAAATGAATCCAGATAGAATTGAAAGTTTAATTAATTTGAAAACCCCAGAAACGAAGAAACAAATTAAGCAATTGCTGGGATTTTTTGGTTACTATAGACAGTTTATCAAAGATTTTGCACAGATTGCGAAGCCTCTATCTGATTTGACAAGCAAACATGTTTCAGATAAGATTGATTGGACTGATAGACATCAACAGGCATTTAATTTACTTAAAGATGCTGTACGCTCTAAAGTTGTTTTATATGTTTTTGATGTTGGAAAACCTTTTAATTTGTACTGCGATAGTAGTGATTTTGCAGTAGGAGCTGTTTTAACACAGATGGATGATAAGGGAATAGAGCGCCCTGTGTCATTTATAAGTCAGAAGCTGACTGACACCCAGAAGAGATGGGCAACTGTAGAGAAAGAAGCCTATGCTATTGTTTGGGCTCTAAATAAGTTAAAAGAGATAATAATTGGATCTAAAGTTCACATCTTTACAGATCACAATCCTTTAACTTATCTGACTGAATCTATGTCTAAGTCTGCTAAACTGGTGCGTTGGGCTTTAGCACTGCAAACTTTTGATGTAGAAGTTAATTATAAGAAAGGACGATTAAATGTTGTAGCAGATTGTTTATCTAGATTATAAGATTGTTTATTTTACTGTATTATATAGTATTAAGTTTATTGCATAATTTAGTACATGATGATTTCGCAAATTTTTAAGTTTAATTTGCTCAATCCAAAGAAAGGGAAGGAGGTTAATGTGAACTAATGTTTTGCATATATAATGAGCACAGGTGTTCCTTAGGTTGATATATATATATCTATATCGGAGTCCCCGCCTGCTGGACCGTATGAAAGCAAGATTTCTCGAGTTGACCCGCCGGCCGGGATAAGGCGGTACATACATACACAGGTTTACGAGGGGCGTACGCCTTATACAAGAGGGCCATGCGCTGGCTTACACTGGGTGCCTCATTCGGGGTGGGGTGTATCTGGTGTCACTGAAACACACGGTTAGACTCAGAACCCGCTAGTTCCTTCTGTAAAGACACTCCCTATTCCCTGCCTCCTAGACCGCATGACCAAACTGTCTCACGGCTGACAATTTAATGATAAAAACGTTGTTAACAAGAATGCTTTAATAATGTTTAATTTCATGTAAACCAAAGTGCGGTTATGCAGTTGGATAAATAAAGAATAACCTTACTTACTTACTTTACATTCCACACATACATACATACACATACATACATACATACATACATACATACATACATACATACATACATACATACATACATACATACATACATACATACACAGGTTTACATACATACATGCATCCATCCGTTCATCCATCTATCCCTCAACTTATGCATGTGTGTCTGTGTTTGTGTCTGTCTGTCTGTCTGTCTTTCTATCTGTCTATCCAAAGAACTATCCGTCCATCTATCCACCCAACTAACTATCCGTCCATCCAACCATCCATCCATAGTGATTGAAGGGGGATAAGGCGGTCAGTAATTTTCTCCAAAGATAAGAACAGAACGACTCGCCTGTTGAAGTGTATTATATTACAGAGTGTAGGACATTATCCCCCCGGACATTATCCCCCCCGGACATTATCCCCCCCCCCCCGGACATTATCCCCCCCAGGGTAGGACATTATCCCCCCCAGTCTAAGATATAATCGTATAATATTCTTGCCGAAATGCAGGAAAATGATGAGAATAGTTGTTGGCCTAAATGGCCAGGTACGAACGAGTTAACTCGTACTTCAAATATATGCTGCCAATCAACGCTGCCTCTTGTAATGATAGCTCACATTTCGAGTCTGGCCCTGGCTTGTCGACGCTTTTCGACAGGGCTGACGCGTGTCAAATTTACGCCAGGAATGCCTCGTGTCAAATTTACAATAGGGCTGTCGGGATTAAAATGTTCTAGAGGGCTGTGGCGTACTGCTAATAAATGGTCTGGCGGTCAAAGTGTTTCGTACTGCTTATGAACTGAGCGACATTAACAAGTCTTAAGTTATATACATATATACATATATATATATATCCATATATATCTATATATATATAGGATAACATATGTACATGTATATATAAATACATATATATACAAACATACGTATAAATATGTACATATACATATATTTACACAGAGGGGGGATAATGTCCGGGGGGATAATGTCCTACGCAAAATCGGGGGGGATAATGTCCGGGGGGATAATGTCCGGGGGGATAATGTCCGGGGGGATAATGTCCGTTCCCCATATTACAAGACCCCACTGCGTCGGTTAAATTCCAACGTAGATGCACATGCCTGCCAAAATATGGTCCTATTCATAAATTATATATAAGACCCCACAATGAGAGTTAAATTCTCATCTATATACAAGTCGTGGCATGTTTATGCTATCGTGGGTTTCTGTGGCCTGTATGAATGCCCTCATAATTTATTATTAATTGGGTCCTCTCCTTACATTGAAATTGACAATAATAATTGTGAACCATCTACACATAATATCGACAAATTGAGTGACTGTCGAAATTTCATGTGAGATTTGTTTCCCAAATTAAGACGCCAGTTATTGTTATTGAGAATAGACAGGTTTTAGTGCAGGCATAGATACAGTGCTAAGAACTGAAATTTCTTGTAAGATGTGAATGCACTTTGGAGTCAAGACAAAAAACTGAAGGGAGAAGGTCTCTGTCCTATATTTCATTGTATTACAATACATTAGTATGATTAGATTACGTTGCATTACATTGTAGCAAATCACATCTAATGTGCATTGCATGGCATCATATTACATCTTATCACATTACAGGTTTCATATAATAAAATAAAAGCATATTCTATCAACATGGCCAATTAAAAATTAAAAAATTATCTCGGAGAGGGATCCGTTCTTCTCCCATTCCTTTGCTCGCGTACCTTCAGCTGTCTTGAGTGCCAAAAACGAATATAATAATAATAAAAATAATAATATTATCATTGTTATATAATTATAATGATGATGATGATGATGATGATGATGATGATGATGATGATGATGATGATGATGATGACAATAACAATAACAATAACAATAACAATAACAATAATAATAATAATAATAATAATAATAATAATAATAATAATAATAATAATAATAACAATAACAATATGACAATTTGGTAATGAACACGTTTATTATGCTGCCTGATGGTGTCACTGCATGGTGGAAGAGAATCAGTCTCTGGTTTTCCCAAACAAAACATATCGTGCCACCCCGAATGTCTTGACATTGTCATTTGTTTTATACAATCTTACTACAAATTTCTCTACATTCGCTATAGCATTCTATGAGAGGGAATGTTCCCCAATGCAGAAAGTAAGCGGGAACTTTCCAAGTATGTTTCGCTTGCATTCTTTTTATCGATCCCTGCTAAATAGGATATCACATCATATCCAGTTATAGCACGAAAAGCCAAAACATTTTTGCTTAATTTATCCTCCCTACTTAAGGCAATTGTGTGAATTGAAATGAGCTATCGCTTTGCTGATGTTCCTGCCATCACCCACACCTCATCACATTTAAAGCGTCGATAGTGATGCAACAACAGCAGAATCACGTCGATATCCCTTGTACAGACAACCACGGTTTTCAGGTTTGTCTGCGAAGCATGCACAATTATTCTGGTAACAGCTTCTTCATGTGTTTCTGCTAAGCTAGACACATCGGACACGGCAGTAGAGAGTGACATGGGGAATTTCCCCGCGAGGAAACCGCGGTAACCGCGGTAAATCCCTCGGTAATGGGGACAACAATTGCGGTAATACCGCGGTAATGGGACAACAATAATTGCGGTAATACCGCGGTAATGGGGTTTACTCTCGTGGTAATACCGCGGTAATGGAGAATAAGCCGGCAATAAACCCGAGTGATGTTAAGAACTTGAGAACTGATAAGGAGATTTGTTATTTCGTGAAGCCTTCTATAGTCAGAAATAGTCAGGACTTGGTTAATGCAAACTGTCGATAAGATAATAACAGACTATTGCCGTCTGCAATACAAATAGATTTGTAAGCTAAAAAATTTTATTTTTTAAATTTGAATTGGTGTAAATCTTTTGCGGAGAATGTGATGTCGTCCTGCGGGGATGGGGTGGGGCTGGGGAGAAAACCTGCGGGGATGGGGCGGGGATGGGGACAAACCCTGCGGGGATGGGGCGGAGATGGAGAAGACTTACTTGTTGCGGGGCGGGGATGGGGACGAGATTGCCTCCCCATGTCACTCTCTACACGGCAGTAGACAATGCCTTAGGCTATCTTCTTCCACGAAGCCACCAGCAACAACTTATCTTCTTCCAGGAAGCCACCAGCAACAACTGCATCTATGTCACTATATGTGGCTGTTGAGAGCTGAATTGATTGGAATGCAGCTAGACCAGCCTTGTTTCAGGTTCCACTCTTTACTGGCAATGCCCAGTATCGATCAAAGACAAAATCGACCCTATTGTAGCAAACAGAAAGTTTCTTCACAGGCGTAACATGCTATCTACCAGGTCACCAAAATATGTCTTCGATTTCGGAGGTTTGCCTATTGCTTGTACCATTGCTTGTCCATCAGTAATTAAATATGATGCCTCTGTTACAGAAATGCTGAGTGGACAATGGACATGCTACTTCTGCTGATGTTGAAACGTCTTCTGTTACTGCATTCTGTAGTGGTGTTCCTCTATGCAATGTTATTGTTGAACAGACAAAGCAGTGATTCTATCGTGCCATAACTGGATGTGATGTGATATTCATTCTATTTAGCAGGGATCGGTAAAAAGAATGCATGGAAAACACACTTGGAAAGTTCCCGCTTACTTTCTGCATTGGGGAACATTCCCTCTCATAGAATGCTATAGCGACTGTAGAGGAATTTGTAGTAAGATTGTATAAAACAAATGACAATGTCAAGACATTCGAGGTGGCACGATATGTTTTGTTTGGGAAAACCAGAGACTGATTCTCTTCCACCATGCAGTGACACCATCAGGCAGCATATTAAATTTGTTATTTACCAAACTGTCATTTGGGGAAAGGCCTATCTTCCACGGAGTGTGGATGTAGAAGGTGTTCTCGTACCTGTAAATCATGCACAGTTGATAAGTGTAGCACCAAGTGCTGCTGCTGTCGAAGTGCTAACTTTCCATGTATACTTATGTGCAATTGCATTGACTGCAACGAATGTTTGAAATAGCCAGTTTGGCCACCATCTTGTTTTTGGTTTCCGGGCAGAGCTGCATATGTGTCTTTAGTTCCAGCGCATTCCTTGACCCCGAAAATGTTGATTTAGACTCCAAATTCATGTTTCCATTACATAAATGACTTCACTTATAGCCATTTGAAGATAGTGGCCGCCATTTTGACCGCCATTTTTTTTCCTGGCAGTGCTACATACGTGCTTTTAGTTCCAGCGCATTCCTGACATTTAAGATGTTAATTTTGACACAAAAATCATGTTTCCATCACATAAATGACTTCAGTAATAGCCATTGAAGATATTGGACGCCAGTTTGGCCGCCATCTTCGTTTTGGCTTCCTGGCAGAGCTGCATATGTGTCTTTAGTTCCATCGCATTCCTTGACCACGAAAATGTTAATTTAGACTCAAAATTCATGTTTATATCACACTTTTGAATTCATTTACAGTCATTTGAAGATTCTGGTCGCCATTTTTTCCGTCATTTTGTTTCCTGGCAGTGCTACATACGTGTTTTTAGTTACATCGCATTCCTTGACCCCAAAAATGTTAATTTAGACTCTAAAGCACGTTTCTATCATATACAATACGTCACTTGTAACCATTTGAAGAAACTGGCCGCCATTTTGACCGCCATTTTGGTTTCCTGGCAGTGCTATACATATGTCTTTAGTTCCATCGTATTCCTTGTCTTCGAATATGTTAATTTTGACACTAAAATCATGTTTCCATCACATAAATGACTTCAGTAATAGCCAATTGAAGATACTGGCCGCCATTTTGGCCGCCATCTTGTTTTCCCATGCAACCGCTAAAAATCCAGCTTGCTATCCGCGGTTTTCGTTTTCAGCGGGGTCAAATTAGTCTAGAAACACCGGGTAGTAAATTGTTACATGATTTGCTTCTAACATTTTGAGATTCCAAGCCTAGACTAAAGGTCCTTGAGTCAGCCTGTAAGACTTATAGTGACCAGTTGGGGCGGCTAAGGTCAGCGACCTCGGCCGACTGCAAATTGAGGGTTACTGCGCCATCGTTGGGGAAAGACAAGAAAGTGAAAGAGAGAGTGAGGGAGAGACAGAGATAGAGGCAGAGGCAGAGACATAGAGAGACAGAGACAGACAGACAGAGATAGAGAGACTCAGAAAGAAAGACAGACATGCAGACAGACAGACATTTCTTAATGTTTCCCCATGTATATTCCACTTGTGGGTTTCTGAAAATGTGCTATTAATTTCTATTATTGTTATTGTTATAATCATTACTAAACCCTATTAGGCCATCATTATTACTATTATCGTCATCATCATCATCGTCGTCGTCTTCATCGTCGCCCTTTATGTATTGTATTGTATTGTATTTGAACACTTGTTATAGCGCCCCTACCAGATTTCCCATTCAGAAGCGCTCCCGACTACTGCGCGAACGCTGAATCGGAGTTTCACGCCGAAGCGCATGAGCAATTGCGAGTGAAGGACTTGCCCAGGGTCCCTACGCGCTACTACTACTGCCATACTACACCTCGTGTATTTTTGTAAATGTATTATTATTATTATTTTTTTTTTCCCGAGGTAGTACTAATCCCTCAGGCTGTAAAAACTAATATCCGGAGAAAGGAAGATGGTTTTCTGGAACGGTTTATCCCTCGGCAAGATCCGGCTTTATTATTATTATTATTATTATTATTATTATTATTATTATTATTTTTTTTTGCCCTGAGGTACTTCATTCCCCAGGGACTTAGAAATTATAAAAGCAATGTGTCTGGAACGGCTACTCCTCATCCATGTCGGGCGTGGGTTTGATAAAAGTGCCACTAAATGCTACGGCGTTGAAGCGTTGTAGGCCTACTGTGACCGAGATCCTCTGAAAAATGTAGCTGGTCTCTCTCGGTTCACCCGTAGTTATTATTATTATTATTATTATTATTATTATTATTATTATTATTATTATTATTATTATTATTATTATTATTATTATTATTATTATTATTATTATTATTATCATTATCATTATCATTATCATAATCATAATCATAATCATAATCATAATTATAATTATAATTATAATTATTATATTATATTATTATTATTATTATTATTATTATAATTTATTATTATTATTATTATTATTATTATTAATTTTAATACACGGGCTTCTGCTTCTGTTGCCATAATCATTTCTCACTCAGAAGCGCCATACCTTCTAGATATCGACATTGTGGGGCGCGGTGGTGCAGAGGTATGTTCGGTGCCCTGCAGTCGGAGGGTTGCGGGTTCGAATCCGCCTCAAGACGCCGCGTAGGGACCCTGGGCAAGTCCTTCGCAGACTTCGGTTAAGGCCTTACTAATCTAATTTTAGAAACATAGGCCTACCTATGTACATGAATTTAAATGCACTGGCATGTTATTCACTGAACCAAACTGCCTGTCAAAATAACCGATCTTCCCATTGTCCATCTCTCTTTCCTCTCCATGACATTTGGAAGACTAGGTTCACTGCAGCTTCTTACTTGTTTAAAGTTTAGGAGACTGCAGCTTTATATTATTATACGGTATATTAGTCGAAGTCATTAATGTCAGTGTTTCAATGATAATGATGATGATGATGATGACGACTAGGACGACGACGATGACGATGATGATTACGACGACGATGATGATGATCACGAAGAGGACGACGACGATGATTATAATGATGACTACAATGATGATAATGACTATAATGATGATGAGTTATGTTAACTATAATGCTGATGCTGCTGATGATGATGATTGTGATGATGACAACGACTGTAATGGTGATGATGATGACGATAATGATGACGAGTTATGGTCATGATAAACCGCCGCTGCTGCTGCTGATGATGATGATGATGATGGTGGTGGTGGTGATGACGATGATGACGACGACGACGATGATGATGATTCATTGCCAATATGTTCGAACGGTTTATAGGTCTATCTATTTGTATGGATTTCTGGTTATTTACTTCAAAGCATCTCTTTCTAAAGGTTACGACATATTGTGGCCTATACATGTAGATTAGGATTTCAGGTTCTGACTTGTATTAACAATTCCACTTGGAATGGGCTGTCGCTTACGTTACGCTTGCTGCCCCGGAATGATTTGCCTGCTTTCTACCAACTGTTAAAGGCCTTTCTGTTTGGCCGTGGCTGGGCTTGGAGCGCCTCTGAGTAGGTTTCTCGAAGAGGCGCTATATAAATATCCGGAATGAATGAATGAAAGTATCTTTTGGAGTGGAATATGACAGCAGAATGTCCATAAATGTTTTGTCAAGACTTTACGAGCAGTACTGCTGTTGGTTATTTGGTGAGAAAGCACTTGAGGTGCTTACATATTATATATTATTTGTACATATTCATGGGCGCCGACTCTGCGAGGCCCGTGAGTGCTCAGCTTCTGACACAGACCGACCGAATTGACCTTTGCTAGGGTCATATCCAACCCTTTCTGCAATGACTCATTCATCTGGCATCTTCTATGAAAGCGTAAACAGGTTAACTCCACACAGGCATGCCCTGCGGGGACAGCGTGTGGCACTCCTTTTTCGGCGCACTTTTACAAAAACCGTTTGCAGTGAAATGTCCAAATGTCCCCACATGGAATTTGTGAGGGAGCAATAGACTAACAGATAGCCAACTTACCACGCATTGACGGAAGGCTACATAATGAATATATTAGAGCATATTTCCCACCAGATGGCCGGATTTTACGAAAATGTTCATCAGGGCAGAGTGTGTGGATTGTGTGTGCACACGATACACACAGAATCCACACACATTGTGAGGACATGACCCCACAGAGAAAACTCAATTTTACACTGGATATGCACAAATCAAGCAATTATTAGTCTTTTCCTTAAGTGGACTTCCAAATTGTCCCCAGAAGGAAGCAGGACCCCACTAGGTAGCTTTTGAACTGATGATAGGCAGCGTAAGGTAGTGAATACAAGCACCAGTCAAAGATTAGGAGGCATGAAATCCAGAGTCTCCTTTGTCTGCAGTTCAACAGTTTCACGAGCTCAGTGAGCTGGAGCGCCATCTCGTTGGAATGTGTAATAATCCGAATATACCCTGGATATCAAACAACAATTCTTCCGACAGCAAACAATCACGGGGAAAAGTTCCACTTATTTTTCCGCCTGGTTCTATTAAATGGATTTCCGTTTTACGACGATCCGATCATCCGACGCACCAATTTTTTGTCATACTTAAATTTTGATGCAAATGACGTCATTATGACGTAATTATTTGATGACAGGAAATTTTACATTTTAACCATGTTAGCAAATTATCTCAGGATTAAAATGGTTTTGGAATTTTAAAAATCGATGAATATTTACTAGTTTATTTTCATGATAACAAAAGGGTCCCTTTTTTATCCCGGACACAGTGTATATATATATATATATATATATATATATATATATATATATATATATATATATATATATATATATATATATATATATATATATATATAGGTGTGACCCTATATAGGTGTGTGCATGCATATATATCTGATGCTGCAAGTTCAACATATAAATTGTTATTTGAGTGTCATATGTATATAGGCCTATGTATGAATATATAAAATTATGTATACATGTATGTATGTATGCATGTATATATGTTTATATGTATGTTTGAGATATATATATGTATATATATAATCATATATACATATAGGCCTATATAATAATTAACTGATACTGTTATAGATCTAAGTTTAACATATTTGTTATTTGAGTGTCAGATATATATATATATATTTATTTTTGTATATATATTTATATATATATATATTTGCCACTCAACTTTATACATATACATACATATATATATATATCTGATACTCAGTACAGGTTCAAAATCCTCACTTACAAGGACCATCTAATGGCAGGTCTCACTTGGGGTAGGTTTGGCCGTAATCGAAATTGCTTGAAATTACGCAATTTGTAATTTAATTCAATTACAGTTTTCTATGTATTTTGTAATTTAAAAAATATGTTTCATATCTCAAAGTAATATGTAATTTAGTAACATTTTTCCGAGTAAAGAACACCGTTGGAATTGGAACTTGGCAAGGCCTTAGCCATGTGCATGTCAAAAAATCACGCAACGATCATCAGTTTCCCAGCACAACTTCCTCAAAATTACTCGAAAAAATGTAATTGAATTACAAATTACAACTTACTTAGAGACATAAAATATAGTTTCAAATTACAAAATACATAGGAAAATGTAAATTAACTTAAAAATAAAAATTAGCAGTTGCATAATTTCAAGTAATTTCAATTTCAATTGCTACCCAATATTTCTGGCCACGTCTCCCAAACGCTAAAACTGCTAATTTAGGTTGCAAAATCTGGTGTATTGCTCGGCAAAGTAATGCTTGAAATTACGAAAATCTTGGGGTCATTTATGACCCCAACAGTCTTTCGTTGATATCATGTAGGCGTCAATAGGCCACCCATTCGCGATAAGTAAGTAAGTAAGTAAGTAGTTTATTACCACAAAATAAAGCAAAATGACAATGCACAAATTTTACAAACCGAGTGGTGGGCTACTGGTGAAGTCACACAGGACTCATCTCGCCGGTCACCCTACGATAGGTTCTCCTTAAACCTGGAAATATATGTGACAAATTCCTAAAATAGTTTGAAAAAATATTGAATGTTAACAATTTTACGACAACAATCATACGCGTGGGGTCATAAAAGACCCCACCTGGTATGATTAGGGTTAAATGGAATTGTTACCTCGCGTCGTCAAAGGCCTTTGATACCTTAAGAAGTCGTTAAGCTGTTCGAAGTCATAATGTAGCTACTAGTAAACCTGCCCTCAGGTATCAGGGATCGGGTTTTGGACCAGCTAACTTTATAACAGCCATTTCAAAACTCAAGCCGGTCAACCCTTCAGACAGGTTAATGAAATATGCTGATGACACTTATCTGCTGATACCAGCCTCACATAGTGCAACGATCGCAGCAGAACTAGATCACGTCACACAGTGGGCTGCAACCTTGCTACTTAATGACAGCTTATGACAACAAAGGCCGCAGTCTACAACCAAATAGTTACACTCTCTATTATTTACTACATTGGTTACCTTCGTTTAAAAGTGTCTAACTCTAGGAGTTTTTTTATTTACTTAATGTGCTGTTGTTTTAACGACATAAAGAATTAAGAATCCAAGTCGATTTGGGCGCCTAATCCTCTTTCATATAGCATCTGTGGACAACACTTTTATGGTGTTTAAAAAGGTCTCAATAACCAGTCGGCTAGAAGTTCTTGGCTTAAATAATGTCATTATAAATACGTTTTAAAGGTGTCTAAAGAGAGCGCTCTAACCAACTACTATTTATCCAGCTCTGGCGAACCTCGCTATCTTCTATCAACAAAGATTGACCTATACGTTGATTGATTTTATAATCTATCTGAAGGATTAAGAATATACCTAAAACTTATTAATAATAAATTATCCTGAGCTGGATATTAATACGCTTTCGAAAACCTCGAGAGCCTTTTGTCTGAGAAGAGATCCTTCAAAGACGTCAACGACTGACGGTGATATCAATGGCTTCGGAAGTTTTCAGAATAGCTCCAGCGAAAACGAACTGTTGCTAGATCTGATCCTATGGCAAATAGTCAATACGTCAGTCAATAAGTCCGTTGGTCAGTCAGTCATTAAATCGGTCAACAACTGAAGCAGCATTTGTGATTTCAACTTCTAATGGCTATCGTCTGTTGTCCTAGACTAAATGATTTCCTTTTTCTGCTGGTTGCTAGGTAATGCATGGATGCTGCTAGGTTACTACTTACCAATTGTTCATGCCAGATTCCCATGACAACGGCTGGTCCCAGCGTCCTAGCTGGGTTCATACTCGATCCCGTGTACTTTATCTGCTCAATGAGAAAAATACACCACGACAGATAATGCTAGTGTAAGGCCCCGCATGTATGTGCGTATGTACAGTATATATATATATATATATATATTTATATATATATATATATATATATATATATATATATATATATATATATATATGTATGTGTGTGTGTGTGTGTGTGTGTGTGTGTGTTTGTTTGTTTGTATGTGTGTTTGTGTGTGTGCGTGTGTGTGTGTGCTTGGGTGTGCACAAGTATTGATTGGAATCTAATACGTAAAGTAAGACAGGCAATGTACTAACAACATCAGTCAGTTAGGTTAATTAACATTCGTTAGATGCAGTAAGTTACGATGATGGTATGGTAACGTGGAGTGAATTAAGATGACGGCGGATTTCTGATAGGAATATACCAGTCCACGAGTTGACAGTAAACACCTTTTTAACGTAGTTATATGATGCTATATAAATATTCGCCTCCGTTGAAAAATTAATCTGGCTTCTTCAGCACAAGATTTGGCTAATTACGTCGTTCAATTGAAACTACTACTAATGCCGTACGAACGGTGCGAACTGTAATCAAACAGTGTCGTTAAAAATAGCATCTAACCAGTTGTTATTATTGGAGAAATGAGAAAATGTCAAGAGTGTCATTCTCTGACGACAGCGTGTCGTTGCATACCCACTGCAAATAAGCATAATCTGTTGTAGACTTACTTATTGGATAATTATAATAATCCTGGATGCCTTGGTATTCATAATATATCATGATGAAATGGAATAGTTAGCTTGATGATAATATGTGTGCAATGAGCTGATCTGCTGTTGACAATATTTACTTAAATAATCTGTTCGTTTGTCATAATGAGGTTCATTTAGGACCGCTCGTCTGCTTTTTCTACGTCTGATATGGTGTATTTCACACTTAAAAGATGGGTATACACTTCACAACGTTCCTTTGAAAGCTTACAGCAAAGAGTCGTATCAAAATGAGCTACACTGTAGATCCACAGTTTAACGGCAGCTACACGGCTCTAGCACACTTTTATATAGCATCACATGAATTCGTTAAAAAGGTGTTCAGCATCATCTATTATGGCAACAAATGTCGTTCACGTCGACAGAAATTATTCCGAGCAGATCTTACCGTTCCGATGGCATAAACTTTGTTTCTCTTTTCTTTACATTTTGTAAATGTTGGTTGTTGTTTCTACTTATGTGACGTGGTAAAGGTGTTCATTATCACAGTGGAGGATATATTATGGGAACAAACGAGGCTATGACTAGTGGCTTATACTACACACCTTTTTGACGCATTTGCGTAAACCTATATAAAACAAAACTGTAGCGCTATTATCACTGGACAACACATTTTTTAAAAAGTCATGTTACTGAAATGAAATTAGTCAGTTCTTATCAATTTGTATGTGCTGAACACGAATATGACAGTGAAATTGCAGAATTGGCTCTAGTTTTTTTAATCTCATATGAAGTAATTTTATATCGCACAATGCATTCCAATAGTGATACACTTACGGTTAATATTTGTAAAAACCAGGTCATAGACTAGTTCTTAGATTTTTGGCCTGTCTCTTGTACATCTGTTCGGGAGCATCTCTGCGGAGTGTCCAGCAGTAGTCAGCCAACATTGTAGTGGACCATTTTCCCTGGTACCTTTGCTCCATTGTTGCGATATCTTGATGAAAACGTTCGCCATGTTCGTCACTAACCATACCACAGTTGTCAGGGAAGAAATCCAGATGGGAGTGAAGGAAATGCATCTTCAGAGACATATTGCAGCGAAATTTCTGGTACTGCTTGAGCATGTCTTCTACTAGTTCCTTGTAGTTTTCTGCCCTAACATTCCCCAGAAAGTCTGTAGACACTAGGCGAAAAGCATTCCATGCTTGTTTCGCATCACCCCCCAGCAAGTTGTTGAAGCGGTCATCTTTGAAAAGTTTTCTAATCTGAGGACCCACGAAAACTCCCTCTTTAATCTTTGCTTCGCTGAGTCGAGGGAATTTTTCATGCAGGTATCGGAAAGCTGGCGAAGTGCGGTCCATGGCTTTCACGAAGTTCTTCACCAAACCTAGTTTGATGTGAAGGGGTGGTAGTAGGATTTTGTGAGCCTCGACCAGAGCTGGGTGCTGGATATTCTTCTGTCCAACTGCAATGTTTTGTCTGGGAGTCCATTCCTTCCGCACGTAGTGCAACTCTTTTGCCCGACTATCCCACTCACACAAGAAACACATATATTTTGTATATCCTTGCTGCAGTCCCATTAAAATGGCAACTACCTTCAAATCACCACACAGGTGCCATTTGTACCTGTTATAGTCAATGTAATGCAGTAGCTGTTTTAGGTTATCGTATGTCTCTTTCATGTGGACAGCATGCGCTAATGGAATAGATGGAAGACGGTTTCCATTGTGCAAAAGCACAGCCTTAAGACTCAGTGTCGAAGAGTGTATACAAAGAGTCTCCGTTCTTGTGGGTCATGAGTGATCTGTAAGGCATTCATGAGGTCGTCAATATTGGAACAGAATACCAGATTACCTTCCTTCATAAAGAAAGGTTCCAACTGCTGATGGCGCTTTCTATATGAAGTGATTGTGACATCTTCTTCTAAAAGATTCCATTGTTGGAGTCTTGATCCTAGCAACTCTGCCTTGTTTTTGGATAAGTCCAAATCACGAACAAGGTCATTTAGTTCTTCATGTGATATTCTGTGTGGGGTTGATGATGCACCACAGTGAAAATCGGGATCACTGCACGCTGACGGACCAGGAGAAGAACATGTCGGCTCACCCTTGTCCTTATCAGATGAATCAACGAAAATATATTCTGCTGGAGGTTCTGGAATAGGAAGTCCCTCACCACGTGGAACTGGTCTCAATGCAGACGGAATGTTTGGGTAGACTATTGTCGACTTCTTTTGCTTCGTTATTCCACCGGAAAGAGGAGGAACCAAGCAGAAGTAACAGTCATCTACGTGGTTGCTTTGCTCTCTCCACACCATGGGAACTTCAAACGGCATTGATGGTCTTTTACCATTCAACCACTGTGAAAGCTGTGTTGTACATGTAGCACAGCATATATGAGGGGCCCATGGCTTGTCTTGGTCACCAACCTTGCATCCGAAGTAAGCATGATATGCCTTCTTGACTTGAGAAGTGATACTTTCCTTCTGGTTGGCAAATGTCACTTCCCCACAAATGTAACAAAAGTTGTCCACAGTATTTACGCACTTCCGAGGCATTACTGTTGTGTATATTCGTTTAATTTGCAAAACAGGCTGACACACCGCAACCTGGTACATAAAGATTCTGTATTGTAACTAAATGGATATTGTATCTAATTTTAATCTAAATGGATAAAGTAATAATAGCTAGTTTTATAAAACAGTAACTTAAACTGTCTCGCACAAAGTCTGTAATATTGTAAATGCTCAACGAATGGATACACAGTTTAACGGCAGCTTATGACAACATAGGCCGTTGCCGCCGACAAAGATTAGTTTTTGGCATATTACAGCTCTTACGACTCGGCTTTATATAGTACACTGCTGACGTCATCTTACGTCAGCAGCCGACTGGCTGTACTTTTACATTGCATCAGAAAATGACGTAATATAAAAAATGAACTGTGCATGATTGTGTCCATGATGGGATTATGCAATGAGGTGGAATATTACATCATTCTAGACTTATTTAGGATATTGTCGCAGTTCTACTGCATAAATTTACATGGTGAAACATAAGAAATGAACTATATGAAATATTTTCAAAACGAGAGCCAATAAAAACTTTTTATGGTTATATTCGTGTTCAGCACACCAAGATGCTACACATTAGGGCCTTTTCCAGTCAGTAACGATTTCTATGTTGACCAGTGTAATCCAATGACTTCTATAGCACCTTTATTATGTCCAGTACATAGGCTACGGCGGTTATGATGGTTTAGAGTGATTTTGTAATCACACTCATAATTAATTGTGACAGTCAGGTCAAAATCCGAAAGATAAATGAAAATGTACACAATTTCATATAACGACTATTATTATTTAAATGAGATTTAGAAAGATGCTATGTTGGCAAAGCCCACATATTCTGTGCTTCAGCGTTGTAAAGTGCTGCACATTAACTCTGGGACATGTAGGCCTACAGTTTTTCATAGTTTCAGTCATCTATTTTATTATGTTCCCAATTGAATTAAGTAACGCTTCTGGCTGTAAAGTCTTAGAATATGTTTTGCTTGAAGCGAGACAGTTTTTTGTTTTCTGCACAGCATGAACAACAAATAGCTATTTCAGACCATTTCTCCTTACAAAATATAAGTAAGACAGTATGCAATTTACGACATAACATTTATTAAAAGGCTAAGAACAGAATTAAGTGTAGGCCAATCATGATAATCAGGAAAGACAACAAAACAAGAAACATTCCGGATACAAGACTAACTTTATTACACATCTATCTTCCGAAATGACCAAACCTAACATCCAACCCTTAATCTAAGTAGAATAAGCCAATTATTGTCATCAACACATACATCACGAATACAACGACAATTATAGGCCAAGTGTCAATAGCCTAAAATAGTCTCACAAAATGATGTACAGCTAAGCGCTCTGTTAAAAATCTAGCCCAGTAGAAGTATTCATGAAGTTAAATTTAATATTTAATTAACAATAAAGTTTTCAAGCAGTGGAATCCAGAACGAAATACTTTATTGCGTTTTTAGTAGTTATATAATAAAATATAATTTTTATGACCTACAGCAATTCTACAGTCTTACAATTATGTCAGAAGAAAGCAATACTTTCAATATGAGGAGATTATAAGGAGGAACCTTTGAATTCTGTACGTCAGAATGCTTACTTTCTAAGTATTCTGAAACGAAAGTGGTAGGCTACCAAGTAGCCATGCATGTACGCATGTATCCCAGCAGTTCTATGGCATATTTTTTTTCTCAAATTACAAATGCTTTCAACTGTATTTATGTGGAATCATAATTCAGCAAAGATCGTCAGGTGGAGAAAATCGATGGCAACAACAATGTTATATAAATTCTTTCTTTGGTTCAAGTAATTCATCACATATAGGCTACCACATCCAAACGATTTTGACAAAGACGAGTTTCGATCTAAAGGAGATTTCAATTTCCTAATATAGACATTCTGCATCTTTAACTTTCAGAAAACGCCCTGCAACTTCACTAGAATCCGGATATATGCTCTTTCAGAAACATTCATATGGTCTATATATAACGCCTGTACTACCAACTCTGATGAAATAATCAGATAAATTAGCAATTACTTCACTTCCCATTTTAACACCCTGTGGCTGTGTTCCTGCATGATGGTTAGACTGCTTCATTGAAGAACTGCTCTTGTTGTGTACCTTCGCATGAGTCCTTCTGTGTTTCTTTAAATTTCCAGGTTCTGCAAATCCTTTCTTACAAAACTCACATATGTATGGTTTTTCCCCAGTATGAGTTCTCATGTGCATTTTCAGAGCACTGTGTATAAAAAATGATTTCTGGCATAACAGGCATTTGTATGGTTTTTCACCAGTATGGGTTCTCATGTGCGCTTTCAGATTACTACCTTGAGCAAATGATATCTGACATAACTGGCACGCGTATGGTTTCTCGCCAGTATGGGTTCTTATGTGCTTTGTCAAAGTACTCTGTTGAGCAAATGATTTCACGCATAACTGACACATGTATGGTTTTTCCCCAGTATGCGTTTTCATATGCCCTTTCAAATGACTACCTTGAGCAAATCTTCTCGGACATAAATGGCACATGTATGGTTTTTCCTCAGTATGGGTTCTCATGTGTGTTTTCAGATGACAAGAATCAACAAATGATTTCGGACATACATGGCACTTATATGGTTTTTCTCCTGTATGAGTTCTCATATGACTCTTTAGAGTACCGCCTATTGTAAATGATTTCTGACATACCTTGCACCTGTATGGTTTTTCCCCAGTATGGATACTCAAGTGTATTTTCAGATGACTATAAAAAGTAAATATTTTCTGACAAAAATGGCACCTGAGTGGGTTTTCGTCAGTATGGGTTTCCAGTTTGCTACCCTGATCAAATGATTTCTGATTAATCTGGAACTCGTATTGTTTTTCTCCTGTATGGGTTTTCGTATTCGCCATCAGGCCACGTTATTAATTCGGTCACTGTTTTTCTCCAGTATGGGTTCTTTGATGAGCTGTTAGATGATCACCTGGAGCATACGTTTTCTGAAGTAATTGACATCTGTGTAGTCTTTAAATGATTCGTACATTCTTCTCCAATCACAAGATTCTAGACAAAGTTGGAATTTGTATGGCTTTTGATAAGCACAAGTCTTGATATGCAGTTAAATGTAACTTCCGGTGCAAAAGTTTCATGAATTGTTGCTCTCATAACCCTTCCAACACCAGCAGTGTCCAGTTTCAAATATTTTCGAGGACTTCATCTAAGCTTCAATTTCAGATGCTTGCAAGAATGGTTCACGTTTTAACTATGAATCTTAGTTATTTTTCAAGTATAGTAAGAAATTGGTACACAGGAAAACCTTTGTGACGAAATACTGAAACCATCCAGTCTTGGTATAATATCACGCCTTTATGCTAAGTTCAGTGTGACTTTTACTGAAGATGAAATTCTTGACTATGGTGAAAGTTGAACTCAATTAAATCCATTGTAATTTGCTTGATGAAGATTAATGAGAAGTAGACGTTGTCCTGCAACTGAATGTCACTTCTTCGTGGATTTGCTGAAAAGAACAATAGAAACTTAATTTTTTTCATTGAAAGATTTACATTATCTACTTCATATGCTATAAAGTATAGAGCATAATTTCATTCCTGAACATTACATGACGGCGCCACACAATCAACCATTCACCTCAGAGCTACGAAACAGAAAGATTCTGGACAGACTGCACCACACGGCAGATGAAGCAACCGGTCTGGTTTCTAACGTCCTCGCCGCCCTTATCAACCCCCTCGCTCTTCGCTCTTCTCCTCCCACGTACCATCACCATGGAAAACACCATCATTCACCCGGTGGCCAAGACGTGGCCTCTTCTGCTCCGTCGGATTTCCAACCTATCTCCATCACGACGGTTCACTCCTGATTGGTTGCAAGAGAATTAGTAGGCCCTACATCTATTCTTAAACCCAACACTCGTCAATCCACAAATGTCTAGACTCCTTGACAACCAATTATACGCCTTTAGTCATACGGGGTCAACGACGGCGGCCCTCGTCTCACTGCCTCACCACGCCATTTCGCTCTTCGCGACTAACAGCTACCTATCCCTCATTTCATTGGACTTTTCACGGGTCTTCAACACAGTCACACTACACCTTGATAAACAAACCTCCAGACTCGACTTGCCCGATAGTATCTATAATCGCTGACACTTCACCGCCGTTTTCTGACGCGGTGAGAGTGTCCTCGATGAAGATGTTGGGAGTAACCATATTATATGAAGATCTTCGTGCCACTTCCCACGTTCAAGAGATCCTGGGTGCCTGTCCTGGTTCTCTCCATGCTCAAGACTGGCTTGTACTGGGTGGCTCATTAACTCGGGGTGGGGTATTTCTGACGCCACTGGCCCATTCGGGCTGACTCATGTACAGTCGGTTCATTCTGTATATATATGAATTCAGCGTAGATACAGTGTTTGTAGATCATTATAGAATCATTGCAGAAACGTTAGAAATTATAGATCAAGATGCCTAGTAACTGTGCAGTCGCCAGTTGTAAGAATACGTGCCATAATGAGGCTGGAAAAAGTCTGTCGTTCCACAGATTTCCTAAAGATGAGGGATTAGCCAAACTTTGGATAGCACGATGCTGCCGAAAAGATCCTTTTAATGCCAAAACGGCACGCATCTGTTCTGAACATTTTGAGGATGGGCAATTCATAAGAGATCTGAGAAGCGAACTGTTAGGTGACGCCGTGAAAGCTCGCCGTATTTTAAAAGACGATGCTATCCCAATCAGGAAGCTACCTTATAAAACCTCTCCAGTGATATCTCCAGGCCGTTCTGGTCGAGCCACAAAACGGAGTGCAAAAGTTTTGCTTGATGAGCTTCTGGTTGACAACACAGAGGTTTCTGACCAGTCCATAAACTTCGTTGCAGTCGATCCCTCTGAATCCAACTCGAAAGCTGCAGGATGTCAGTCATGCACCAGTCTCCAAGCTGAATGTGATCGTCTCCGGAAACAGCTGGAAGCACAGAGGAGCAACCACGTTGCAGAGAAGAATCGGCTGCGAGATCGCATTCGGTTTTGGAGAGAGGTTGCCAGGAGGAATAAAACTTCATGTGATCCCAGAAAGGTGGATCACAATCTGAAGCGTATTTTTAGTCCTGGTCAGATCAGATGCCTGAAGAATGGGAAAAAATCCATTCGCTGGTCAAAGGAGGACATCATACATGCACTGGAACTGACAACTGTGTCCCACAAGGCATACATCTATCTGAGAAATAGCAAGCAAGTTCCACTTCCTGGCGTGTCAACACTACGACGTTGGGTCGGAGGTTTCAGCTGCCGACCTGGAATTTCACAGTTTTCTCTGGAGATTTTGCAGGCAAAGGGCACTCGTTTTGCCAGATGGGATCGGGTCTGCGTTCTGTCATTTGATGAAGTGTCTGTCGACCAACGCATGTGCTACGATGCTCGTGAAGATCAAGTCCTTGGACCTTATTCGAAGGTGCTTGTCTTCATGCTTCGTGGCTTGATGACCAAGTGGAAGCAGCCAATCTACTTCGACTTTGATGTGACACTGTCTGCTACCCTGCTGATGACAGTTATTTCAAAACTGGAGTCGATTGGCTATGAAGTCTCTGCATGCGTCTGCGACATGGCAGGTGGCAACAGAGGACTTTTGTCGCAACTCGGCGCTACCGAGTTAGCACCTTATTTTTCCAACCCTGTGGACAACTCGAGGAAAGTTTGGTGTTTTGCCGATGTTCCACATCTGTTGAAACTGCTGCGAAATCACTTTTTGGATCACGGCATCTGTCTGCCAAGTGGGACTGTGATCAAGAAGGATACGCTGCTGCAGCTGATGGATCGAGACAGCGATGAACTGAAGATCGTCCACAAACTTACACCATTGCATTTGAACGCTGTTGGCATGGAACGCCAGAAAGTCCGAATTGCTGCACAGCTCTTTTCAAGGACGACTGCTGCTGCTATTCGCTACCTATTCCCAGATAAAATGGAGATGGCGTATTTCTTCCAGCTGGTCAATGATGCGTTCGATATTTTGAACACTCGGATAAAGACGGGGCATTTCCCTACAACATCGGCGTATGGAACCCACTTGGATATGCAAAACCAGATCTTGGACTCCATGCACGGAACAGTTGCTGGCATGAGGATTGTGGGGAAGAAAACTTTGCTTCCCTTTCAGAAGGGATTTTTAATGTCCATCACAGCAGTCAAGGGCTTGTTTGCGAGCTTGCAGGCACTCTACAACGTGCAATACGTCTTGACGGCTCGTCTTAACCAGGACTGTTTGGAAAATTTCTTTTCACAGCTTCGAGGTATTGGGCATCACTACGATCATCCAACGCCAGCGGAGGTCAAACACCGTTTTCGACTTCTACTTGTCGCCAGGAATTGCGTCGATCTGAATAACAGCAATGTGCGGCGTGATGGCGACACCGATGACAACTGTTTACTTCCGGACGACAATGACAACCAGTCTGATGATTACTTGACTGTTGAACTGTTAAATAGTGCCCACGTCTTCTTACCTGATACTGGCAGAGCTCAGGATGACAACTTTGAAGACAGTCTTACCGAGCTGTCAGCTGATGAAGTTGATAAATTTCTTGAAGAGGCAGTTCAAGAGAAAGCAGTTACACAATCAAGTGCAACGTGCCAAGGCGTTGCTTCACCGTCAACTGAGCAGGTGCAGTCGTCAACAGCTGCAGATGATCATTTATCAGCTGATGCACTGCACTATTTGGCTGGATACGTTGCCTTCAAGCTGAAGCGCCAACATCCAGATTTAGGGCAAGTATCCAGTCAAATTTCTTCGGCACCAATAACCTGTCGCATGTGGTTGCCTTGTCTCAGTCGTGGCGGTCTACGCATTCCATCGGATGACTGGTTTCGAATAGTCCAGCAACTGGAAAACCACTTTCGTGCCCATCATGGCTCAGGAATAAGTAAAGAGAAGGACGTTATTGCTGCACTAGTGAAGACGTTAGCATCCAAATTTCCAGCAGCCCCTGAAGCAGCGATCAGCTGTTTCATCAGAACACGTACGTTTATTCGTATGCGCTATCTGAACAGGCAAAAAGCGAACACCAAACGCTTCGTAACAAAAAAAATGAAGAAGGTCACTCAGTAGGCCACAAAGTGCAAAATGTTGACAACAATATCTTTGCACATTAGATATTTGTCATTTTTCTTACACTAAATTGTTATAATTTTGTCATAGAACTGGTGTAGTAGAGTATTCTGATGTAACTTTTTGTAACTTGTTTAAAAAAAGAATTATTCGCATCATAGCTGGTCTCCCCTACAACTCACACACTCACCCACTGTTTAGGTACTTTGGAATCTTAAAACTATCGCAAATTAAACATAAAAAAGTAATGAATTTATGCATTGCTATGTGATTTTAATTCTTTACCAACTGTTAGGTATTCCAATTTCTTTACATTTGCATCCGACATTCATTCCTACAATACTAGAAACCGTTCTTCAATTAGAAAGGTTTTTGCTCGCACAAATTCCCGTAAATTTTCTATCAGTGTGGTGAGTCCTGTGACCTGGAATGATCTACCACAAGATCTTTGAATTATTTCCAATTTCTAGATGGTCGATTAGGGTAGCGGCCCAGCTGCCGGCCACAACGCAGCAGAGGGCTGGCAGCCCAAGTCTAGTAAACAATGACCCATTCATTCGGCCGACTGACCGCAATGACCCACTGACCGGAATGACCCAGTCTTCACTTGAATTTGGAAGACTACACATCCCGATTTCTCATCCTCCCCCACCTCCCTCGCCGTATTAACTCTAAGCACCATCCATCGTAGCCGTCTGACTGTCTCTGTAAGTAAGCAAGTAAGTAAGTAAGTAAGCAAGTAGGTCTATAGCCTTTATTACTCCATTAGCAAATGCACAATGGCCCAATGGGACAGCAAAATAGTATGTACAGTAACACATAGAAGTAATAATAAAGTACGGTAATGTTGTAATACATGTTAAAAAGTATAAAGCATCGTGGGAATGAATAACTTTCTAGTGAGGAGGCCAAAACCTTGAATTTTGCGGTAATGATAAGTCGATATGACCTCCGACCTAGGCCCCACCCTTTCGTCATTCCAGCAAAGGACAGCAAGAACTTTCTACCGCGCATGCTGCACAAAAACACTTACTAGCTGCCCTGTGTGCTCTCACATCCCATATAGTGTATAACAATCCAATACATTAACAATACATTATCCAGGACAGATATGAACAATATCCATATCTATAACTTGTCAATGCTCTTTACTTATAACCATAAGTTACGCACTTTTGTCGTTGGCTGCGTTATGACAGCCAGTTTTGAATAAACGAAAATACAATACAATACAATACAATCCCATTAGTTTAGATGAACCCAACAAACTTCCATCCATCCATCCATCCATCCATCCATCCATCCATCCATCCATCCATCCATCCATCCATCCATCCATCCATCCATCCATCCATCCATCATCCATCCATCCATCCATCCATCCATCCATCCATCCATCCACCCACCCACCCATCCATCCATCCATCCATCCATCCATCCATCCATCCATCCATCCATCCATCCATCCATCCATCCATCCATCCATCCATCCATCCATCCATCCATCCATCCATCCATCCATCCATCCATCCATCCATCCATCCATACATCCATACATCCATACATCTATCCATACGTTCAGTTTGCAAATCCCTTGATCAGCTTCTTCAGTGGCATCTGGTACCCTGTAGCAAACTCCCACCAGTATCTTAGACCTGTTTATTTGAATTTCACACCAGATGCTCTCCTTGAAGGTCTCATTGCTCATATCCCATCTCTCCACTGCACTAATATTTTGAACTTAACATATAGCAAAACCCCTCCAGCCACATGTCCCACTGATTTCTGGTTAGCTCTGTCCTTTCTAAATAATCTGTATCCATCTAGAGCTAGTTCGCTATCTGTGATTTCCGGTTTTGTCCATGACTCTGCTATTCCGGTACCGGCCCGCTATTCCGGGGGGCCGCTATTCCGGGGGTCCGCTATTCCGGGGGTCCGCTATTCCGGGGGTCCTCTATTCCGGACTAATGAAGACAAATATATATGTATATAATTATGTACAATTGTACATTATATGTATATATATGCATGTATATATATGTTTGTATATGCTTATATGTTTATATATACAACTGTTTTTATATCTATATTCATGTTATATATTTGGATATTAGTGCATATATATAGATATATGTGTGCATATGTATATATACATATATATACATGTATATATATACATATATGTTTATATATGTAATATATATATACATATGTATGTAGCCTATCTATATGTATATATGTATGTATATATAGATGTATATGTATATGTACATGTATATATATGTAAATACATATATAAATGTACTTATGTAAATATATGTGTGTATATATATGTAGACATACATATATGTATATGTATATGTGTATATATGTATGTAGAGGTATGTGTAAGTAAATAAATATTTATGCATGAATATGTGTTTAAATACCTACATACCTGTATATATACATGAATATACATATACTTACATGTAAGTATATATATATTTATGTATGTACAATTGTAGATATGTATAACTACAAACATACATGTATATACATAATACATTATATATATATATATATATATATATATATGTGTGTGTGTGTGTGTGTGCTTACACATAACTATACATACATATATAGACACAAATGCATATATATGTACACAAACACGTATACATGCACACACATATGTATTTACATAATTACATATATATATACGTATATACATATACATGTACATATACACATACATCTATATACATATACATACATACATATATAAATATAGATACTTACATATATGTATTTACATATATGTATATACATATATATACATATTCACACGGGAACAGGTCGATAGTCCGAAGGTTCGATAGTCCGAAAGTGTCGTGCTAAAAACATATATGTATATGTACATATATATATAATTATGTATATCTACATTATATGTATATATAAGCATGTTTGTATACATATGTACTTATATCTATATACATGTACATATGTCATATATATATGAATATAAGTATATATATGATATATATAATTATGTGTACAGATGTGATATATATATATATATATGTATGTATATTTATATAGTATGTATCTATATAATGTATGTATCTATATATCTATATGTATATATGTATGTGTATACTATACATGTATATAGATGTATGTGTTTATGTACATGTATATATATGTATTTACGTATATATGTACTTATGTATGTATATATATATGTATATATATATGTATATGTACATATATGTATATGTGTATGTGTATATGTATGTATAGGGATGTGTAAGTATACATATATGTATTGTATGTATATACATAAATTATGTTTGTGCATGTATATATATATACATTATGTATGTATATGCATGTATATGTATCTAGATATATATGTATATATTTATGTATTTAAATATGCATAAATACATGTATACAAACATGAATACATATATCTATACATATATACACACAAACATATATATGTATTTATACATATATATACATAAACATACCTATACATACATATACACATATACATATACATATATGTACATATAAATATATATACACATAATATATATAAGTACATATATACGTAAATACATATATATACATATACATGTACATTGTACATAGACACATACATCTATATACATGTATCGTATACACAATTACACATACATATATACATAATTATAGATACATATATGTATATACATACATTACATATACATAAATATATATATTCACATCTACACACATAATCATATATATATATCATATATATATACCTATATTCATATATATAGGCTAACATATGTACATGTATATATATACATATATATACAAACATATACGTATACATGCATATATATATACATACATATAATGTACATATACATAAATATGTACATATACATATATGTTTTCCCATGAAACTTTCGGACCATCGAACCTTCGGATTATCGAACCTTCGGACTATCGAACCTTCGGACTATCGAACCTTCGGACTATCGATACGTAACCATTCACACAGATATATATTTTTTTCATATATATCCAGATGTATATACATATATAACATTTGTGCATGTATATAGATCTATATACATATATATACAAACATATGTATACATATTCAAACATGTATATGTATATAATATATAAATCGATACATATACATGCATACATACATATAAATGTACAATTGTACATATATACATATACTGTATATTTGTCTTCATTAGTCCGGAATAGCGGACCCCCGGAATAGCGGACCCCCGGAATAGCGGACCCCCGGAATAGCGGCCCCCCGGAATAGCGGCCCCGAACCGCTATTCCAATTAATAATGTCGGGTGTCTCGTTATCTGCATACAATTCCAGTTCTGCTTGTTTTGTGATACTTACAATACTCCTCACATTTGCAAACATACACTTTAGCATTTTCCTATCTTCAGTGTCCTTATATTTCCTGTCTTCACTACTGCACGTTTTCTTTTTTCTTGGCTTTTTGTCTTTATTTGTGTGACAGTTAGTGAGTCTTTTTACTGCACTAACCGTCTTCCCACCAAGTTTAAAGTCTTCATCATGATGTATATTTGTTTTGCAACCATATCCGCACCTCGAGCATTCAGATGTAGTCCATATCTCCCCAAGTAGCCGTCTTTCCAAGGATTGAATTCCACCTCGTAGTATCTAATCATTTCTTCCTCGCACAGTTTCTTCAGTCTCCTGTTTACCTCAACTCTCTTGCTGTCTAACGCCTCGCTCAGGTCCTGCCTTGGCAAAATACCCATTACCACAACTGGCCCCTTTCTGTCCTCGTTCAGCCTCTGCATCATGTCTTTGAATTTGGACATCATTTCTTCCGTCTCATCCATGCCAAGATTGTTTGTGCCGACTTGCACGATCACCGTGTCCTCCTTAGGCTCCTTCTCATCTTTCTTCTCGATTTCCAAAAACATCTGTTCAATTCTCGCTCCTGGTTTACAAACCGTGTCGAATCCAGCACATTGCTTCTGCAGATTCCTCCCAACGTGTCTTACTAGGGAATCTCCTACCAAAACAACCCTGTTCTTTCTTTGATCGGAGACTGCCTTTTCGTGTTTCTGCATCTTTGGCTGTCCTGATGTCCTTTCCATCTTTCCTTGCACCACGTCCTCCGAGTCCTTGCAATCCTTTTCTTCTGTTAGAGCTCCTTCTTTCTTCTGGTTGTTGGTTTTCTCCAGAGCACTCAGACGTTCCATAACTGATTCCAAGCTTTTTGTCTCTCCTCTAAGCTTTTATCCAAGCTGCACAGTCGTACTTCCAAGCAGCTTACTCGTTCGCACTTCTTGCACTAGGTTGCAGCATATCTCAACAGAATAAAATATTAGTTTTTATTATCAGGAAGAGTTTGATCCAGTAGTGCAAAAGAAATTATTAAAATTTCGAAACAGCTGCACTTATGCATTTTCATTTCCAAGAAGGGTAAGTAAGTGTACACATGCATCTGATTTAAGTGATTTTTGCATTAGTATTTCATTGGTTTATTCGTATGTCATTTATTTAAGTTTATAGTAATGATTACAGTCATGATAGTCATCTCATGTTAAGAAAGAAACTGATTGGTGTGTACACGTCACATGTAGGCCTACATTTTATACAAAATACTACAGAAATGAAATCAAATGCAGTTTTATTTTGTAGGGTTACATTACTTACATGGGGGGAATGAAGTGTCAATTACAAGTTACTTTCATAAAGTCAGCAAATATGCCAGCCTGCTGGGTTGACCCGGGCCACCCGTTTTATTGAATAAACTGCTATGCATTATGTTTGCATGGCAACATAATTGTCAACATTATTCTATCCTTACACCCCTCTGACAATCTTACAGCACACTTTAATAGAGCCCCAAAGGGCAAGGGCTGACCATCATTAACCGACTAGACTATCCATGCAGTCATTCTTAGCTAGCTTGCTGTGGCTGCCTACAGAAAACAGAGCTTCCATCTTCAGCTCCAGTTGAGCGTCTCTTTAGCACTGCTGGACGAACTGACTCACTCACCCAGGCGAAATCAACTAAGTTCTCTAACAGACTATCATTTTGAAAACTTCTACTCCTAAAAATCAAATAAAGTCTAGCTTGTTTTAATGGATCATAATTGTAAATCGTATTTTGGGCACAGGTCTGGCAAACTTATAATACAATTGAATGTATATTATTACAATTTACAGGTGATTGGCCCATCGGATGTTTTAGTTTAAAAATAGAGTAAATAAAAAATTATTGAAATTTTTAAATCATGCGCCAATTTTCAAGAAATAATTGAAAAGTAATTGGTAATTGAATTACAATCAAAATGTAATTGTAATTGAATTACTATCACAATCAAGTTATTGTAATTGTAATTCAAATACATTTACAAGCATGTAATTGCAATTATAATTGAATTACATTTGCAATGTAATTGATACAACACTGCTGGTCAATTTCAAGTTCAATTTGTTTATCATCCCATGCCATTAAGATGAAGTCATACAAGACCAATAGACCATGTACCAGAGTTCCAAATACAAACAGATTTTTTCTGCAATACCTGGAGCCTACAGAGAGCCTGATACGATAAGTATTCAATTTGGACGCTGAAATAACAGCATTACTATCAATGCATTTCTACAGTGTATTTTTTCTTGAAAATAATGTTTCATTTGAAGGGTGAGCACATAGAGAAGAGCGATTGAAATAGGTGGGTGATTGCGGTTTTGGTTAGCACAGAGGCTTCGTTTTATACCCTAGATAGGGCTTTCACATAACTAAACAATAAGTATTTTATTGAAAGGGTCAAGTAACACTATCTCTTGCAATGCATTTCTACAGTACATTTTGGCATGAAAATAGTGTTTCACTTGAAGGGTGAGCATTTAGAGAAGAGTGATTGAAAAAGCTGGGTGATTGTGGTTATAGTTACCAAAGAGGTTTCTCTTTAGGCCCTAGAGAGTGCTTTCACATACTTAGATGATAATTACTTAACTGGAAGGGTCCAGTAACAGCACTATTTGCAATAGATTTCTACAGTGTATTTTGGCTTGGCAATAATGTTTCAGTTGCAAGGTGAGCAATTAGAGAAGAGTGATTGAAAAAGCTGGGTGATTGTGTTTTTGGTAAGTACCAAGGGTGCTCTTCAGCCCCGATAAAAGACTTTCACATACTTAGACGATGAGTACTTGATTGGAAGGGTTCAGTAACAGCATTATTTTGCAATGGATTTCTACATGTATTTTGGCTTGGCAATAATGTTTCAGTTGCAAAGTGAGCCATTAGAGAAGAGTGATTGAAAAAGATGGGTGATTGTGTTTTTGGTAAGTACCAAGGGTGCTCTTCAGCCCCTATAAAAGACTTTCACATACTTAGACGATGAGTACTTGATTGGAAGGGTCCAGTAACAGCATTATTTTGCAATGGATTTCTACATGTATTTTGTCTTGGCAATAACGTTTCAGTTGCTTGGCAATTAGAGAAGAATGAAAAAGTTTCAGTTTTGGTGTACCAAGGGTGTGAGCATTACTTAGAGTGAGATTGATAGAAAAAGCTGGGTGATTGTGGTTTTGGTAAGTACCAAGGGTGCTCTTCAGGCCCTATAAAAGACTTTCACATACTTAGACGATGAGTACTTGATTGGAAGGGTCCAGTAACAGCACTATTTGCAATAGATTTCTACAGTGAATTTTGGCTTGGCAATAATGTTTCAGTTGCAAGGTGAGCAATTAGAGAAGAGTGATTGAAAAAGCTGGGTGATTGTGGTTTTGGTAAGTACCAAGGGTGCTCTTCAGCCCCGATAAAAGACTTTCACATACTTAGACGATGAGTACTTGATTGGAAGGGTTCAGTAACAGCACTATTTTGCAATGGATTTCTACAGTGTATTTTGGCTTGGCAATAATGTTTCAGTTGCAAGGTGAGCAATTAGAGAAGAGTGATTGAAAAAGCCGGGTGATTGTGGTAGAGCGAGATAAACACAGAGACGGACAAATCTCAATCTGTCTGTCGGTGTGTCTCCATCTGTCTGTCTCTCTCTATCAGCGAGTCAGAAATACAGACAGTTTTGGACAGGCAGTCTGTCTCCATATGTCTGTCTCTCTGTTTCAGCGAATCACTCAGACAGACTAACAGACAGCGATAGAGTTAGATAAATACAGAGGCGGAGAGGGACAGATCTCCAACTGTCTGTCTGCCTGTCTCCCTCTATATCAGTGAGTCAGGCACAGACAGCCAGAGAGATTTACAGACAGCGATTCAGTGAGATAATACAGAGATGGAGAGGGACAGGTCTCCATCTGTCTGTCCGTCTGTCTGTCTCTGTCAGTAAGTCCGATTTGGATCACTGAGTTAGTTCATTGGTCAATTTCATGTTCAATTTGTTTATCATCCCACGCTATTACGATGAAGTCAAACAAGACCAATAGACCATGTACCAGAGTTCCAAATACAAACAAAATTTTTTTTGCAATACCTGGAGCCTAGAGAAAGCCATTGGCTAAACTAAGTTCATGTTCTTTTGTCCCTGTTTTACCAGCATATCATTTGCCAGTTTTAAATTATGGATCTCAATTATACAGAGGAGTTAACATTTTAATTTCATTAGTTTTAGGCCTTATTCAGATTCAGTATTCTGATTCATGCAGCCTTGATTTGTGTTTCACATGAGTTTATGATGATAGGCTATAATAATGTGATGTCATCCTGGCTCTATTGTGCCTTTTCACATGACTGTGATTAGAGTCTGATTTTTCAAAAACCTGTTTATTCACTTTCAGCTTTTGTGTATACAGAAACAACATAAGGAAAGATACTATTTTCATCAATGCATGTATAATCTATGAATTGATGATACTTTTACAAGTGTCCCATATTTTGGACGCCAGGTACATATATATTCAATTCAATTCAATTCAATTTTTATTGAAGCCATTAAAGTGAAACAAAGGTAACATGATTATTTTCCATTGATCGCATCACAACACAGTAGCAGCAAGTTTATTTTTCATCACTAGCCACAAAAGGGAACCCCGAAAGGACAATAGTCCCGCTAGCTAGGGTCACCTAAGTTATTACTATTATCGCAGTACATGATAACAACAGGAAGGAATTAGAGTCAATATTCAGTTTCAAACCAAAAAAAGCTATAGCGAAAAACATAAACCTTAACTACATACAAACTAAAACTATATACTTTACTTCACACAAAGCAGAACAGAGAAACTAAGTAGACTAGAAAAAAATAAGAAAAACAAAAACTCCTTTCCAAACAGACTGGGAGACACCTCAAACTATTGCTCCTCTCAGTCCTCTGGAAGCGTAAACGTTGTGCACCCGCGATCTTACATAAGACATGCTGTTCCTTACAGACAAATCAAAACCATTCACTAAAATTATTACGCTCATGTCCATAGCTGAATGTCAATGACAGCATATTTAGTGTAGGGGAGGACGGGGCTTGTTGTCTCAAGGGTAAGTTGTCTCAACAATTGTGTAGCAAAAACGGTATGATCTTTTGTGCGCTGACGTCATCAGGATGCGTGTACATAATATCCCGATCATTTATAAACATTTTACTTTAGAACGAAACAAATCAACTGTGCTTTTGTGGCCCACTGAGACAGTTATAGATGACAAATGCACCCATACCCATTTCAATTATTAGCATAAGGACCCACTGCTCGGTTGGCATAATAATAATAATATTATTATTATTAATTAACAATTCTTGTGTAGGGTCTCGCTGAATACTATACAACTGTGCCTACAAAATTTACTTCATTGGTTTACGTATCCGTAGTTAAGTATTTATTGTTTATCTTTCTTTCTCGTTTTCTACCTAAATTCTATATTTACCAGGACCACTCAATAACACAAGAATGGCTATCCTCTTCTTTTGGTACTACTGCCCAGGTGACCCAACCTAACGGGTTGTAAGACCCCTTTCGGGTCCCCTGTGCAACCGAATGTAGGTCATTGCATGTGCATTGGTTTAACAAGTCTGTTATTTCTTACAAATACCCCTAGATTGATTGCCTGTTAAATGTTCTCATTTATTTCAAGTTGATGTGTTCCCACTGCATATGATTTGGTCTAATATGTCTGTATATTTTTGTGAATTCTTTTCGACTGGTTGCCAAAATAAATGATTTTATTTTGATTTGTTTGATTTGATTATCAAGAAAGTAATCGCCAAGTGCTTCAGATTTACATGTACAATAGCTTCATAGGACCAAGTTTCCCTCTCAGTACCTACTTGACAATCATTTTTGTGTATACCATTGTCAATAGTGTGCTGTTTGTAGGGTAACAGAAGAGAACCATAACTATGTAACTATAGACCAGTTAGTACCAGTGTTGTGTGCAAGGTCATGGAAAGAATTGTTAAGGATATATAGTGGAGCACTTGAATGAATATGACATCACTATTATTCTTAGTGTTACACAGATTTTAACACGTGCAAAGTCACACAGAAATGTGAATCTGTGGCACGGCTAGTCAGTTGCCATGTGAAGTGCAGTAGATATCCATATGTTTGAAAGCCAGTGAGAAATTGCAAGTTTTGAGGCATTTCTTAAAGGAAGAGACATAATTCAAGCATTGAACAGACATTGGTAGGCGATCCCATTCAGTGGGGCAGCAACATGGAATGCACGAGAGCCCATGACAGTGCTACATCGAAGCTCAACCAAAAGACCTATATCCGAATGTGAAGAGGAACATACAGAGATACTAGTAGCGAAAGTAGTTGGAAGTACTCGTTTTGTAAAGGTTTATAGGTCAAACAGGCCAGTTTAAATCTTATTCTAAATTCTGAATTCAACTGGAGCCATGAAGCCGATTGAGCAAAGTTAAGCATCAAAGACACAACCATGGGTATGATAAGATGGCAACAGCTTGTCTTCGTCCATGGTACAAAATGTTGGTGAAACAATGGCTTAGATGGACCTCTGCCAGCATGCCCACCTGGAGCCAAAATAGCATCCATATTCCCATATAGGATATGTATGAAGCCCACATGAGACCATATATATAATGCTCATGAAAATGCTGGCAGGAACAGTATCACAGCTTTTAACAGGAAGATAGGAAAATTGGGCTATCAAGCGTTCCAGGTTAATTCGGCCAGCAACAGATTGAGATAGGCCTCGATTAGCCCTGGAATGGCCAGCCAATATCCAAAATAGGGTAAAGCTGTATTTTAGCATATGGCCTAGGCTAATGAATATTTCGCCCGTTGTAGCATTATTAGTTTTCATCAGTCCAACTTCCACTTTGGCGAGAATCATTTCTCATTCATCCAGCTTCCATTAGGCAAAAATTTGTTTAATCAGTCCAGCTTCTATTTAAGCAGGAATTATTTTTCATCAAGACAACTTATATTTAATTAAAAATTATTTCTAATCAATTCAGCTTCTCTTTCAGCAAGATTCTTTTCAGCAAGATTCTTTTCATCGGGCCCACTTCCATTTAAGCAAAAATTATTTGAAGTTAATAAATCCCGCTTCTATTTAGCAAAAATTATTTTCGTCAATCCAACTTGTATTCTACCAACGCTGAAATCCATGCAATAGCCAATAAATAAATACGCTAAAATACAGGTTTAGGCCTACCCTGAATAGAATATTAGAAAATAATCTCGAAAAGTCGCAAAGTTGGATTTGCGCAAACAATTTCTGAAATTCTGTAGGCCTACCTATCGGGGATTCAGGATTTGGGGAATTCGCCACACAAACATTATTTGTAGAGCAATTTATTAAAGAAGACACTAGCATATATATATATATATATATATACAGGCCCGTGCAGAGCTGGTTATGGGCCCGGGCCAGATGGAAAATGTAGGCCCCATTAATTTCGGCCCCATTAATTTCAAACTGCTCGTTAAGTATTTGGTAACATTTAGTGCTAATTACATATGATTTTGTTACAATACATGTACTTCACATTAGCATATATGAATATGAAGTTATTAATTTATCAGTAACAGAGAACAATAAAAGAACTACAACGATTTATATTCTGTATTCGTTTTGTCAGAATAACACATCTCAAAACGGTCATCAAAAACTCATCACTTCTTCGCATTCAGAAATGCTTTACGTGCTTTTCTTTGGGCGAATTCATTAGTAACATGTGAGAAATCTAGCAACTTTGCCTTGTCACTGTTAATGTTCAAAGTTGCTAAGCCATTCAAACGTTCTTGCATCATTGTGGACCGAAAGTAAGACTTAATTCGTTTTAGGACACTGAAGCTCCTCTCATTGGAAGCCACTGTTGCTGGCAATGAAAGAAAAATGCGCAATGCGATGAGGACATTATTTTGGGAAAACATTGTCCAATCTCAAGTTCAATATTTCACTATAAATGTTCTTTGGTAACGCAGCATCGACTTTGATTGACACATGCCGAGCTTCTTCCAGTATATCATTCCATTTATCTCTCAGTTTCAGGATATCTGCCCGTAGTTTATCAATGTTGTCCCTTTCCACATTATAATGTTGCACTACGCGATTCTACTACCAAGTTCACCTCATGAATCATTGTGAGAACTTTAATCCAAATGAGCCAACATCAGCATCCACATTCAAAGGTATCCAAGTACTTTATGAATACCCCGAAGTTCAGATTTATACTCTGCAGTCCAATTAGTAGGCCTAACTCGACTCGGCTCTGCCACAGCATTTCTAACACTATCCAAATGCCGGGCAATTGCTCTTACACAATCAATTCTCGCTGACCACCTTGTCTTTGACATTCTATGCAGAGAGACTGGAAGGTGTTCTTTCAGTATTTCCCACGGCTGGGGGCTTGAACTGAAGACATTGAACATTTTCTGTATGTTCCCAAAGAATGTTATAGCTTCACTACAGGCTTCAGCACAATCCGTACCGACGAGATTCAGAGTATGATTAGCACAACTGCACAACTGGAGAAAATGCAAGTCTTGTTCTTTTCCTTTAAGATAGCCTGCACACCACTGTACTTGCCAGCCATATTAGAACCATTATCATATGCCTGACCCACACAGTCTTCAAAGTTCAGATTGAGAGCTACTAAGAAGTCTAAGATTGTCTCCGTCCTTGCTTCAAACGTGTGAAATCAGAAATTAATTTTATAAGGAGTTTAGATCAAAACGGAATCTACACACTGACTGAAACATTATTTTCGTCAAGCCAACTTGTATTCTACCAACGCTGAAATCCTATGATTTATCTATATTTCGTATTTGCATTAATATTTTACTAAAGGCCTTTCCCCTGACTTTGTACCAGGGAGAGTAGGCCCCCTCAAAATCGTAGGCCCGGGCCAGCTGGCCCCCTTTCTGAAATTCTGTTCTGGCCTATATATATATATATATATATATATGGATAAAAAAGTTAAGACAAGCATTCTAGAGAGAATGCTAGTATAAACAATGGAAAAAGATAAGAATATTATAATTGAGCATTTCAGTAAAAAAATCATTCGTGCAATATTCCGGAAAAAGTGGTAATCTCAGAGTTTCTGTGCACTCTTCGCGAATGTCTGAGCTCTCACAGACAGGACTGGATTTCACTAGAGAAATGAAATGCATGGTTACCATGGTCTACAAAACTAGATGAACCTAGAAAAGGCAATTAAGGATATGGATAAAATAGTTGAGCTAAGCATTCTACAGATAATGCTTTTAGCCACAATAGAGCGAAAAATAGAATACTATATCTGAATATTTCCGCAAAGATAATTCATGCAATGTTCCAGGAGAAGTACTAAGATTCCTGGGCACTCAATGACAAGACTGGAATTCAAATAAACAATTGTATAATTGCTATGCCCAGAATGTTAAAAGAACCTTGAAACGCAATTATGTATATGGACCTAAATAGTTTAAACAAACATTCCAGACACAATGTTTGTCGATACAATGTAAAAATAAAATAAATTTTTTGAACATTTCCGTATAGGCTATTAGTTATTTCGCGCAATGCTCATGGAAAAGTACAAATCTCGGAATTCCTGTGCGCTTATTGTGAAAGCCTGAACTCTTACATACAAGACTGGATTTCTGTATACAAAAACTGTATAGGCCTAAACAGCATGTTAGAAGAACTTTAAAACGCATTTATGTACAGGCCTATGGATGACATTCGTTGAATCAAGCATTCTCATTAAAGGAAGTTTTTGTAAGAAAATACGTTGTATTTGTCTGTTATTAACGTCGAAAGTGTGAATAGCAAAATGACTCGGCGGTTATGTGTGTATGTGTGTGTGTGGGGTGTGTCCATGTATCTGATCGTATAGGATAGCGTATGTTTGTCAGTGAGCGAATGTGTTGGTTGGGTGGATATATAGAGTATGTTCTTCAGAGGTCAAAGCTCTTAGTACATTTAAGGGCCATGCCCGATTCGTGACTTGGTAAAGTGGGGTGAGGTAGAGTAAAGTGAAGATGTTTCGTAAGACAATGTAACACTAAAGGCCAGGTAAAGATGTGCTTGGTGGGCCAACTGCGAAGTGCATTTGTACCCCTTAATTGGGGTGTCATTATTTTGTACGCATTTTTAGGTGCAATGATAGGGCATCAATCATGGAAACGGAGAGCATAATTAAAGAGGGTGTAGACTGTAGAAGGAGACGGCGGAATAAGATCAGCAGTCCCTCAAGCATAATCAATATATGCGAAGTTACACACATTTGCTTCATAGATTTCTTATGTAGATAATCGTTTCATCCACTCAATATAGCTAGCATAGAGATTCCTTGTGGAGACAATCGGTTACACCACTTTATATAGCTACCATAGTCACACACACACATTTGTCTTCATAGAGATTCCTTGTGGAGACAATCGTTACACCACTTGATATAGCTACCATAGTCACACACACATTTGTCTTCATAAAGATTCCTTGTGGAGACAATCGTTGCAGGCAATGAACATAGCTAGCATAGTCACATACACACATTTGTCTTCATAAAGATTCCTTGTGGAGACAATCGTTACAGGCAATGAATATAGCTACCATAGTCACACACACACACACACACACACACATTTGTCTTCATAGAGATTCCTTGTGGAGACAATCGGTTACACCACTTGATATAGCTACCATAGTCACACACACACATTTGTCTTAGCTACCATAGTCACACACACATTTGTCTTCAGATTCCTTGTGGAGATAATCGGTTACACCACTTGATATTACCATAGTCACACACACACACATTTGTATAGCTACATCAAAGATTCCTTGTGGAGACAATCGTTGACAGGCAATGAAAATAGCTAGCATAGTCACACACACACATTTGTCTTCATAAAGATTCCTTGTGGAGACAATCGTTACAGGCAATGAATATAGCTACCATAGTCACACACACACATTTGTCTTCATAGAGATTCCTTGTGGAGACAATCGGTTACACCACTTGATATAGCTACCATAGTCACACACACATTTGTCTTCATAGAGCTTCCTTGTGGAGACAATAGTTACAGGCAATGAATATAGCTACCATAGTCACACACACACATTTGTCTTCATAGAGATTCCTTGTGGAGACAATCGGTTACACCACTTGATATAGCTACCATAGTCACATACACACATTTGTCTTCATAAAGATTCCTTGTGGAGACAATAGTTACAGGCAATGAATATAGCTACCATAGTCACACACACACACACACACACACATTTGTCTTCATAGAGATTCCTTGTGGAGACAATCGGTTACACCACTTGATATAGCTACCATAGTCACATACACACATTTGTCTTCATAAAGATTCCTTGTGGAGACAATCGTTACAGGCAATGAATATAGCTACCATAGTCACACACACACATTTGTCTTCATAAAGATTCCTTGTGGAGACAATCGGTTACACCACTTGATATAGCTACCATAGTCACATACACACATTTGTCTTCATAAAGATTCCTTGTGGAGACAATCTTTACAGGCAATGAATATAGCTAGCATAGTCACACACACACATTTGTCTTCAAAAAGATTCCTTTTGGAGACAATCGGTTACACCACTTGACAGGCAGACAGAGAGACTTGCCCATAACGATGGAGCGAGATAAATACAGAGACGGACAAATCTCAATCTGTCTGTCGGTGTGTCTCCATCTGTCTGTCTCTCTCTATCAGCGAGTCAGAAAGACTGACAGTTTTTGGACAGGCAGTCTGTCTCCATATGTCTGTCTCTCTGTTTCAGCGAATCACTCAGACAGACTAACAGACAGCGATAGAGTGTGATATATACAGAGGCGGAGAGGGACAGATCTCCAACTGTCTGTCTGCCTGTCTCCCTCTATATCAGTGAGTCAGGCACAGACAGCCAGAGAGATTTACAGACAGCGATTCAGTGAGATAATACAGAGACGGAGAGGGACAGGTCTCCATCTGTCTGTCCGTCTGTCTGTCTCTGTCAGTAAGTCCGATTTCGATCACTGAGTTAGTTCATTGGTCAATTTCATGTTCAATTTGTTTATCATCCCACGCCATTACGATGAAGTCAAACAAGACCAATAGACCATGTACCAGAGTTCCAAATACAAACAGATTTTTTCTGCAATACCTGGAGCCTAGAGAAAGCCATTGGCTAAACTAAGTTCATGTTCTTTTGTCCCTGTTTTACCAGCATATCATTTGCCAGTTTTAAATTATGGATCTCAATTATACAGAGGAGTTAACATTTTAATTTCATTAGTTTTAGGCCTTATTCAGATTCAGTATTCTGATTCATGCAGCCTTGATTTGTGTTTCACATGAGTTTATGATGTCTATCTATCTATCTATCTATGAGATTTATATAGCGCCCCTTCAAGGTTACTACTCAGAAGCGCTCCCGACCCAGGCCCGGTCAAAAAGGAAGGTCTTAAGTAATTTATAAAAATAAGAAGAGAAGTCTCGTGGAAGAGAACGCAGGTCAGAGGGGAGACCATTCCAAAGAGAAGGACCCACTATCGAGAATGCCCGACGCTGTCTGGTGGCAGAGCGAGCATGCGGTACCATAAAGTCACCTCTAGAAGCCGAGCGCAGAGATCGGCGACCAGAGCAGACCGAAGTCAATGTGAAGAGCTCCTGGAGATAGGTAGGTGCTCTACCCAGAACACATTGCCAGACAATAGATGAGACTCTATAATTGATGCGCTGCTGGACCGGGAGCCAGTGGAGGACATCGCGCATAAAGGCAGAGATGTGGCCAAACTTAGGTACACCACCAATTAAGCGAGCAGCCGCCCGCAACACGCCTTCCAAAGGATGCAAGCGGATCTGTGGGTAGATGATAGGCTATAATAATGTGATGTCATCCTGGCTCTATTGTATTGTATTGTATTGTATTGCATATGCACCGGTTTCGCTAAGGTATATTTTACCACCGTTCATGCACACACACTCTTGACCCCATAAGTCATCCATGTGGAGACGATACTCAGTGTGGAACACAGTAATGAATATTAATTAGATGTGTGTAAAAGTAGTTCTTTGTCCCCATATGCACTTGTGTACTTTAAGGTATATTTTGGAACCATGGATTGTGCCCACATGGAATGTCCGTTTAAGGTAGCAGATGCGAGTATGTGCAAGCATGTCACAAAAATATAATGGAAATTAGAAACCTAAGGGAGAGCTTCGAATTTACTTTGATTACGATAGCCATAATAAAATAAAACTGCATGTTCGGTGTGCATATATACATCTCAGTCATTTTATTATTATTGTTATTACTACTATTTTTTTCCTCTGAGGTACACAACATGATCCCTCCGGATTGCAAACATTAGGGAGTCTTGTTCTGGAATAACTAGTCTTCGCAGATGTTTTTGTCGATGGAAAAGTGCTACAAAAAGCGACCACATTGAAGCGCTGGATATCCATAGACAAGCGCTGAAAGAGAAAAGTTGTCACTATGTTGTCTCCTCTTATTTGGGCAAGGCGGTAGACGAGGAGGTTGATCGGTGCAATCTTGGTTTACTGGGCCCAGAGTTTCAAAGGTTTGGGCACACAGCAGTACGATGACAAAATGGCAGTATTTTGATGTTTTTCGATCTGCTGTTATCTTGGCAGCAGCCCCCGCTACCTCAGCTGATCTGGTGCGGTATGATTCTGCCAGGGTGTCAATAACAGCAGCGCCCCAGGCAAAACATTTGCCACCCCTCCCATGGAATGAGAGTCACACCATCTGGACGTCTCCCATCAGACCTGGCAAAACCAGCAGGCTCCTGCTCCAGCTTCGGTGAGGCCCCGCCAAATGTTACTATTTTTATTAATCATTAATTATTATTATTATTATTATTATTAATTATTATTAATTATTATTATTACTACTACTATTATTATGTTAGTAGTAACTTCTATAGTGATGGCGTCTAATGCACAAGACATCAAAACGGTAATCAGGTCAACGTCCAGAAGATCCATCGGCCAATGGAGAGACAGTTTTTATACATCCAACCAATGAAAGCTACCAACCCACAATGTCTCTGACCTGACAAGGATTTCTTTTCACCAGCTTGGCAATGGGTAATAAAGTTTGTAAATAATCAGATGTTAATGTGGAGGAAAAGGACAGATGATGTTTGGCAGAGGAAAAGTAGAAGACACAGAGAGACGACATTGGCTTAACAATTATTTCTTAAACACCTGAGCACTGATAGTTTGAATGACACACTCTGAAACTCTGGTCTCTCTTTACACAGATCACATTCGTAAAAACGATTTCCCAAACATCATTTATTTTCAATAATGACTGACCATTACAACACTTTTGCAGCAATTTTTTTACTATGCAGCCAATGTGTAAAAGGTGCTTTATCCGGTGGTATTTTCCAAAGACTATACATGTACGACAGTATGTAAATAAAATCTTCTACTGCCAATTCTTTGGCTTTTTAACTGCATAAAATTAATGTGCAGTGGTTGAAATACAACACTGCAACATTTTACAATATCACAACAACCCGCCTAACTTCTACTAACAACAACTGTTAATGTGATGTCCAGCAGCGGGTGCATGTCACAAGTGAAACATAAAGACTTGACAACTAACAACAGGATATCTAAAATATGAAAAATAACAACATGAAATCAAACAATATAACACAAATCAACAGAAAACTAACAATGGATGCCTGAAGACTAGGGCTAGTACTCATTAAAAAAAGAATTAATCGATTAATCTAAAAAAAATCAACCTTGATTAATCGATTAAATTTGATTAATTTTTTTATCTGTTACATAAAGCGTTAAAAACTGTTAAAATGTAGTCAGTGAGTGAATTACCACTTTAATACTTTATTCCTACAAAAAAACAAAATTCAATCACTCCAAATGTTTAAAGTGATGTGTCAGTGATGTGTTTGAACCACATTAAGAGAACTGTTTATTTCAATGAAGACAGTTAATTTTGTCACCATCGTCTACTTTTCTATCAGCATTTACCTTAAATGCAAAATGACTGCTCAATTTCCATGGATCATAGGTTGCACATTATCATTGTTCGCCATATTGTTTACTCTGGAAATAGGCCACTCGACATCATGAGGTAAGTTCCAAAAATTAATCGAACAAGCAAAACTTCCTTGATCAAAAGTTGAACGATTAATTGATTAATTAATCATTAAACTCCGCAGCCCTATTGAAGACCATATATCCAGGACCTGTCTACCAATCAACATCATAGTGTGAAACAAAAAATGATTTTCAGTGACTTAACATGAACGTCAGTAGTAGGATTTATGAGAGATGGGTGGGTGACAAGTCCTCAATAGCTTTGGTTGAGTGGACACCAATGCCTAGACCTCTGCTGGCCTATCGTTCATCTGAATGCAGTGACAGTGGTCAGAAGCTGATAAGTCCCACAAACTTTAGGTTGAACAGAAGCTAATGGAATTATACTATTTTTCAGTTTGGTTAAACCGTAGTTTATGTTGCTAAATTATTTCGCAACAAAATACGTTGCTAAATTATTTGCACATTATAACACATTCCAAATTTAAAATAATAACATGCCACTGTCCAATAAGTGTACTAGTTTACATATATAAGGTATGAGTATTTTATTTCAAGGATCAAGTAACAGCATTTCTTGCAGCAATTTGTCCCATGGATGCATTTCGGCTTGACAATAATGGTAAGTTTTAAGGGTTATCACTGTGGGGACAGTGTTTGCAGGAGATGGCTGATTGTCGTTTTGGATCACATTAAGGGTGCACATTAGGCTCTAGAAAGAGCTTTCACACATGAAAGGTATAAAGCTAAGGTCTCTAACACATTTTGACAGGAAGTATTTTATTTCAAGGGTCAAATTGCAGCATTTCTTGATATTTTTTACAATGCAATACGGCCTGACAGTGATAGTAAACTGGTCAAATGGTTACCTGTGAGAGAAGGGTGATTGAAACAGATGAGTGACTGGCAGTTTCGATAGGTCTAGGGTTCTTAATAGGCCCTAGAGAGGGCTTTCACTTATGTAAGGGATAAGTATTAAGGTAGCTGTAAGGGTGGTCAAAATGCTATGAGCAGGGTTTTTAAATATGTAGGAGAAAAGTATGTAAATTTAGATGGCCAACTGACAGCATAAAACACTGCAATCGTGTGGGAATCATCAATGCCTCAGAGACGGTAATTAGCGAAGCGTATGAGTGAGTGAGCGGTGTGTTCCAAGGGTGCACGTTTCCATAGATTGTATGGAGCTCGTAAGTTCTGAATGCTGTTGTTAAGTTGACGTGCAGCTATTAGTAGCCGCTTGACTTCCGGTTTTCCTCGAATGGTGGTTTAACATTGTTTAGGAGCTCACTTCGTTTTTATTTTATGTTCTTAATTAATTCGGCTGCTTTTGGGTTATTTAGCACAAGTATATTCTGGAATGCGACAACTATAAGGGTTAATGCTTAAATAGAAGCTGGACTGAGGGAAATAATTGTTTCCATAAATAGAAGCTGGATTGATGAAACTAGGTCTTTGCTTCAATAGAAGTTGGACTGATGAAAATATTTATTTCCATAAGTAGCAGTTGGATTGATGAGAATAATTCTTTGCTTAAATAAAAGTTCAATTGATAAAAATAACGTTTTCTTAATAGAAGTTGGATTGATGAGAAGTAATTTTTTTCTTTAAATGGAAGCTGGATTGATAGCAGTTATCATGGACATTGGTAGACTGCTTACTCACCAACGTCAAGTACGGCATTGAAGACATTAATATAATTTAGCAAGCAAACTATGGGATAATCGACATTGTATTTGTTCTATGCTGCTTGTAGGCTAAACCAGAGTGTAGATCTTCTGCAACCGGTTTAATAAAGAATATACTTACTTTACTTAATACTTTATTAAATTTCAAATCCCAACAACTCATCGAAAAGCTCTCTATGAGCAGCAACAATAGATAACATCATACCTACAATAGAAGAACTGTCCGTCCTGTTTTTCGTTTCATCAATTTCACCTTTTATACTGAATAGACTTCACGCTGCTCTTCGCTGAAACTCTACAGTAAGAATCGACCTACCCGAAGCGTTATCCCTCTGTCTGCATATTCGCTTTAGTCCGAGGAGAGTCTGTCCATGTGGTGGCCCTATCTGACCCGAAGACGACGACAGTCACGGCTTAATGACAACAGCAAACGTCGTTGATGCCGACAGCACACGACCGGAAACAACGAAACGAATTTCTCGGCGGCGTCTTCACGGCGTCGTCTACCATCGAACGGAGGACGCGACGAATATGGCTGCAGCGGCCGATAACATCTCAGCTCAATGCTGAAAGACGACCAAGTGTTAGATTCAATAAAGGCTGACGACCAACAAACGACTTGTCAGCTTGTATCTCCACCGCAAAGTCTGTCAACTCTGACAAAAGTTCTTTCATTTCCGTGCGAGCACTTCTTTGCGACAAAACGCAAGCATTTTGTGTTTGGTTACTACAGCAGCGAGCTAGAAAAGACAACGGGAGACCGTTTCCATCCTGCATACAGCGAATGGAACGTCTTTCCAGGCCTTTAGGTGTTTTATCGGTTTTCCATAGCGCGCATAATGGCATTCAGTTTGTCATTGGTCAGAGTTGACCTAACCTCTCATTGGTGATTTGCCAAGAAACCCCGCCTACGTGTGCAATGCATGCCAGGGACCAACTTCACGCGGCTGAGTAACATGGGCATTCTCTGAAGTTTCGTAATTGCTCAAGGGTAGGCCTATACATGTTCAGACTTCAATTTCTTTGATTTAGCGACCGTTATAGGCCTATAATAGCCAGGGTGAGAATTGCCGAGGGGGGTTGGGGGTTGGGGGGAAGGTTCAACCCCCTAGTCTTTCTTAGGATCCCATAGTAAAGTCTACATTTCACACCCAAACTGCACATAAATCAACGTCTAAGTCTAACCCCTCCCCCCAATTATTTTTTTACAATTTTCATACTGCCTATAGCTGGCCCCAATGACCAATGTTACCACTCCTATGTGTTTCCTCCAACATCTATGTTTTTGGTCTCATCTATGTTTCTAGGTTTTGTCCAAAATCCGTTTTTTTTATGAAAGTTTTTACGTGTTAAAAAGGTACTTTTCAGCAATTCCTAAAGCATTACTAAAATTTATTTGAGGCATTTTCATAAAATAGGGACTCAACACTCGGCACTTAACTAAAACCAGCCAAAATACGGTCTTCTGTCCAACTTCATGTGTCAGAATCTGGCATTTCCCCACTCTTCAGCTTGTGTGGAAAGAGTTTTCTCTCGTATGAATCTTGTGAATCTTGTGAAAAAAAGCAGACAGACATGGGCGGAGTTTATCAGGGGCTAGGGGGCTAAGCCCCCCCCCCCATGAACCCACAGACTTGACTGTGCGTCATTAAGGTATACGGTAGTGATCAGGTATAGTTTAAACCACGGAATATCCTAACACTGTACAGTTCCTGTCAGCACAATTGGGACTGATCTGGCCCAAGTAGCCTACACAAGGCATAGCAGCCACTAGAAATCAGAGGACTGTTAAAACTGCGTCATCACTTCGAGTCTTCTTCGTTGCTACTACACTTGCATGGGGCTCATACTAGTATATAAAACTGTAAACTCTGGCCAACCACAATATTTAAAATCAGTTCTTATTCCCCAGACTCCTATTCAATCTGATCATCTTTGTCTGGTCATACCAAAATCAAGAACTGTTCTTGGCAAATGAGCTTTTTCAGTCCAGATAATCTGGACCTACTTTTTGGAACTCTCTTCCTGTGTCTGTACGTTGTGCTCAGTCGCTTGGGTCATTTCGTTCTCGGCTGAAAAGTGAAAACTTACCTCTTTCAAATTGCTTATCCACCGTAGGCTGTCTCTATGTCTCTTACGGACCGATCTTGTGTAGGCTATGTTGACCTGATTACGGCTTGGTTTTGGTGTGCCATCGGTTGATGCCTTGTGCATTAGACACCGGCGCAAAAGAAGTTGCTAATTACATTACATTACACTTGGACAATGCATTGATGATTCAGCACACGCCAGCAATGGACGCAAAGAACCATTGCATTCACCCCGGTACAATCAGCTGTATCTGGCTGTTTGTGATACATATTAATTGGCCAGTTGGAGTTCCGTTTCGACAATGACAGTTTGATCATGGCCAAATCCGTTGATGCCGCCGAGTTGCTCTGCGATAAGGATGGAATCAAGGTGCTCGTTGACAAATAGGCCTACGCCGACATCCTTAACATCAATCCGCAAGGTCTGGCATCCCAAATGGCACTGTTTTCAAGCACGGAAAATGAAATTACCTTTGGTGTAGGCCTAATAAATGACCAAAGATGTTTATCCTCATTTTACAGAATGGTGCAGTTTAAGCACTAACATTGCCCGTAAGTTCAGCAACCGCTTGGAGAAGTTTTTCAGCGATCATGAGCGATGCGACGCATAAGAAACTGGTTGCGATCAACCATGGGACAGGAACACTTTTCTTCGCTGGCTCTTCTTAACATTGATCTTACGGCTGCTTTAGTCCCTGAAGACCTGGTTCTTATGTATGCAAACAGTGGAACTCGACGCTTACAGCTGCATTAGCGTAGTGGACTAGTCGAAGTCTTCGATGTAAGACCATTGTGTATTTTTTAAGTAGTAAAGTCCTACCAAATCTTCTCACCAGAAGGCCGAAATTAGTACCATATTAAGCATGCTCAAAATACATTTGGCGGCTGGCAGTGGCTTCTATCCCCCCTAAACAACCGGGCTCAATCCCTCCCTTCCCCTTCCTGGACCGGACCTCCCTCTCTCCCAGATCCCATATTGCCGATGTGCTTTTTTCAGCAGGAGCGGTCTGGAGAGGCGTTCTGGAACCTTTTTCTTTAAAAATAATTTAGTTAATTCAGATTTAAATAAAAAATTACTTATAATTATTTAGGTATTTTAATTCAATTTCAGTGCTTTCAGTGTTTATTGATATTATATGAAATAGAAATACTGGCATAAAATATGTCCCTATAACTGTTCTGAATTTGTTGAGTTCTGGAACCTTTCTTCTAGAAAAAGGCACTGGTTTTAGCTCATTTCTGATTAGATAAATGTGTCTGTAATTCATAGGTTTCGTCTGTTAAAATATCATCATCCAACTTCTATTTATGCGAAGATTTCTTTCATCAATCCAGCTTCAATTTAGGCAAACAATTATTTTCATCAATCCAGCTTCCATTTTAAATTGACCATATACAATGGATACCAATGCAAAAATAATTAAAGCACCTAAAATGGAGGATTACCATTAAAGTTGTTCAATGTTAGGCCTAAAGCATGCCAGTCAACGGGTAGTAGATTAAGTAGATAATGTTGCGCAATCAAGTGCGAGAACTCTATAACACATTAAGCATAGTGCACGTGTTAACAAAATTGAGAGACTTAATCGGACGATGTCACCGGTTCACATTAATTTATACAAGAAATGTGAGTCTTTCATAGGACTGTGAGTGAAGATTCTGTAACTTGTAGAAAGTGTGACAAAAATTGGTGGAAAAACCACTTCCCCCCCTGTTTTTCACTGGGCTCAACTTGCGCCCGCCCTGTATAGGGATAGAAGCCCCTGGCGGCTGGAGCTTCGCCCCAGACCCCGACTGGGGGCTCAAATCTCCCCAAAATCCCCTCCGTTTCAAAGGAGTTCCGCTTTGCGTCGGAAGAAGGGCGGAGGTGATGATATGCTTTAACCCCCCCCCCATGAACTAAAACCAAACTCCGCCCATGCAGACAGACTACATTGCGACACTGTATCGAACAGACTTATTGCAAAGGAAGCAATCAAATGATTCAAATATCAAGGTGCTTGCTGTTACATGTCGAAACCTCCTAAATCTGTCGTTGAAGATGTGAAAGAAGGGCGGTGTCACAAACGTTACTGCGAAAAACTGGAAAAGAGAGTGCAGAAAAATAAGGCTGACTAGTAAACTTCGATGAAGATGCATCTTTTTAACAACTGTTGCATTGATTCAATGATCCTACTATAATCCTACGCTTAATTGCAGCAATAATATTTGAGACAGGTATGTGTTTTAGATTTCTGGTGATTAATTTATGTAGGGCCTAGCAAGTGTGTTACCTACAGTAGTACCGCTGTGTTTCATTACTAATTTTAAGTAATTCCGCACGTATTCCTTTAAAAACCGTGTCTATGTTTTTCTATGTTTTTTAGCTATTGCCTATGTTTTTTATAGAAAATTTAGAGTGGTAGGCTAACACTGCCAATTACTTAGGGAAGGATTGCAAACAGACATAGCCTAGTAAGACAGAAAGGTTATAACCATGCTGGTTAAAAAATGAACCCGGGTAAATAAAGTAGAATCGCGAAAAGTGGGCAGAAACAGCAAATGGAGAAAAAAGCAAGAAAACATGGGAAATCAGAGAAAGGCGAATGAGTAAGAAAGGTCCTAATTAAGATCGAAATTCCAAGACTTGAAGCATTGAAAGTGTTGCTTCCGGTTCTTGATGACCTGAAGTAAGCCTATAGGCTACGTATGCCAAGTTTCGGTTTTCAAAAATCTCAACGGCTAAAAATCTCGTCAAAACTTGGAAGAATTTTCTAATTTTCAACTGCTAAATCTGCTAGTGTCAGTGCTCAGCGGAGAGTTAGACACAGAAGCTTAAATATAAATTGACTAAGTGTTCAATTAACTATCGCCTCCCATTGATCTGGACTCAATGGAATCTGGATTTGGAAATCCATGCATGTATGAGTGTATGTTTGTTTGCCCACTGAAACCTGGGCCTTGTGTTGACGAACCGTGAAACCACCTGTCGAATGATATATAAAAGCAAACAGCACGGAAGCAGAGAAAACATGGTTGCAATAAAATAGAGGGGATAGAAGAAGAGCAGAAGCAGAACTTTAATAAGTTCCGCGACACTGCGATCAGCGCTTTATATGTTACTAAAGATAGCCCATAATTTATGGATGGCAGTTGTCCAACATCTCTAATTTTGCAGACGATGATGATGATGATTTTTGATTTTGAGCCCAAGGCTTACTCCACTTTAAATATCTATTGGCTGTCTTTTTTTCTATCTGTACTCTTTTAGGCCTACACGTTTAGGACTTTAGGTGTCCCTATTTAGCGGGATCCATGATCCCTTCTGGGCCTCCGTGATGCAGTAGGCCTACAATGTCAAACTGTTGCCTTATTGTTTCATTCTCTTCTGATGGTTACAGAAATAAATGATTGATGATGATCGACGATGATGATGAGTTCTCTGCACGTAGGCAGGTCCATTGGCTTTTATACCACCCGGGGATGAGTTGCCTTCCTCATAGATAACCTAATTATCGCCGAGCAACTTAATTTGTCCAGGGTCGCTACGTAGTCGATTCCAACCTGCGACCCTCCGGTTACAAAGAACAGAACATACCGCTACACCACCACGTCCCGTCATAGCTTCGTATAGCGATGGTTGATGATGAAGACCGCAGAAATGAGGTTCCCTACCACATGACGACATCACATTTTGACCAAAACGGCCAAAGACTCAAATAAATTGTAAACTTTATATCTCTGTCACTCAAATCTGTGGATGTGTGTAAGCAGTTCCATAGACTGTAGTTTTTGGATGACAGCTTAATTCTGGCCCGACTGCAGATGGCCATCCTGGTACGTGAGTCTGGACCTTTCGAGATCAGATCCGGAACAGAAACAGACTGGACTTGACGTGCTGTACGTACTAGCCTACTTCTTTAATCTCCACAACTTCTTACTTACTTGACGTACAATGCTTTCTGGAATCCTGATTTTTGTTTCCTTGTGCTAAGTGTGTCAGTTTATGATTATCTCCGCCTTTATTTGGCTCTATTTAAAACTGCTGGGAATTTTTAGCCCTATAAGCAACACTTCTGGAAGGTACTTGACTCAATCACAACGAAGAGGTCAATAACGACCGCATTACGAGAAGAACCCTCCCTTGCATAATAATTATTCGTATTTAGGCCTATTCTATTTACATCTGTTTGATAGCACAAACATCATAAATGCAGAAAACATCCTGAGTGAGTTTTCCAGTGGTTTTACATAGCCTTGTTACGAGGTATACGAGCACAACTTTGGACATTATTTGTGGCTAACATTTATATCAAGCCATGTTTGGACAAACTAGCCATTTTTTTTTAGCTTATCACGTGTTGATAAGCTATAGGTTTGCCTGATCAATAGCTAAATTTTCAGTTTTTGATAAATTGTAGGCTATTTTGTAAATTAATTTTTATGTGGATTTTCAAATTCATAATTTTGATTTATTTTTCATTTTTTTAGTAATTAGGCTATTATTAGAGAATACAGATTTAAAGAATTTGCTTCTACACGAACTTCTAACGGTCAATTTCACCATAGGCAGTAGGCCTATCGACTAAGTTTTACAGTTAGGCCTAATTATAGGGCACAATACGAAGATCTTGATACATACATTAATATTAATCATCACTTATTATTATTATTATTATTATTATTATTATTATTATTATTATTATTATTATTATTATTATAGAGGTTTGCCCATCCTAATACGGTTAAATAACCCATGACGTATACCCCTCTCCCCTCCCTATCCGTCTCCCCTCCCTCTCCTTCCCCTTCTCTCCTCCCCTCCCCTGCCCCTGCCTCTGCTTTTCCTCTGCCCCTTGTGGCTGGGCCTCACGGCGGATCGCGTGTCGCCGCCTAGCGAATGACACGTTGAGAAAACAACGTAACAGATTCTGACAGACAGTCAGACATTTCTCTTCGTTTGTATTATTATTTTAATTTATCACTTACATTATCCGTCGTTTATTGCTGTTACATTACATTACTGTAAAACCAAAGCAGCAGAAAGTCTTCAGTAATAATAACGATAGAAAATACCGTAAAGCTAGGATAGTCAGTGGTCGCTGGTTTGATTCCAGACTGCTCCTCAACAGAAGCCTTTCTCTGATCGTCCGCAGTTGCAAGGCAGTCCGAAGGCAACGAGAACAAACACGCTGGTTGCAGGCAGCAACGCAGACTTATGAACCATCATCGCCTGTTCAGCTGCGGCGCCTGCTGAAATCGCTCTCTCTCTCTGTGGCAAGTAGGAAACATCTCGACAGAGCGAACAGCGGAGAACATGGCTAGGTTTAGAGGCAAAAAAGGAGGACGTTAAAAGGCTAAGGCTGTTCTGTGCTGGCAATTGACACGATTGCCAATTATTATAGTCGTCGGCAATCTCAAGGGCCTCGCCCCGCACCTCCATCGTGCCATCTGCTACTGAACTTCTCTAAACAGAGCACCTCCCAAGAGAGTTACACACTGAAATTCTGAGAGCAGAAGGTTTTCAGAAGATCTAATCGTTATCTTATAAGACATTCACTGGATGGCGCCATAGGTCCAGATCATATCACGAATTCAAAAAGTCACAGTAACATTATACAATCATGTACAATTATTGTACATTATATATATATATATAATTATATATATATATATATATATATATATATATGTATATCACATGATTAATTTAAGAAATTTTTTTAGTCGAAATGAGTTACCGATGTATACTACAATTTACACCTAAACACGATGTAGCTCAGATTTCTCATGAGCTTAGCTCCTCCTCCCCTCCCCGTGTAGACCTGACTTCTTCTATTACCGGGAACGTTTGCCCGAAGCTCGGCCCCTATACATCAACGGAAGTGAAGGTGCCTGCAGGCTGAAGCAAATAGTTGGTGACATTGTCAAAGGACGTGACTCTTCCCATGCAGCGTAGGATAATATATGCATAGGTTGACCTAAGCAGCTAGATACAGTCAAGCACCTGCCTGTATATCAAATATACACGAGGAGTTTAGCTTACATTTAAATACTTATAGTTTAGGTATAAGAAAGCGCTCTCTAGGGCCCGAAGAGAGACACCTATGCTAACCAAAACCGCAATCACACACCTTATTCAACCACTCTTCTCTAAGTGCTTACAAGTTCGTTGACAATTTCTGCTGTATCATGTTACAGATGAATTACAGGCACATGATTATTCTCACCTGATGTGCCTCCTTTGGCTCGTCTTAAACACGTAGGGCCTTCATGCATATTAATTGCCCACACTATAGGTGAAGCATATAGAGTCATAGAACACCTTAGGTTCTGCATAGCTGTTGTTTGATTGATTGGTTACAATGAACACCTGTTAAGCTGTGTTCTTTGAGACTTGGATGCCGACTTGTAAAATAGGCCCAATAAAGAAAAAATGTAGACCTCAATACGGTCCATATATAGGGCCTAGTCCACTCCAGTGAATTAAAATTATACCTATTGGCATAATATACATGTGCAGGCCGTGAGAGGCCGTGTGCAATAATGGTTTGCATAGTACTGGAGATAGAATTCTGTATATATATGAAGTTTGAAGCCAAGGTCAGTGGGTATGACAACCCCTCTGAGTAACTTCCCATTGTAGGAATTGACCAGGGTACTCTATGTATGTAACTATGTATGTATGTATCTAAACTCAAAACTTACCTCTTCCAGTCTACTTCTGGATCTTAATCGTTGCCCGGCTTCAATGTGCACTTCTGAACTTTGTAAAGAGGGCATTATCAAATTACAGTTGTATTGTATTGTATTGTATTGTATTGTATTGTATGCCAACATCATCATCGTCAACGTTGTTACTGTTCTTGGTGTAAGCAGCAATTTAATCACATAATGGAGGCCTACTTGCACGGCACCAACATATAGGCCTAATTGTTGAGAGGTGCTATACTAAGTGTCTTGACACATATACATGCATATACATACATGCATACATATATTGTATTGTATTGTATTGTATTTGATCATTTATAAAGTGCTTCTCATAGCATAAGCCTTTCAGAAGCACGCCCAGTGCAAGGTAATACATACATACATACATACATACATACATACATACATACATACATACATACATACATGCATACATACATACAAACGTACATACATACATACATACATACATGTATGTCTAATGTCTTTAACTTGTCTTTACTCTTGAGGATTTTCACACTGGGAGTGCCTCTGATTGGTGTGCACTGTGAGAGGCGTTTTATAAATTTGTAAATACAATACAATAATATTATAATACAATACATACATACATACATACACGGTAGATGACAGGGACCTTGAATAAGTCCGTCCCTCACAATTGCTCAGCGCCATCGATATTCTGTCGTATGGTTGAGTGTGAACTTTGGAAGATGGGCAATATCAAAATGCAGTTGTGTTGTATTGTATATACATATACTCATACGTACGTACATTATACATAACAATGAATGCAAGAACACGTTATCCCAGTTCATCCAGGGAGGCCGGCTACCAATTGGATCACCATGCAGTAAAACAGAGAAATCTCAAATTGGGAACCAACGAATAGCCAACTATATATTTCTAGGAGTCATATCCTTTGCAGCCATGGCCACGGACCTTGCCATGCATACAAACTGTGGGTACTTGTCGGTTAATTCACCCCATTTCATTTTTCCAATGGTAATGACTTCCCCACGTGAAATTAATTCACCCCATTCAACTGGTGTCGAAAACACAGCACGATATGGCTGGGTACTGTCAAATTAACGCAATTAGAAAAATATTCAGATCTTGCGATTCATTCTTAAAGTCAGTAGGCCTAACTGTTTTTTCCATCAGTAGCATAGCAGGCAAGTTTATAGAATCGGGGACTCAAATATATAATGCGTAAGTTTACGCCAACAATTCGCCTTTATACACGGCATATTTTAGCCCGTATATATTCCAGGTCAACCAATGACAGTTTGGTAATTAGAAAACATGGACGTCACTAACCCTAACTCTGACCCTAACCGACCCTCACGACGCGTAACAACGACGCATCAGCTGAACCTAACCGACATAGGTTATAGAACTTTACGTCGTGGTGATCGGTTAGGGTCAGGGTTAGGGTTGGTGTCGTCATCATTAGAAGACAGATAAAGGCTACGACATAATGCGTCTTATGAAACAGTTACAAAATGGATGACTTGTACGAATATGACGTCAGCACTAGCACGGTGCATGAACAGGCAAGGTAGACACAAGAATTAAATGGGGTGAATTAACCGACAAGGTTGACGAGAAAATGAAATGGGGTGAATTAACCGACAAGTACCAAACTGTGCATGGCGCCACGAATCTCCTGCTGACCAATTCGTGATTATCGATGCTCGACAGCAGTTCTCTGAAATATATATATTATACATTTAGCTGTCGGATACGACTTATCTTCCCGCTGTATACGCTGCAAACAAACCGGTGATATCAGTCTTCGCTAGGCGCAGTATGGCGCTGCAGTGCACGAGGCTCATGATACATGGTTTCATGGATCCGTTGATGTAATTGGCTCCGGGATTCATCCGATTGAACGACCGCAGAAAGAGACCGGATGTGGCTGGCCATCAACGCCTCGGCAGACGATCACACTTCTGCAGTGACGCAACGGCGCCATGATAATCACCTCTAACCTCCCTCATCACACTTCTTCCTATCGTTATATGCTCATCGCCCAATCAATATATCACACTCTCTCTCTCTCTCTGAATAATCAAGCAGCGCCGCTCTCGTGCGCTGGCCACTCACTGCCTGTATGTTTTCCTGACCTTTGCTGTAACTATACAGGCGCTTCCTTTGATCGCGAACCACCCCTAGCCATCCATTCACCGCAGAGGCGAACCCAGGAGAAAAAGTTGGGAGGGATTTCTAGCAGTCTACCAGATGTCTGGGTTGTAAGCATGCCTATCGCCCTTGATACAAACGTTTCTCTCCATACGCAATGTCTAGAGTAGAAGTTGCACTATTTACTCATTAACGGAAATTGATAATGGGGGGGGGGGGGATCATTACCCATAAGCATTTCCGCGACATCCCCAGCCGCCATCAAAATTTCCTCGTATTCCTCTTTTCCACACTGTGTAATTAACCTCATGACATTCGTTAGTAATTCTGAATATCAGATCATTTAAAGGCTCAGACCGTGTCTGGTACAGTAAACATGCAGATGTGATGCACAGCCAAACATAATTGTCTGCATGAGTGCCAGACAAGACACTGAGCATTTTCTCTAACTGCATCATGGTGTCTGCTGTTTCCAGATTATACTATATATATATATTATATATATAAAGTATAAAAAGTATATATATATATATATATAAAGTATAATCTGAGAATTGACCGTATATATATATATATATATACGGTCAATTTCCAGGTCACTGGAAATGTGGCCCGTATAAAACTTGTCTTGTAAAACTTCCGAGACCTTTTTCGCGCCAATTAAATCCAGTCTCCGCATCAGTCGACATCTTGGCGCGTTGTGGCACCTCTCCATTTTTCGAAACCGGAAGTGGTGTCTGAGCAACGGATGTTTACTGGCGGCCGAGTCACGCGTCAGAGCGTCGTTACGACCCACCACCCACACCTCACTCGTGAGCAACACGGAAACAGAGCTGCATGAGCCACCGGAAGCATCCATCCGTCCGTCCGTCCGTCCGTCCGTCTGTCCTTCGAATTTAAACTGATTCGGCGACGTCTAACTCATGCCAAACGCGGTCCACAAATGGTAGTAATTTCAATTACGAAGCGGAGCAACAACTGAGAGTGGCGGGAACCATGGTCGTGGGAGCGGGAGTCGGTGCTTGATAGGCCGTCTGCCTTTCTGTGTTTGCCTGCGTTTGTGCCAGTTGACGGTAGCGTACGTAGTAGTAGACTGCGTTTCTTCTATGAGGACGCTCCGACTTAATTGACACGACATGCAAGACATGGCGGCGGCGGCGGCGAGGGCGAGAGGCGTGCGCCACGATCACGGCCGACGGTGCTGCCGCCGCCGCCGAGCGGATGGTTTTTATTGCTCTGCTCACGCATCTCTTCTGGCGTTGCCACCTACCAACATATAATGCATAGGCTACTGCTACTACTATCACTACTGCTCTGCTACAACAGACGCGTTACTGATCGTCTTTGCTGGGTCTTTGGCTGATTGATCAGGACTGCGTTCGTCCGTCCGACAGACGTCTGCCTGTAATGCCCGCGGCTGGCTTTCGAGCGCTAGTGGTGGCCCCTATATAAATCGAGGCTCGTCGTCGTTGTTTGCTAATAAGTTTTTCGAATCGAGAGTTTGTGCCGGACGGAATTTTGCTATTTGCCGTACTATGTTGGCCTGTAGAGTATAGTACGTAGCCTGCGTGCGATCCATTGAACGTGCGTACGTTGCACTTAGCGTTGAGGTCGCCGACTTTGCGCACACTTTTAATATCGAGGTGCAGAATTTATAACCACTGTTTAATAATTAGCGACGAATTACCGCGAAGCGACCGGGGTAAGTCGACGACATACAGGCGAGTATGTGTTATAATTAAGCCTAAGTGTGGGCCTATCATTGTTAGTGTTAATGGATCTGTTCTATATTAGTAGACTTTTGAAGGCTAATATAATGACAGCCTATAGGCCTACAGATAGGCCTATAGACATTGTCTTTTATGTCTTTGATGGAGACAAAATTCTACAGATTCAAAATATATGGAATCGGAGCAGTGCAACATGGAGTCTTCGGTTTTTAGATTATCTTAAGGCCTTTAGCAGCTATAGGCCTACTTGGCAAACATGCTCAGGAAATGCCTAACTTTATGTAGGCTACCGATTAGGCCTAATTATCCTTTACAGGCCTTTCAGAAGTGCTATGCAAATAATTAAGTGTATTGAATCATCCTTCTGAGCAGAGAATGCTTTTTGTAAACGTAGGGTCAGAATTAAACCATTCAAAACTTTTCTCGCCATCGATTTAGAATATAGGACCCAGATTTGAACCCGTTATAGTTTGAGTAGGCCTATAAGGCCTATTGTTTTTCAAAGCTTGAATGCAGCCTGTATCAAATTCAGAATTTGTCCAGGTGCTAAAGAAGACCCAATATCTGAAAGTGGTTGATCTTTAAAGGCACTAAAATGGTATTTACAGCATATAGGGCCTACCCTTTTGCCTATAGCATTTTATTCCGATGTAGGATTTTGCGATGGAATTGTACACCTGATATTAATATTTAATAGTGCCATTCAAAATTTGAGCTTTTAGTAGTGACAATATTATTGCTCTGTTGTATAGACCGATGCGATTATAGACCTAGGCCTATAGGCCTATGCAGGTTAAAGCATTCACCAAGTCATATATTCTTAACGCTAATCAGTTTCATGGATTTTTATTTAATGACAGTCTTCACCAATAGGCCTATAGTGTTTTTCATTGAAACCCACGCCGTTTTAGGTCCCAGTATTGAATGGACCTCATAGCACAGTAGCACAATCCTAGCTAGTTCTGGTGACATCTTATACATGGCTGTAAGGGCCGTTGACGTCAACCGTATACCATATCTGGACGCAACGTGATTTATTTAAGTATTAATTATCATGGTTGCAACCTATTCCGTATCCGCGAAGCTGGCGTCCTTTAATTCGGGGCTATGTTGACACTGTCACTGAACCAGGCACAAATTGGGGGGGGGGTTGCTAAGGGTGCTGCAGCACCCGGGCACGCAGTTTTGAGGGCCCCGCATTTTATAAATATGTGCGTGGTGGACCGGTGGTCGTCAGTGGGGGGCCTTTCTAAGGTATTCACAGCATGCACCCGGGTCCGCTTAAGCCTTAATGCGACCCTGCACTGAACACACAATTCTGTCTCTTAACGCCGCTTCTGTATCGCTTACAGTAGCAGGATTAAGAGAGAATACGTCGTTGTATATGTTGATGTAAAACTGAGTCCCCTCGTGGGTGTCCTGTGGTGTAGGCTATCGGTGGTTGATCGTGCTCTGTTCTGTCCTGCAACATATTCTCTTTACGAAGATAATTATGACATAACTGCTGCTGATGCTGTTGAGTGTTGACGGGTTTTGGGCCAGTAAAAATACCACACGGCATACGAAAGCATGTGACTTCCACGGTGACAACAGCCCTGCGGACAATCTGATCTCAAGGGATATGAATAACCTATAGGCTCATAGATCCTGGGAATGAATAACCTACAGGCTCATAGATCCTGGGAATGCCAAAAGGGCTGAGTATACTCATTGTGCACTGCAGTGGTGTCTTCAGAGCGTCTCAACACCGCAGTTTAAGCATGCACACTCAAGACTATATATAGCAGCATACCGCAGGCCTGCGTGGAAATTATTGTGTGACATGCCTATTTAGACCTACAAAAGCCACACAATGTAGACTCCAAACACAGTCAAAATGTAAGCCTGTACGAGACACTATTAGGCAACAGCGTATATCAAGCGGCCTACGCATATAAGGGCCTATATAAGTATATATAGATAGGCAGGCCTACTGCGTTTCTGTTATTTAGGCTATAGTATCTACGTAACCAGACTTCAGTCTCGGACACACAAACTTTACAACTTACTTACTATTCTTCCCAATTTGCGTGTCTCAGTATATAGGCAAGTCTACATGGAAATATACAGGCCTATAATTATATAAAAAGAAAGGTGTTGTTGTATGCGCGTCTGCGTATGTTTATCTATGTGTCTGTAGGCCTACCGGTGAGTGTCTGTATATGCTTTAGTTTGTGTTAATGCTTGTGTGTATCTGTAATTCTGTCTGTGTGCCGGTGTGCGTCCGCCCGTGGCCCCGTGCTAGTGACTGTCGGTGTTGTGCTTCTGAAAGCGCCACATTAGCTGCTTTATCAATTAATCTCTCATTCGTCTTTCACGTAGTTGCCGTCTGCCTGTCTGTCCTTTATTGGTCCGATCGTCGACGGTCCATCACGACTGGTACATCCTCCATCTGGTTATCGTCACCAAACGCCACTACAGCAGCAGCAGCTGACTTATGGACCTAATTCAAGACAGATTTAAACGCATGCATGCACACTGGCACGAAAACACTCCGTATATACGCGTGAGCCTAAAACATCCCACTCCCTTGATTCGTCTGTGCCATCACTGCCTCCCTCCTCTTTCCCCCGCTGTCTGTCAACTTGTCTGTCTGCATACCTGCTTGTTTGCTTGTCTGTGGCTCCATCCTTTCGATCAGTTTCGTTCCTCATCATTTTCTTAGTAAGAGATAATTGTATCCCTTAAACTATATGACACCATCATGATATGGCCTTATAGACAACAATGATAGACTGATAGTGGACTAAGCACAATCATGTAGGCCTAGGCCTAGGTAGCGGTATCTAGTCAATACGATATTTAGAAGTGTCAAAATGCGACTATGCCAACGGTCCCTGGAGCTAGTGAACCAATAGTCCTGATTGATTAACCTCTTCTTTAGACATAAAGTATAGGCCTAATAACAATGGACACATCAGCATCCATATCTCCAGTCATGTTCATGATGGCTTACGCACGTAGCCTTTAGGCCTACATACGGGCTTTAGTCATAGTCGGTTGTAGTACTACGCCAGAATTAGCCTACTGCTGTTTCGGCCCTAAAGATTCATTTACTGAGAGACAGGTTCTACATGACCGGCGCGTCTATAGGCTTCCACGAATGTAAATTAATTTTAATTTGGCAATTCATATCGCCCACATTTATTGAGGCCACCCAAAAGCTGTTCGAAAGAAACCAGCTTATTTATCATTTGTTATGAACCTGTTTATGTAATTTTTATTTGTGCCCGAAATAACGCACACAGAGGGTGCATTGTCTGATTAGGCTTAAATACCGGTAGGCCTATATAATATGCCTAAGCAAGTTAGCATTTTTATATTTTATGACGAGCACTTATATAATATTTTTTGTTTGCACAATTACTTTTTGAAACTGTAGTTTTTGGACGGGTAGCCAGAAAAGTTCGACAACATTCAGAGCCAGAACTGATGTGACTGTTCATCAGAACTTACAAGGAATAGGCCTACTACATTCGACAGAAACGAAACAGATTCCCAGTCAGAATCTCGTATTTATTAAGTCTACTCTGTATACTATTATTTTCACTGATCGCGGCGTCAGTCAGTGAAACGGAAATGGCGGCCGCCGCTGTCATGGCGTCTTTGAGCTCATCGTCGTCTGCTGAGCGTCGTCGTCGACCACTTTAATAGAATTCAGTGATCGCTCGCTGTTTATGGATCAGATTTCGATCGCTTTAAGTCCCCGTTCTTCGTCTCGTCAGCTGCCTTTGATCGTAATTCCGACGGGAGGACGAGTGGCAGGGAGGAGGCTTTAAGATCTATCCGGGTCTGTACGTATACGCCTACGTGTAGGGGCGTGCGTCTGACCATAGACCGACCCCCTCGTGCAGCCGCCGTCGTCGGCAGTCGCCATGGTCGACGACCGATCGCTGAATTAAAGGAGACTCCTCGGCGTTGACACGCTACAAGATGCGGGTTAGTGCGTTCGGATTAATGGGACTGATGCTGGACATGATGTTTCTGCTGGAGGAAGCCAGGCATGGTAAGCACAAATCTCTTTCTTCGCTCGCTCGGAAAAATAATGCCTTGTAAATTGACTAAACTGGGCGTTGGGTGCTGCATGCATAATGCTTACTTGATTCGTTATCTGTGCAACCTTTTGGCTTTCACGTGTTGTTTGTCCGTTTAAAGACGCATCAATTATTGGGTTTCATCGGAAATTATTCAGGAACAACCTTAGGAAGGACCTTGCGTGATTAGGTTTCAAACTGTAGTAGTCTGTGTGTAGCTAAACTGAGGTATTATTTCTCTCATTCATGGTTGCAAGTTACGCTGTTAACCGGAGACCTTTCCACCTTAAGCAACGTCATGTGCAGAATATATGAAGCCCATCTGACAGTATTCACATTTGTATTGTATTGTAGGCTATCTATCAATTTATAGAGAGCCTATCCGCCCTCTCGCAGTGGACATCAATCAGAGGCGCTTTGGGATTCATGTGTCGTAGCATACGGGGCATATATAAATTATAGGAATATTTGTCATTTGGACAGCTTGTATCGTACATATGATGCACTTGTTGTGGTTATGTTTAACTGTGAATTAAGTGCACTGAAAGCATAATAACTGAAAGGTGTCAGGAATACACAACCATTGTAAGAATGATAACTTCTTTGGCCACTGAAAGGTCCTTCAAGGTCTTGGTCATTTCGAGGACTACACTTAATTAAAGCCAGGGTGTGGTATGTGGAGGGAAGTGATAGGGGAGCTATCACTCACTCACTAGGTAGGAGTCGTATGACCGAACAATGCATCCCTGTTGTAGATGGTCAAGACTATTGAGTGGCAAATTTTCCTTTAATTATTATTATTATTACAAACATTTTTAATGTGTGCAATGTCACACAGAAATGTAAATTGTAGGTGCAGTTAGTCAGTCGCGAAGTGAAAACCAATGAGAAATAGTGAGTTTTGAGGTGTTTCTTAAAGGAAGGAAAGAGTTTAAACTTTGGACAAACATTGGTAGTCAGTTCCATTCCTTAGGGGCAGCAAAATGCACAAGATCCCATGACTGTGCTACATCGAGGCTCAACCAAAAGACCCAGACTGTGTGGCGGACTGTAAGGAGAGAGTAGTGGTTGAAGGTAGGCAGGAGTGTTCATTTTGAGGGTTTTATAGGCAAGACAAGACAGTTTATATGTTATTCTGAATTCTACAGGAAGCCAATGTAGTTGACCAAGCAGAGTTAATGAGCTTTAATGAGAACATGAATGCAGAACCACGGAGCCAGAGAATATTGGATGCATTGAAGCCTGGTGACTTCAAGATTTGATATGCCTGCAAACACAGAGTTGGCATAATCGAGACCAGAGCAGACAAGAGAGCAGGCTATGGTCTGTGACTTTTCCATTGTACGAGCAGACCTTGAGCAGACCTTGTGATGAATTGCTCTGATATGATAATATTTAAGTAAGATTTGCAAAGGTTTGTTGGGTGAGATTGGACTGTGAGATTACTGTCCAGAGTCACCACAAGTGTCTGCTCCTAACAGTTTTTGATAGCGGAACAACAGTGCCAGCAAGGTCAACACTGGTATGAGAAGTGAAAGAGTGCAGTCATTGGCGTGCGCCAAATATGATTGCCTCAGACTTATCAGCGTTTAGGGCAAATTCAAGTATTACTTTACTATTATTTCCCTTCCCATAAATGTGGACCCAAATTAAAGCTTGTAGAATATTCCATTAATTTACTGTACCCTGCCTTGCAGCAGTTGATTGGCGGTATCGAAGACTAATATCTTGTAGCCCACACAGAGAACCTGTTGTGGCCTAATTCCCATAAACGTTGCACATACATACAGGCTTTGCATAAATACATATGGATTTATGTGGCTTTATTCATACTCACACGTGTATGTAATGGTACATGAAATTATACATACACAGTAAGTACCTTTATGCTGTCCTCATACACCTCACACACTTAAACACTAAACCTTGTATAGTATATATATATACATATATATATAGGGCCTACATTATATATATATATATTTATTTATGAATGAGCATACGCATATACATATACATATGCACTTAGGATTTCTGCTCCTTAGTGAGTTGAATTTATATACGTGTTATACATTTATATAAGATATTAATCTTTCTGCTCAAGCTTCTGATCTTTCCATTTGTCTCATTTTGAAGACTGCAGCTTTGAATTGAAGTTTGTTTTGTCAATCTTTGCACCGATTGTGCTTGGTCTCGCCGGCAGTCGTGCATGACACTTGAGTGACCTTCTGACCCCTGCTGTTCGTGTTTCTGTGAATGCAGTTAAGGGCCCTGGATTATTGTTTCCACTTGAGATTAGAAGAACTCTATGCTCAAGTTCTGATAATGTCATAATGTTATTTACTGTTCTGCAATTAGGTGCATTCTGTCTTACAGTTTATAACAAGTGCAGGCTTTCTTTTAATAAATTGACCTGAAAACAGTAGTAAATAAATATTAAAGACTGTTTAATCGATATTATGAACACTGATACATTGGACAGTCCAGGCCTGAAAGTGAGCCGGGTCTGTCTGGGTCTGCGACCCGGCATTCATTTTCGTGACCTGTAAGATAACCTAAATTTTCCCCTAAAACACTGAATATTATTACATAATAGACCCGGCTACTTTTTCAAACCACTTTCAGCACTGGGACAGTCTGAACTCTATGATACCCTTACAGAACTGACTATCAAGAATTTTGTATGAATTGCTTGCCATAAATGTAATCCCCATCCTGGGGCAGAGTTGTTTTCTAGTTTGGTTGGTGAGGTTTTTGTAGTGATGATGCAAATACTGAATCTGTTCCAGATTCTGACTATTTTATAACTGTCCAGGGTTTTCTGACTGAACCGTTAGCTCTGATTGACTTGCCAGTGTTCTGACTGAGTCAGTAATTCAGACTCAGTTTAGCTTGTGATTGCCATTGACAAACTGGACTCTACTTGGCTTGTATATAAATGCTGAGCAGTAAGCCTTATGTTTGTAACTTTGATGACTTAGCCAGAAAATGAGATTGGCTGCTATTGACAAGCCACACTCCAGTTACATTTTAGATTGAGTATAGTGAGTTCCTGTATGTGTATGCAACATAAAAAAAGTAGAACAAAAAATAATTAACTGTCTTAACACTCAGTGGTGACTCTGGTGAGCTGCATTGGTTTCCCTGTCGCTTCTAGTACACTCTCACCATTAAAGTGTTAAGTATGACTCAGGCATTGCTTTGCTTGGTAAACTAAATTGATTTAATGCAATTGGGATTCTTACACTGCCTTTTGAAAGCCATAGGGTACTGCTGGCTGTCCTTTTAATTCCAGAGTGCTGGTATGAAACCACCCTGACCTTCAGGTCAAAGTATGGGATAACATAGTGGAATGAGGACAGTGAATGCCTTGCCTTGCCTGGGAGGCAAGTGGCTGCTTTGACCTAAGGTCTGGTAGAAATTCCAGTTCTAATGGCTTTTCTGGTCGTGTCCATCATACATGTCGCTTCAGCCAACCTAATTGTGGTGTGGCTTGGGGGTATTTTGAACTTAGAAGGCTGTTAGATTTGACTGGAGGCTTTATTGGTATGAGCCCACCGTTGAGACTGTCCATGTGCAGAGACCTGGTGTAACCTTCTACAAAAGCATGGTAGTAAATGTCAAAAGATCTCTTGGTTTGTGTTTTTGGGGTTCAAGTGGCTCTGCTCTGCAACTTACACATCTTGCTGGTAATCTGTTTATTATATCCCATGAAGATTGGCAGAAGCTATTTGCTTACTCTGACACACACACCCTGCCTGTGTTTGGGTAATATTAGTAATCCAACCCTGAACCCGATGGGGTAATGTTTAAGACTTTGTCTTGGAAGTAAACACCCTGCTGAATTTCTCTGGTTTCTAGTGCACTGGCTTAAAAATTGTCCTCCTTCCTTTTGTGTTGTCTTCTAACAGTAAGACATTTCTGTGATAGCTGGTCTCGTTCCCGCTAAGTACATCTGGAGTAAAAATAGTGTAAGAATGGTGATGTCCTGCTGTTCTTTTGACCAAGAAGTTCTCCTGTAGTTGTTTCGACGCGTTCTTATTATCTTACCCCGCAGTTCTTTTGAATAAGACGTACCCATCGTAATGCACTCATTCTTGTTATGAAATACTGTTCTGCAGTTCTTTTAATGAAGAAAGAACTTTCATGTGGTTCTTTTGATGGCAGTATGCCTGTTCATTTTAATGGAAGATTGACATGCTATGCACGATAGTTCTCCCAGCTGATTTCGTACTGTTAAAAGGCAGCACAAAGGAGGACAATTCATAGAAACCTCAAGCACGTCCTTCAAGCAGAATTGCTGTGCACAGTAAACTGGTGTTTTTTGTTGGATGATAGTGTTACTCAGCTATACAAAAACTGAGTTTGTAATCATTATCATATTGTAATCTCAAAATTTCTAAAGCGCTACTCAGAAGCTAAGAGCAAGGCACCAGGTTATTAACGAGCACTGAGCGCTGGAGTATTAGTAACGACTTTGCATTGTTTGAACCATAGAATAATCAGCAGTATTGATTTTATCGGCTTCACTTTGCAAACGAAAAGTTTAGGGCTGTGAAGAAGGCATCCCGCAGCTCAAACGACAAAGCAGAGCAATGATCTTACTTATTGTAATCTCTCATTTGAAATCCTATACATCACTGCTAAACAACTGAAAGTCTTTTGCAACAGCACCCACAAATAAATGTGGAAGAAGATTCTTATGGAATATAAAGCAGAAATTTTTGGGGAAACTCTTGGACATCATAAGACAGTAATCTCAGATTGCAAGCTGTGAATAATTTCAAGCTATGGTTATAAATTAGGAAACGTCATGAATCTGGCATTAAAGATGAATGTAGAAGGGAGTATCAGAATATGAATATTTTTATGTTTGTAGATGAGAGTTTGTCTTATTTGTTTAAATAATGTGACCCTAGTACAATGGACTACTGATATTTTGTGCATATTTATTAATGCCAGTTTAAAAGTTTTCTAGTTTGCTTAAGTTAATGATATGCTGTGATAACCTGTGAAGTAATTGCTGTATTGGTAACCCTCCCTTTGACCCTATCCACATGTCAACAGTATAATAGATCCAATGTAAACTTGCATGTAAGGCAAACTTTTCAATCCTGATAAGAACTTAAAGCTTAAATCGAGCAATTTCATGCCCTGCATGCCAATCTGGATATCTTGTCTCTATTTATTTTTGAAGTTCTAATTATTTGGAAAAGTCAAAATGCAAAAGAGCGCTGTTGAAAAGAATACTGTTTGAAGGCAAAGATGAAAGAGTTGCTGGAAAACAGAAGCACGGCCATTTGACATCTGTGATTTAGGTATTCCGTTTATTTGCTCTGTCAGCTTCAAACTGGATTCAAAGAAGATGAAGACACTTAAAAGAAAGCAGTAATATTATATATTTGAAGTGAACACATTTTAATAATATGTAAAAATACTGAAACCATACCCAATCAGATCGGGCACAGAGGCTAAACTTGCCCAAGCTTCAACTTCTGTGGGGTCTTGGCATCATTTTTGTCAGATGTCTTTTGGCATTCATTCAATCCAAATTTCAGTATTACTGTGGCTCATGGTTGCACAGTCTTGCCCTGTCTCTGGCTTTGATGGATAAGCTCCCTCGTTAGCCTGTAATAGAACTTCACTGTTATAGTTTGGCATAGTGATGAAGGGTTTCTACACGAGGGAATGTTGCATATTTGATTATTACTTTGAAGAGGAATCCATGACATTCTGCAAGACAATTGGCCATGTGATGCATCAGAAAAGAAAAGCAATGCAGTACACAATGGATGACAATGGATGTAGTTGGAGCGATTGGATATATGTATTTAAGAGAGTTGGCTGGTGTGCTTTGTCTACTGCTGAGAAGACCAACAGTGATTAGGAAGAGATGCACCATGATGAGTGCTGAAAGAGAGACAGCAAATACAAGCAGACGTGACAGAAAGAAAGAGAGACTGAGAGAAAAACAGAGAGACAGAGAGAGACAGAGACAGAGAGTGTTGGTGTTGAATGATATCAACAGATTAGGCCTGATATTGAAGTAAACGCCAACATCGTGTAAGGTGAAGAAGGATGATTTGTGGGAAAACTGGCCAACCCAGGTGGTCTCTGAAGATGCCCGTTTTGTTGATATTTGTTGTTATCAGTAAAATCTACACGTTCCATCAGTAAGCTGTGCTCTAGCTATTAACACAACTGGTATACCATGAATGTATTTTGACCTAGGTTTTGTTTATTTGTTGATGGGCATAACCACGACCATCTGAGGGAAGTAGACAGTTTATCATTAGGTGAGAAAGGCACGTGACTTGAAAATATGACTCAGCGCTGTGACGGGGCATAATGAAAAGAATCTGTTCGCAAACGGTGATTTGTTGTTTATCGGTCTTTCCTAGAAATGAATTTATCAGAATACATTCAACTTCCTGATCTTAACTTTCAAATGTGCATGTGATTCACGTTAGCTGGCCGTCTAGTATGGTGTTTTCGACGACTAGAAGTCTGCCCCGACAAATGCAGCCTTTGCTGAATTCAGAGTTCCTTTAACGCATTCCAGACTGCATTGGTCGCCAGTCTGGCTTTCAGCTGATGGTTGTGAGAATTTTATGTCTACTGTCGCCTGATTATCAGATGTGGCTCGTTCTAGGAAATGTCTGCTTTGCCAGCTGCTGTCAGGATTACCCGGAGAATTTTTTCAATAAATATTTGGTGTTGATTAGGTAGTGGATTTGATGCTTTTTGTTGTTGCACAAGTTTCGGTTTGCTATGGAAGGAAGAATCCTGAATTCACTTTAGAAGTGCACAGGCTGCCTTAGTCATTTGCATATTTAGAATAATCTTTTAGTTATATATATCTTATCTAACCTAATCTAAATATGGACTGAGTGATGACTGAAGGTTTCATCTCCAAGAAGATGAAAGAGGAAGTTAGAGTCCTTTGTATTTACTCTAAGAGGTCCAGTGGTCTATTAGGCCTAGTTATCCTGTTGAACTCAGGGGTCGCTGGTTCAAATCACGACCTGTGGGAAAAATCAGACATTGAGGAAGAGTACTGGACACCAGCCTTCATCAGCTAATGCTGGGGAAATGAAATCACTATACATCATACCAAAGGTTGCCATTGAGGTTTATCATAAGGAACTGCTCTTCTATTTTGCGATGGTAATTGCAAGATTTCTTCACCTTCCAAAGTTTGCTAAATTGTGGTAGCCATCTTATTCACAGGTGCTCAGTAGTAACCTAAGTCATTGCAAGTTTTGTATTAAAAAATATTGAAAATTTGATTTTGTACCTGACTGCACTCTCTCAGAGTCTTATTCAATTTATGGTGCATTTTAGTGCTTAATTTGAAACGTGTTAGTCCCTTACGCCTCTTTTATAGATTTGCAATGACTGATGTTATTCATAGAGCTGTGCATAACAGGTGGTTGACATTTGAACAAAGATGTGAGGGTTGGACGGTTATGGGGCGTTGTAGCAAAACACATGTTTCAATAAGTTTTTGCTTAAATCCAGGTGTTAGATCACGAGCTGTGGTTTCTTTTGCTGGTTCTGTCCATAATTAAGTTGTCTTGATTGCTTGGTTTCAATTAAACCAATGCACTGCACAAAATCCACAGCATCAAAGACGGAGAGATCCTGCAAAACGGAAGTTGCCTCAATCTCTGCTTTGACTTCCACTAATAGCCTCTGAAAGAATTATTTAGAACAAGGTCTGTTACTTCTCATTCTAGTAAAAACCCAATCCAGTGGTGTCAGATACCACATTTTCTACGTTCAAGTGATGTTTGCTGTCTGATCATTTCTAATAAATAAGGACCCAACACTCGTCCGTGTCAAGCGTCTTACTTACAGAGTTCAGACTATTACATTCTAAGAGACCCTTAGCAGGAGTGTGATTGATTTACACAACTATTAAAACAGTTATGCTTATGCAAAATAATACCGCTTTAAATATTAATTGTAATGAGCATTCATTACAGGTATTTGTAGCAGTCATCGATTGTTGAAATTTTCTATTTAGAAATTTGCAATCATTCTTATATAGTTTACAACTGAGAGAAACATGCATAAGTGCCTCTTAACAGGCGATGTTGGGGGACGTTGAAAAATGTTCCTCTTCTGCATTCTTCATGAAATAAGAAGTATAGTAGCGTAAAAAGGAACAAAAAGAGTTTTACCACGATCTGTAAAAAGTCGTAACATTGGGAAGGGAGTGCAACCAACTGCAAGAGGGAGTACTAGTAGTGATGGTTCGTAGGAAGAAAGTAATGACCGGATACAATGTGATGATTAAGTGTCTGATATTTTTACACCAAGATTGCCAAGATGGCCGTCATCCAAGCCTATGTCCCGATGTCAGTAGCTACGAATGAAGAAACTGATACATTTCATGACCATTTCAACAGATAATTCACTGAATTCGAAGACATGATTTTTTTGTCATCATGTACATTTCAACACAAAGTTCGGCAGTGATGGCAATACCTGGAGATACGGTTGGAAAGACATGAATAGCATTAGGCCGAAACTTCTTCAGTTCTGTCCTGTAAGGACCTGCAGCTAATGAACAAATTCTTGGAACAAGAGAAACACAAAGGACATGGGCGTGAACATCACCCAATGAATAAACACGTATCCTGATCTTCTATATCTTAATAAACAAAAGATGGAGATCTTATGTGATGGAAATAGATCTAATGTTTAGCAAACTGTAAGCCATTAGAAGCACGAATTGGTTTAGTTAGTAATCACCAACTTGAAAATAAGACTAAAGAGAGAAATCTAACGAGCACAGAACAACATATGTACAAGAAAATTAAATATGAATACATTTGATACAAATAGAGAAGGGAGATAGAGAGGAATGTCATTGATCACGACAGCATATAGAAGACATGTGGACATACATACGGAAGGAATACAAAGAGCAGCCAACCAATTGGTGGGACATCCTTGCAAGAAGCCGAAAACCAGTGGATATCAGAAGTACTAGAACTCATAGAGCCAAGGAAAAGCCAAGCAACACTAAAACTGTAGACAGGAAACTATTTATTGGATCACTAGAGAAATCAGGAGGAAGCTAAGAGGAGACAAAACAGGCCACATTCTGGATGGAACAATACCATTGAGAAACAGAAAAAGCTTCCAATATACATAGAATAAATGTAGTTTGTGGACAGTTTGAGTTGTATCAAGTTGTATCAATCAAAAATGTAAATGGTGAAGTACTAGGTAGTAGATGATGCACGCATACAGAAATGATGAAAGAAACACTTTGTAAAACTACTAAACATGGTCTTACAATGTAATTGTAATTGTAATTACGACAATTTCTATAAGAGGACCTTACAGTTCTTGCAGAGTTACCCACAACCAACACAACACAGATGAACAGATGCCAAACTTTCTCAAAAGAGGTAAGAGATGTGATCAACAAATGAAGTAGGATAAAACTCCATGCATGGATGCAACTATTTCAAAGAGGAGGAGAAACGGTTGTTAAAGCTATGCATAACTTTGTTACAAAGAATTAAGAAGAGCAAGAACTGTCAGAAGACTCGGGAAAATTGGAAATTGTCCTGAAAGATCTAAAAGGCTAAAGACCAAAACTGTGAGAAAAGACTACACTCTAAAAAATTTAGAAATAATGACAAAAGACTGTTCGTAGGTAGGCAAATACGTGTTGTTCAGCAAAGACTCGAATGGTTTGGCCATGTAGAGAGAATGCCAGTTGACCGAATTTCACAAAATGCAGTGCATGCAATATTCGAAGGAAAGAGAAAGAAAGGAAGACCAAGACTTCACTGGATAAACAATGTAAATAAGACTTGGATTAAGAAACAAGGACTGACTTTGACAAGTGACTGAGGAAAATGGAGTTAATTTATTTGCACCCATTGTCACCAGTGGCTGGCATCGAGAACTGGTGGTGGTGGAGGTTATGATGGTGATGATGATGATGACGATGGTGATGACAATGACGATGATGATGATGAAAAGTTTGTGAAGGCTTCACACCGCTGTTAGAGGAAGTTTGTCAGGAGGTGTTGATGTTGGTAGTGGGCAGGATTGATCTAGGAGTTGAGCAACAGACCTGTTGAAGAAGAGACTAGTAGGAAAGCACCCTGTTCTTTCCACTGAATAAGTGGTTGGGACACAATTAATGTGCTTGTTTATCAGGATAATGCGGCTTTTGTAAGGCTTTAGTTATCTTGGTCTTCTGGTTTACACACTTCTGCGTAACCTTGTACATGGCAGACTGTTTCTGGTTAGTGATCTTATTCTTCTGTGGTCTATGCATCTTCCAATCTTCTTTATCTGGCTAGTTTTATGTTCCGTCTTGTTGAGAGCTGTGCCTTGGAAGCTTAATGCTTTGCTTACACTGACCACAGCTGTCGATCAGGTCTCTTACACAATCTCATGGCTGGCTTTCCAGTGCTGTCCAAAGATGTCTGGAAGTTGTTTAAATCCCTTTGATGGCATTTCAGGTGGTTGTACGGTGGCATCTTTTACAGTTTAATATTAGAAGAAGAAAATTATGATGGTGATGATGATGACGATGATGATCTTAAAAGGCTGACATCTGATAGGTTATTCATTCATTTATTCATTGCGTGGATTTATATTAGGTCCCTTCAAGGTAACTACTCAGTCTCAGAGGTGCTCCTGAGTCCTGACCCAGCCCCGGCTGGAGAGGACAGTCTTAAGATGGCAATAAAAGGTATCAGTAAACAACCCTAGGCAATGAGCACAGAGTCAGAGAGAGCCCATTCCAGACCTAGGGCCAACAACAGAAAAAGCACGATGCTGCCTAATAGAGGTTTCTGCATAGGGACAAGAAGCTCACTCTTTTCGACTCGAACACCCAGAGTGGGGCAACAAAGCTGCTTCAGATATGCTGGGGTTGAACCCGGGAAGCAATGCCACACCAAAGCAGAAACCCTGTAGATGATTCATTGCAGCAGAGGAAGCCAATGTAAGGACTAGACAGATATAAACAGATAACCCACATACATACTTGATTGTGGTGGTGAAGAAGATGATAATGATAATGATGAAAAAGAAGTAAAGGTGGTTGAGTTTATTGGAATATTATGCAATTCAGTTATGCAGTAGAAAAAGAAAGATATGTTACCCATGCATTTGAAATGACATGGAGGATTAACACCGACCCATACCATAAAAAAGCTTTAAATTCTGCATGCACAGTGAAAATGATAGAACAATAATTATACAGACCTAATTAAGAAATTATTTCTTGCTTAGATCTGTATAATTGGACAATGAACACAATGAAAATACTACATGACTTTAACACATTATACGACAATAAACATGAAGAAAAACTACAGATGTACAGTGGTGTTTGCTTGCTGTTAGTGTTTAACTGCAGATATCTAGTAAAATATCTGGGAGGAGGAGGAGTGCTCAGTCCCTTATTCTAACCCAGAGGCAGCCATGAGTACCTTACTAAGTGCCGTTTTGTTATTCTTGGCATTTAAGGGTGGGTTGTCTGACCTCCTTGCTATCTGATCATCGCACTAGTCTGATATGTATTCATGTATTCATTTTGCAGCTGGGTTCCCTATGGGGCATAAGTTGAACAGAAATCTTTAAAATACCTTTCTGTCATGGCTGGAATTTTAGTTGTGATCCTTGAGTTGACAGTTGACAGTTCAGAATGCTTATCACTTGTTTGTGGTTTGTGCCTAAGAATATATATTATATTTCTTGACCCATAGGAACTTATCCATATGTGAGGATTTGATCTAGAAGTTTATTATTTCTTGCTTAGGTCTGTATAATCTTGATGTAAAGGCCCCTAAAATTGTCACTCCTGGCACTGTCCATGTAGAACCATGATACGCAGCTGCACAGAGTGCTGCGTGAACCATAGATAAGCATATGAGCATGAACTGAGCTATGATTATTTATATAGATCTATTATCCGTGTTTATTGGACCAGCATTGAAAATCATATCCAGATATTTGCAGTCAGAGAGTTTTTCAGAGGTGCATAATATTTAGAACAGGAACATTCCGGTGTTCTCAGACATTCTTAACATTTCTATCGTACTTGTGGTGTGTCATTATGAATGTGAGATTATTGACATTGTAAGAATGGGTCTATAGCCTTCGCCTGTGCATTCTGTTCTCGTGTAATTGTGACGGCAGCGACTTTTATGAGCAAGTGCACAATTTATCTGTTATCGGTGCTCTTCTTCTCCAGCGATTGGTGTCAACGTTGCTTATTGCTTGGCCAACTCTTCTTCAGCGTTTATAATTGCCTTGGGTGATTTCTGATTGTGGTGTTTGTGGACCTTGCGTCGTTGGTCGATTGTGTACTGAGGAACCTAATAACTGGAAAATGATGTTTATATTTATGGCTGTGCACAAGCCCAATGCCGATGACGGGCGGCCTGTGCAAACACTCGTTTCTTTCATGGTGATTTCATACGATATGGCACTGTCTACTAGATAATTATGTTTATATGGCCAGCGCCATTGACCATGCATCGCCAACATACTTTCCACCAGCAGTTTTTAATCTCCCCAATTTCTAAAGAAAGAATGGTGCAGGTTTATGGTATCAGATTCCAGTTGACATGTATAGACATTGTCTGGATGCACAGGTGAGAAATCGGTTGTCGGTTTCTGTGCATTGCACAAGGCAAATAGTTTGGCAGACGGCAAAAAAGAGCTTTCTGTCGAAGAATGTGTGGCATTCCGTGTGTGTAGGAATGTGTGCCATGGGTAAGAGACCCAGATGTAATATTATTGATGTTTACTTGTACACCTACAGTTTAGTACTTCATCAATGGAGGGTATTGTTTACCTGAAGAATCAAGTTCAGACTGCTTGGGCTTCGTGTAAGCGGTTGGGTCGTATCGCCCATTGCCATTTTTTACCTACCACTTGCAAACAGAGCAGTCAAAGCCGGTTTGGTGTCAAATCTGTCCCAGTTGAGGACAGTTCTCATTCCTCCAACTGTGGCACTGCGTGGTGAGGTGAATTTTAAGGCATCATGATATCTTGCTAGTAAAATTTGATTGAAAACAATGTTTTAATAAGTTTGAAAATGGAAACCCAAGCAGGTCCTCAAGCCATATCTACTAGTGTATTCGTATTTAGGACAAAACATGATCTGATGAACAAAGAAGCAATAAACCATATTGACCGAACGCTTCCATTTGTTTTAATTTGTTATCAGTCAATCAATTCTTTTAGTTTAACCAGCAATAGAACTCACAGTGTACATTAGTAACATGAAATAACTTGTTATGACTGTGCATCCTGGTCTTGTGAACCAATCAATCAATAATTTTTGGAACCTTTAACGTGGGTCTGATTTGGCACAACACCATCCTATTTAAGCTCTAGAAATACAATGAACTGAACAATGTAGATGAAAATGTTCATAAAGTTCAGAGTTCATTTGAGGATGGAACAATTGAGTGGGTGGCTCTGGCTGCAGATGAAAGAGTGTTCAGTGTTAATCTGATTGTCAACCGCAAAGGTGATAAGAATTTTAAAAAGATGGCTGCGCCATGCCTGAGTGACACTTAGAGCACTCTGTAATCAAAGCTGTTCACTATTAAGTTTGCTTGCTTACATATCTGTCAATCATTATCAATTGATCCATCAATCAACCTGTTGGTACCACTGTACTCTGTATACACAGTATTATGTAGATACATACATGTATGCATAATATATATATATATATATATAATATATTAAGACAACTTACTTGCATATAGGTAAAGATGCTCTATATAATGTGAGCCTACATGTAGGAGATAACTGTTGTAAGGTAGGGTAGGGTTGACATCAAAGGCCCTTTCAGCTAAAATAATGTGATTAAGTGCTGGAGACTAAGCTGAGCACTGTGTATCTGTAGAAACGTCAGTGATATTCTTCCTGTTAATATTACATGTTAATAATATTTTAGCTATAAATGACAATGGTTTTATTTGCAATGTGTTTGTAACCTCTTCTTATGAAATTTGGATGGAGTGAATCTTTGAGTCTGAGTAACACATTTGTTGAGTTGGCTGATGCTGATCATAACTTGGGTATTGTGTTACGCCCTTGCAAGTTGCCTTGATGACTGTAACTCATTTCTTGTTGGTATCAATAAGTCAAGTATGCTGAAACTGCTGAGTTCAGAACTGTGGCTAGAGCCATAAGTATTGCATCAAAATATGAACCTACTGTAACAACCTCTGTGCTGAAATCATTGCATTGATGTCTACAGTGACTTCAGCTGACCATGCAGGTCAAACTGATACATTTTTTACATTTAATCTTTTATTCAAGTTTGGTATTTATTAAAGATTTTAAAAACATTCAGAATGCAAGCTGTTGTGTTTTGTATTTATTAAAGATTTTAAAAACATTCAGAATGCAAGCTGTTGTCTTTTTAGCAATTTCTAAACATCAATTACATGGTGTGCTTTCTGACTGAGTAAAATATTCAGTGAAAATGCCTCCGAGCTGTTATTTCAGTGACACTTCAAACGCGGAGTGAGACTTGCTAATATTTGTCTTGTAGTTCTCAGTCATTACGAAACGGAAAAGGGCCAAGTAGTGGACCTCTTATCCGATTATCTCCACCATCGTCATAGTCAAAGAGTCATTTCTCCACATCCTGCAGCCGATGGATTCTCAACAGCATACCTCTTTCAAGGTTAGCTATCTGTCTTTTTCATTCTGGATTATAATCCCGTTTGGCTATTAAAAGACTCTGATCCATCCAACTGAGGCCAATGGGTACAAAACATACAGATTTCTGGTATTTACTGATGTTTTGTTCTCATATACCTGTTGTTATGATACATGCGGACTATAGGTAGTAGGTGGAGGCTGCTACATTTATATGAATTGTTCCTATTCAGCATGGGGCCCTGGTGCACAGTTTGAACTGCCCTCCCTCAAAATGCTATGAATGCTTGCTTGAATAGCATACCTAGCTAAAGGTACATAATGGCCCTAAAGCCCTGAATTTCTCCCTGGCCTAATCCAGGACATTCTTGCCAATGTATAGAGTGTTATCTACCTACTTCATGATGACATACCCCAGACAAATATGTTGCACTCCTCTACAACCTGAAAGGCACCAGAAACAAAGTCTGTCCTTGACTTTGGCTGTTTTTATAGGTGCACAACATTGGCTAATTGCCTATTACCGGTACTCTTCCAGCAGTTTAGGTCTTCTTAGCACTGCAGACGTCGGTACATGCACTTAAGTAGTTGCCTTAGAAGATTGCTCTTGGTAGAGTAATGCTGAGCTTTGATTGAGTTAGTTTATGGCTTGCACATGAGTGCATTGTGATTTTCGGTGCTAGGGCCGCAACTGCTAGGTTGATCTTGTATCTTTTTAGCATGTTTCTAGAAAGCGATCAGGCCTGCAGCTGAGCAGTAGAGATATGCAGTCTGTCTTCTCTGGAGGGTGTCTGTGATGTGGTCTGTTTTAATAGTTTCCCTCTTAAGATGTTTGGGCTGATCTCAGATTATTACTTTGCATGGCACCTCCCTGTAAATGAAAGAGACAAAGTGGGGGTGGGGGGAGACACGGAGGAAGGAAGTTAAGATAGAGAGGGAGGAAGAAAGGATTACTAGCTTAGCTTCAATGAATAAGGAACTGACCTTGCTAGAGTTGGAATGGTCTAACCAGACTTGGACTAACTTTATTAAAGATTAACTGGTTTAACCAGAATTGGACTTAAATCCTGCCAGAATGCCAGAATTGGATTTTTCTTACCATCAGTGGATCAGCATTCAGTTAGACATGCCTTGACATAACTCAGCTGTCCTGACCACAATTATACTGGCTTTGGCATAACTCGACTGACCTGATCAGAGTTTGAACTGACTTGGGCATAATTTGACTGGCCTGTCCAGAATTAGACTGGCTTCACAAGGTTTCTTCTAATGTCCTCTGGTGTGGTTTTTTTCTTAGCATGGCTATCCTGGTGTTGTGTATTTATTTTAAGTCTTGTCGGTAGTGTCAGCTATTTCTTATTTCCAATGGCATTGGCACTTGAAAATGCCTGGCGGCTTCCATGAGCATGTAAATGTAAATGTAAATCTTCAAAATTTCTCAGCGCCACACAAAAGCCGCATCAAGGAGACCAGCTTATTCAAATTATGTCCTCAATAGTCTTCAGGTCAGAATCCAGGGAGGTCATGCCGACGAGACAGCATGGTGCTGGGGTTTCAATCAGTGATGAAGGCGGTCGTGTGATGGCGCAGGTGTAGATCCAGGATAGCATGGTTATCCAGTTTATACTTGGATGAGATGATTATAAAATAATATTAATCTGAATATAAAATGAACATTGTTTACTTGAACACCAAATACTTTAAATGACTACATTGCAGATACTTTGTAATCATGCAGGAATGTTGCCCATAGGCAAAAATCCAAGAGACACAGGTTGGGCCATGCAGTTTTTTAAATGTTTAAGATGAAACTTATGGTTTAAGGTGTTTCGTGATGGAATAATTAAAGACATCTATTCTGTTTTCCTTGGATCTTTAATTGTTTATCTTTGTTATGTCCTGAAGCCTGTTTGAAGGATGTTTTGTAAGCTGTTGACAAGACAGTGTCTATATATTTGTGAATTTCATAATGATAACTGGTCTGAAACCCTATGATTAATATTATTACCTGGTTATTGGAATTAGACACCTACTTGAATAGGTGTGCCACGAGGCATGTCTCTGTTGAGACGTATAGGCCTGGATTTCTGAGTACAGAATAGTGGCCACTGGGCCTGCAGTTGTAACTTTCCACTTAGACACCTACAGACATGACTCTTTGTTACTACCAAAAACTGTGAAATGGTAAACTGCTTCAGCAATGTCCCCCATTCTTGCTTTCATCGCCTCATTCTTAATCTTCCCTACCATTGGTTGACAGTTTAGATAGACATTTACAGCTATTACTAGTGTTTGTGTTCTTCCAATGATTATTTTCTATTTTTTGGGCTTGTTTATACAATGTACGATTTCTGGAATATATCTCAGAGTTGTGAATAACAGGACTTGAAGGGCAATTGCTGTTCAGAACAGACTGACTTTAAGTATTGAGTATGGATATATATAGTTTTTAGTATGGATATTTATGGTTTTTAGTATGGACATATATAGTTTTTAGTATGGATATATATAGTCAGATAACTCTCAGCTGTCTTATTCGTTCTATGTTTAACTCTTGTATAGGTGAACTAGTGCGAATGATGTATTGTTATTGAGAGTCTACTTGCTTTCTTTGTCTGTGTATCTCTTCATAAAATGGCCCCATAACGGTCACTGCTCAGAGTTGCTTTCACTCACCTAGGATTCATAAAGCTATCTTCACTGATAAGTGTTTTTGAATCTGGAACAATGATGACATACTAAGTCAGCCAGTAAATAAATTTTTCTATGTTATGTCAGCTTTATCATTGCTGTTCTGCTCCTGTTGAGTGCTGTTTGAAGGTAGGAAAGCTGTGTAAGCTCCAGGTACTAGAAGCTTTTCAATATGCTGGAATGAAATTGTTTTATTAGCATATCAGTAACCACGTTTCTGTTTAGCAAATGGTTTCTTCTGAGAGGTAACGGACCTGGTGATAGAAGTGTCTCACACGTTACTGGTTGTACGCTGGAACCTCATTTTAATGCTTACCTTATGGAGCCATATCAAGAACTGTGCTGTAATGAGGTAGCATTATAATTCCTCATCAAATTTTGACCATGCACACATCAGGTGTGGTCAGAAGTTGATGTGGAATCGGATATATCTCGATTCCTTAAATGGAATCAACAGTTTGTGGTCGGTAGCGCATCAATAGGAGATCATGTGAATCACCTTTGCAAATCCTGCATCTACCAGTTGCTCTAGATGCAGGCCATTCAGCACTGCAGTGACCCATTCATTGCAATTCTATCCTTACCGGCCTGTGTTCCATTTTATGCATGATCTAGTCTGTCTCCAACTGTTCTCATCGATTCATAGCCAACAAACTTAAATATTTGCATATACCAGAATGTTTGCAACAAACGTTACACTGGCTTCCTGTTGCAGTGCGCATGGCATTCAAGATCATTATCCTGACATCGGCCTCTATTGTTAACTGAGGCAATCAATGCAGTTGTTGCAAAATTATGGAGCTTTGTGTTCCAGTCTGAGTCAGCTGAATTGGCTATTATTGTTGAACGCTGAGGCCTGTTGAGATATGCAGGTGTCGTGCTTTCGCACATCAACTCAGGCCTATCGTGCCTTTTTATATATTGGACCTTCCTTCTGGAACAGTCTCCACTGACATTCGTGTAGTGTTGCCTTAACTCAGTGCAGCATACATTTGCAAACTGTCTCAAAACACACTTTCTTACATCTGTGGCAGTCAATTCACTTCTTAACCAACTGTCTTGAATTTGAACTATGGTGTTCACAAAGTTCTGTTCTGGGCTCATTCTTGTGTACACTGAATATTCTAGCACTTGGTTTACTACTTTCTGCAAACTCTTTCGATGACCATTTCTATGTTGATGATACCCAGTTTTCATTTCAGTTGGCAGTTCCTAAACTAAATGCACTTACCAACTACATGCTATCATTTCAGTGATGTTCAGTCCTGGATGGTTAGTAATAAACTTCTTTTAAATCCTTCTAAGACTGAATTCTTTCTCCATGGCAAAGGTTAAAAGCTCCATAAATTTGACTGACTTAAGTTTGTTCTCCTCAACTGGATGAACTGCTTGTTTTTCGTTACTGACTGTGTTTCAGGCACAAGTCAAGTCATGTCCATCATGTCATATTTTGTTCTGGCCATGTTCAGGCCACATAAAATCAGTTCAACTCACTTTTCATTGGTATCAGCTAGATAGATTTATACAAACTACAAATATTTCAAAATTCTCTGGCCAGAGCTATAGCAAAAACCCTAAGTATCAGCATAGTACATGATATTTCACTCGTGACAAATGGCTATCCATCGAGCAGATTCCAGTTTAAAGTCTGTCTTGCAGTTCAAGAGTACAACATTTAAATCAACCAATCTATCTCTGTTCCATGTTCCCCTCGTACCTACACTATTGCTCTTTATCAATGGACACAGTTACTCTAGCTGTGTTCCGTACCAGGACAGCGTTGGTTTCTCGAGGGTTCTTGGTTGTTGATCTAAGACTTTGGAATTCGCTTCCTAGTTCTTGTCATTTTTTACTTAATTCAAGTCTAAACTTAAGACTAATCCTATTCAACTTGCTTATCCACAGTAGTCTAACTTCTTAACTGAATTTCAACTCGAATTCTTGAACAGACTGTGATTTTTTATTATGATTTCGATTGAAGAAGCCGTTGATTGATGCATGGGACTCCATGCTACTGTGCTATTGAAGTCAGTAATGTTATTGAAGTCATTAGCTTTAGTGTTTACTGAGGCGTTTTATAAGACTGCTCCAGGGCATTTTCAAAGATTTAAGTGCCGTTATAAGTCTAAATCATACTATTTCATTCAGACAGAATACCATGCCTCTGTGGGTGCATTTTGACACACGCACACTTTGGTGCACATGCAAACATTGTACACGCATACATACATCCAGTCATAGAGATAGGCCTACCTCCAATTTTCTGTGTTTTGTTTTGGTCAATTGCTTCGCTGTCATTATTTCGTATCTACCTCAGTCTGCCATCATTTTGATTTCAAGGGTTGTAGAATTAAGATGCATTAGTCAGTTTCTAGTACTTTTCTGTTTGGGGACTCTGAGCTATAGCTCTATATGCTGTCTTAAGAAATTAGAAATAGACCATTTCATCTCGATTCTTCTGGATATATATTAGATCAAAAATTGTAAAGATCAATTCTGCTTGAGTCTGAGGAAGTTAAATGGCCATAAATGGGAACCCATAAGGCCATAAAAAATTTACTGAAAGTATTTTATTTGCTAAAGAGCTCTTGCCTTGTAATTGGGATGTACAAAATACTTTCCATGAAGCTGTTCAAGGTGGTCTCAGAATTATTGAGGCATTCTACCAGTCTCTGCGGGTCTCTGTTATTCGGTTGAGCCAGATTAGATGCAGTTCTTGCACCGTGGACCCCTGGCAGGTCATTTCACACTCCAGATACTATTCTATTTATTCTATTCTCAACTGCTGACACTATCGAGAAGTATTTTCATTAGCGAGAGGACTTTCCCTTGTCGAGATGGGGGTGGCACCAGGGTAGTCTGAGGCAAATTAGTTGAGTCCGATTGAGCATGTGGACCAATGGGCAAGTTGGAATCTCTCAAAAGAAATATCTGAACATCTCTGGCACATTCCAGACCTCAGATTTAATTGATTCTGTTGCTGACAGTTTGCTGTTGGTCGTGAATTATAAGTGAAATTCACCCCTGACAGGAGGCAACAAGACATGAATATCAGGTACGCCCTTGCTTCAGGCAAGAATCATACAGGTTCTTGCTAGCTGTCAACTTGCCCATTCAACCGAACTGTTCATTTGTGCTGGCTTTAACCTTTGGCTCACCACAATACTTAAATAGATTTGCCGTATCAGCTTAGACTACTGAGGGGCTTGTCAATCATTTTCTTCGAGTTACATTGTAATCAGCTGTGGTGTGTGGAGAATGATAAATATGCAGAATTAAATTCCACCTCCCCAGTGCCACTCAATTAATTAGGCAGCCTCACAGTTTGAGTCTTATGTAGGGGATTACTGGACCACCCTTAAGCTCCTTTCTGGCTCAGTTCCGGATGGTTAAGTGTGAAATCAGCCCACAGCAGAGGAACACCTAAGGCCTAAGTGACACAGTCTCATTTTTACAGAATACCATACCTGGAGGGGCACATCTAGGGTTTGTTCAACCAGGGTTTATTTCTGCCTACCACCAGCTTGACCTGCTAGTTTTTGAGTCACTCTCTCTCTGCTTTTGCCTTACTGGTCATTTGTATGACTCTGCTCAATTCTGAGAATGTTTTTGATGATAGAGTTAGATACGGTCGAATTATCACAGGTGTTGGGCTGATTGGAGGTTAGAAATACATAAGCTGACCCTTCAGGCCACTTGTCTTCAGAGGTGGCACCAGACATCTTTTGTAACCAGGGCATAGCCAGGGCAGTCATACAAGTAACCAATGCAGAGGGCTATTTGCGCCCCAAATAAATTCTTGGCAGGGCAAAAATTCTAGCAACCTTGTGGCAGGGCAATGACCAGGGCCAAGGCTGTTTTACCAGAGCATATGCCGTGGCTTGTACTGCTGTAGCGCCATCACTGCTTGTCTTTGCCACAAATGGTGCCATATTTGTCCACCCAGAGTATGTGCTGTTCATACTCCAAGTATACTCTGAGCAACTGAGGAACGCAGGACATGTGTATGCAAGTTGCTTTGAGTATACTCAGGTAGCACTCAGTCTATGTTCAAGACATACGAGTAAAGCAGTCATCATATTTTTATAACCGTAAGTAAGGTAGCAAGTACATGTAACTGAATTGACTGAACAGCAAACTGACTAGTAAAGTAGTAGATTTACAGATTAAAGTAACAAGTCAGTCTAGGTCATTTAAGAAATGCTTATAGATTACTGTCTTCATAACCATAAGTAAAGACCAATGATTTTGTCTTTCTAGGAAACAACAGATCGGTGGAAATTTCTCGAAGCTTATTACAAACTATTAGAAGTTTGTTGGAAACATCCAGCAGTTTTACCATCATAACAGCAGTACGCCAAGACCTAAAAAATGTTGGAACTATTCTTTCACTTGGTACCGAACACCAGCAGTAAGTAAAGCTTCTGAAAGCTTCTTGTCCTCTTTCTTTTGTTCTCGCTTAAGTATATATACCTTGTAAACTTATCGATACCCTATCTTTATTGGTTCTGTGGTTGAAGCATTAAGTTGATTTTAGCTAAGTTTTATAGGTCGTTTTATCTGTGTTTCATTAGCATCTGTCGCCGTTTATGCTGACCATTCGCTGCTGTGCCAATGAAAAGTTGCTGGCACAATTTGTCAGAGTTAAGTGCAAGTTACACACACACATGTGGCAAGGTCTTGTACACTGTTAGAGCGAAGTTTCTGGGCCTGGAGTGCTGGTGGTGTGTGGCTGATGTACTGAGAAGGTTAAGCTATTTACTGGAGCTAAGATGAAAGATATGCTGGCTGGTGATGTTGATTCTGGCTTCGTAGGCTTCATTTTCCGTCAGGTGGTTATAGTGTTTCCAATTGTTATTACACCCGCACTTTAACCTGCCAAATTGTATATGGCGCTGGAGGTGAACATAACAGAGAAACGATGCATTAGTTCTAAGAACACATGGCATCTGATTTATTTAGTTTGCAAACTTTTCTGGTGTAGATTTCTTAATCCAAAGGGAAAAGACCCTTTCCATGCACACCAGATCAGCCTGTTTATCAGGGAGAGACCATCCAATAAGCTTATACAGATTCATAGCCTTACTAAATTGGCAGCATTAGTTACTGAACAATATACCACTATGAAATAACTTCCAGTTCTATCAATGTGCAATCATATTAACACCTTTATGTCACACTATCAGAGATACAGAGACTCAAAAGACATTTATCTGGAAAAAAGTTTTTCAAGTCCAGGGCGAGAACGAAATCAAACCTGAATGTAGCAACTGACTTGATAGGACTGGCCTCTCATAATTCACTGTCATGATAAACAAAACTTTTATTGAATGCTTCGAGTCACTTGACTAATAATTCTCTCACATTCTTATCATATGGCTTGACTGACTACCATTATCAGCTGATAGGGCTAAGAGATTATTCTTATGAATAGAAACAATGACGTACTCTGGTCTTCATTCATTCAATGGTTCATAAGTTGGTTCATTCAATAAGTCTGCCTGCCTTCAAGTCAGACAGTCAACCAGCCACTCCTCACCCCCTCCCCAGACGGAAATAGGTTTCATGTGTTGATAAAGGTGCTTAGTTTCAATGGATCCTTTCTTTTTAAATATGATAGCAGTCTATTATTGTCCATAAAACATTTCGTTGTTTTCCAGTTCTTTTGATTGCTTGACCTGTGAAAAAGCTAGCTCTCTGAATTTAGTCTTTTGGTCTTGCTGAGAATATTTGGAGTTTTCAATAAGTACCAGCAACATTGGTATCATCCTTGTCATGCAATTTTGTAGTTTTCTTGAAGTCGAGAGCAGTGGCTGGCGCCATGAACTACGATTTCACTATGCACACAAGTCCAGGACGAGAACTGAGACCTTTCCACACAACATTGCGGATAACCAGTGGCACACGATTGCTGTGAGTGTCATTGGAGGCACAAACCTCATGGTGTTTGTGGACTGCAAGTTGGTGTTTGAACGGCAAATACCTGACCTAAAGCTGGATATTGCAGCCAACTGGGACAGAATGCATCTCTGGATTGGACAGAGGAACACAAGGCATGTGTATTTCAAAGTGAGCATACTTTACTCTTATGCAGATTAGAGCTGTGTTGTTCAAAATTTGCAAACGATAGGGAAGAACTTCAGTTTAACATAGCTTAGCAGACAAGAAATCAGTCATTGTAGAAGTGAGAGTGAGTGAGTGAGTGAGTGAGTGAGTGAGTGAGTGAGTGAGTGAGTGAGTGAGTGAGTGAGTGAGTGAGTGAGTGAGTGAGTGAGTGAGTGGTGAGTGAGTGAGTGAGTGAGTGAGTGAGTGAGTGAGTGATGGTGAGTGAGTGGGTGGAGTGAGTGAGTGAGTGAGTGAGTGAGTGAGTGAGTGAGTGAGTGGAGTGAGTGAGTGAGTGAGTGAGTGAGTGAGTGAGTGAGTGAGTGAGTGAGTGAGTGAGTGAGTGAGTGAGGAGTGAGTGAGTGAGCAACCAAGTGAATGAGCGAGCAAGTGAGTGAATCAGCCGGTCAGTCAGTTTGTATCGTGTGTATGGCATGCAAAGCTGGTGAAGTTATGAGCCATTTATTTAACCTAAAAGATCCTTGAGCTGAACTGCACACAGCAAGACAGCAGCATTCCAACAACTTTTTTGGATGTTACTTTACTTTAATCACAGAATACAAGGTGTTCAGCTGAAATGTGTGGTGACTTCCTAGATGTAAGTCTGCTGAGGTACAGTGTGGTAATTTTGACTGAAATAGTCATTATTCTGAGAAGATGGCTAAGTAGCAGTGCAGTGGCATATGGGAATGCAATTATAAACTGGTATAGTATGCTTTGTAAGGAGCCTTGAGTTGATATTTAATTACATTCGTTTGCTTCAGTTGCATAGGATATTTTTAATGTTTAAGTTACAGTACCACCTGCGTGAAGCCGCTACTGATAGGACAGTTATAACTTAGCTTGAAGTGCTAGACCACCTTGGGACAAGCAGAATGCACCAGGACACTTTCTAGTGACAGCTGGTGACACGTGCATATCGACGAGCTCATTCAGAGTAATCCTAAGGATTGAAAACTTGAGCCATTCTTTGTGTTAGTGGCTGCCTCCGATGAACCGGTCCTGTGGTTTCTATTTCTTCCACAATAACCCTGCAAGTGATCCTCGATTTACAAGTGATTATTGATGTTGAATGGCCTACTCCATCCACTTGAAACCGAGTTGTTTGTTTAACACAAAATGATTGTTCGTGACACTTTAAGCTCGTATTCTGGAATTTTGTGGCATTGAACGCTTCCCTTTGGCTATTTGCACAACTATTCTTGTGTTTGACAAGCTGATTGGCAAAAGATGTGATCAAGTTGTTCTGAGTACATTTCCTATCAATGACCTCCTGCTAGCTCCCATGCAGTCTTTTAGAGCCTCTGCTCTCCTGGGTCTGTGTGCTTAAACTGTCAATCATACGCTGTCAATCATCTCAATTTGAGTGATTTACGTGCTCTATTATTCATTTAGCCACACGTTTCTGTCGCCTGTGGTCCGAAAAAGTACTCTGTGATTAAATGGCATCTTTAAGTGTGTTTGGAGACTAGTCTTTTTATCTTTCGTACTAGGAGTCTGTTTATGAAAGCTGTCTTTAGGTTTGTTCTTACATGGGGCTATAGGAGGGGGTCTGATAATTTGCTCAGAGACCTCCTTAAACAGTTTAAACAAGCTTAGCTTGGGGGGGTTCAGGTTGGTACAGTGCATAAGAATGTTGTTTGGCATTGTAAGTGGCTGAAATTTCATTTTGAAGAGCTTTCTTTTTAAATTGCACCTTTAATATAATGAAAGCAGTGAAACAAATCTGCTGTGAAACGTTTAATTGATTTATTATAATGTGAAGCTGCTTGCTTTAGCTAACTGTTTGCATTTATCAAATCTGACAATTCTAATGATAGAACTCAATTCTTTAAAGCCTATGTGAATGAGAACGATGGGTTCCTGGATTGCAGAAACTTTGGTCTCCTAGAATATTGCTTTTAAATTTATTGTTGTCATGGCATAATGTATCTTCAGTGCTTCACACAGATTACTGAAATGGCTCCTCTGAAGCTAATTTATACAATATCAGTCTCTGAGCGGATTTTTTCCAGATTCACACCTGGAATCCCCACAGTTGTGAACCTGCAGGATCATAGTTTTGTATGTATTTATGTATCAAAGTCATGCTAGCCAACTGTTTGCTGCACACTAACGATGCACCCTATTGATTTTGCTTCGACTTAGTGCCTGGAGCCTTTGACTTAGCTTTTCTGAGCACTAGAAATCTCAAGAGTGCGATTTCAATTATGATTACAGTCTTAGACAACTAATTGCTGTGGCTGAAGTTATGCATTTTAAAATTGAGCTCAGACAAATTTATGAAGCATTTTAAGCATTTCTTTGTCACTTCTGATCATATTATTATGTATAATTGTATATTCCTCTAAGTAACTAGAGCCAGAAAAAAACGCACAGAGCCATGCCTTCTGTAGGAGAGAGATTTAAAGCATTTGTCTGTGACACCGGTGTCTTAGATTTCCTCATCTTTAGGCACGAACCCTTTTTCAAGCATTAGTAAGTAAACACAAAATGGTTAGGTTGTAAAACTGTCTTTTGAAGAATTAACAGATTTATGTGTAACACAATGCTACATGCACAGACTTTGTTTCTGCCCTCTTCTGACATTCTTTCTGGGTTTTTTTGCAGTCTGCCTGCCCTCCTTCATATATGTCCATCTGTCTGTGTGTCAGGTCTGTTCTATTTTGCCCCAGTCTTTCTATCTTTCGTTGGTCTTTGTTTTTAACTGTACTGTGGCGTTTGCTGAGGCTGTCACTCCTGCTGTCGGTCTTTCTTACTTAAGAAATGAGAAATGGCTGATGCCTTTCTTTCTCTCACTGGGAGGTCAAGAATGCGGGTTTCACATGTTTCACTTGGAAGCATGAAAGCTCCACACTAGGGAAATTTCAGCAAGGTTTCTGGATGCAAAATGCTGTAAACAGCTCATTTATAAGTGATTAATTTTCTGAGTACAGAGCACAATAATTCATTCTTACCTGTCCTTTGTTCGATATACAATGAAAGTCAACAGAAATGTTATTGTGCCTCTCACAATATCATGGTGAAGTTCAGAAAATATGTAGATTCAATAGGCAAGGTATAGAAAATAGATAGGCTGTAAGTTTTGAATGAATGTCTGGCTTAGTTAATGAATCACTGATATAATATATCATACTATATTATAGTAGAAATGGATTCCAAAAATGGTGAGATGGCTAAGTACTGTGAATCAGTGCTGGCAGCATGGAGTTTTTAACACACTGATTGGACGAGAGTAGTTGGGAAACTCAGTCTCCACTTCCTCAAGCAGCTTAGATGCCTTATCATTCTGTATTTAGTTGTTTAATAACCTACTAAAGTTCTTTGACTTTTTCTTCTCATCAGTTGTTGTGAACTATTTTGTTGCTTTGTGGGCATTTTGTGGTTTTATTGGTATACTTTGGAAAATAAATTAGAATTAAATTAAATGTGATCTCATGTGAAGCATGATTTCATTGCATAAGAGACTGCTGAAGATATTAGTTGCTGGATTGCAATAGTGATATGTGATGTCTAATGCATTTTGTGTTCATTGCCAGGGTGCTATGGAGTATCTAAAATTAGTTTTCTCAGGGGAAGGATATTTGGAACAGTGTCCTCGTGCCAATGTAGGTAAGCAATCAGATTACTTGCCTGTCCTTGAAGTTGAATTTGAACTATACTTTTAATTTCTTATCGCATGCTTGGTCTGATTTAGCCACAAGTGTCACCCATGGCATTGCTATTAGTGTTGATTTATAGAGATGGTTATGAATTATGTCATTTATTCAATCTTGTGGGCATTGCTTTTAAGAGGTTCATTAAAGGTGGTACAGAAATGTCTACTCTAGATAAATATATACAGACACTTTAATTAATTTATCAGATTTATCAGTTTATCTAATGAAGAATCTTGCCCATGACCCTATGTTGGCCTATTTGAAAGGTTACTTAATGGTAGCGTAAAATAGCCACAAATTTATTACACATGCAAATGACATCGGTGTTCCTGAGATGAATGGCTTTGCAATTGAAGGCTGTTTGGCTAAGGGCAAACATTACAAAAGCAGTCAACTTACAGTGAATGACTCTCTTTATTTACGTTTACGATTATCAAAGAGGCATTTTGGTCCACAAACGTGAAGGAAATGAATAATTTGATTCTAAAGAGGGCTCTTTCTAGAACAATGCCACTGGACTGACCTAGGAAAGCACTTGGCTAGAGGAAAGTGCTTTTGAAATTCAAGCACACATAGCATTTGGACCAAATGACTTTTCTGTACAGTTAACACCTGATGAACTCTCCTAATATAATTTTTCTGGTGAGATCAATGTCCACCGGATATTAGTTGCTGCTGGAGTTTTGATTCCTGAATAAAATGAAGACCAGCCCATGACTGTTGTCTGCTTTGTATATGTAGTTTATCGACTGCGTGGGTGTCAGTGTTACTGGCTTATGTTGAAATTCTATTCAAAAAGTGTGTAGTTTGTCTGTCATTGTTCTTAAATGAAATCATAGATGCTATAATGTTACAGGGAATGTGTATAATCTGGGAATATGTATATACCCTAGGGAATGTGTATAATCAAGGTATGTGTATATTTCATGTATATGTAACCCTAACACTAACCCCAACCCTACCCCCTAACCTCCTAACCCTACCCCTGACCCCAACCCTAACCCTCTAACCTAACCCTAACCCTAAACCCTAACCCTAAATTTTCAGGGCATAGGCCTATACAGTAACATACCCTGTTTATACACATACCCTGAAATTTCAGGGTATATACATATTCCGGGAATTATTCCCTGATAATACACATTCCTTGTAGCATATATACCGTATATGTTTCCTACAAAGAAAGCTTAAGGATAAAGGCACCACACTCACTTATGCAGTAGCTACTCAACAGCACTGAATACTGAAATGAACATTCAGTACAAACACAACAGAAACAACTCTACGGCAGGATAACTATGCATTAAAACTAATTTAATACTCCAAAAGGCCTTAGCTGGAAGTAGGTGGTTTCATATTCTGTGATGGGACACTATCCAAGTACTAACAGGGCTTGCACTGCGTAATGTCAGTCAACCTGTCATCAGCGTAACAACAGCTCCAAATTATTACCCGGTTTGCTTGATTTAATGCTGATGTGTGACACTGCAACCTTTCACTGGTGTCTGTGGTTTCAGTGCAAATACCTGTTTTAATCTTTAATCTTGAGTTTGTTATAGATCTTCTGATCTGCCAGAGGAATGAGTACTCACAGTTGCCTGGAATTGTGGTAGACTTTAGATCATGTATGTGCAAGGCACAATCTTCGGCAGCTCCATGGCACTTTTAAAGACAGCACAGCAGCATTGTTAATTAGTTATTGCATTTTCATGTTAAATACTATACCTTAAATGGTTGTGTGCTTCAGCTTGTCCGACTTGCAGTCAGTTTCAACAACTTCAGCTTTCAGTTCAGCAGCTGCAGTCCGTTGTCACTGAATTAACTAAACAGGTATTGCTCAGTCACTATCATTATTGCTCAGTGGCTGTCATTGCTGTTCAGTCAGGAACGGCTCAATACAGAAATTAGTTACTACAGATGTGCTTGAGACTCGTTTGACATCTAGTCCTTGATGTCGGTTCATTTTCGACTTCAGTCTTACTGTTCAAAAGGGTCATCCACTATAATGTAGATGGGCTTAAATTTTGTTGCAAAATTTCTGAGATGTACACCAGCAGCCGTGTTACATCTCTGTTTCTGGGGGTCAAAACAAGAACCACCTTTTAATGGGACAATGTTATAATAAGATTACTTTCTATGACTGAACTATTTTTGGATGCACATCTTGGCAATGGTGTTATAATAAGGTGTGTTATATTGAGTCTGTGTTGTAATTTAACGTAAATGAACTTGAGCAAGATTGCCTGTGTATGTGCAACTCCGAGTGAAGAGAATGCCCAGTTGTTGAGTTACTGTTGTCATGTGTGTGCTTCAGCCAAAATATACTTTTGCAACCAAAAGATATGTCGTCTGAGAGCTACTGTTGTAATAAATGAGTTATGTTACCTTACCATTTATAATGAGAATCTTTCGTAGACATAATTCAGTGGTACACAAGAAGTTTTAAATGCATAGAAAAAGTGATGGTTGATTATAGAATAAAAATAATATTATTATGTGCTATTTATATTCTTTTTGAATATTTTCCTATAACCTTATGAATAAATAAGCACTAAACTATGCAATACAAAGCTGTATAGAATGACTCACAGTGCTGAAAATCTGTCTAATATGGATCAGTCTATTTACAAAATCTGTCTTATGTGGAGGTAAGGTTTGCAGCTAGAACAAGACTGCTGAATATAAATACTTGCTGGTGTGTTGTAAAGTGATATTAGTTATCTCGAGGGAGGGCCTAGCAGAACCTCTGCAATGTGAAACAGTGTGAAACAGTTCAAGCACTCTAGATACTGGTGGAAGTAGTTCAAGCTGCCTTTGAAATGCTGAGCTATTCCTGAAGACAATAGACTGCCTTTAAACGCATAAGCAGAGCATTGTTACCTTTTTAAATGTGACACCGTGTTTTAATCGACATTGCCGTGATGCAGTACTGTGGTAATGAGAAGAACAAGATACATTGTGCTGAGTTTAAAAATAGACACTTTAAGGACTTTTTAGTTTAAAAATAGAAGCTTAAAGAACTTTGAGTGCAATCCAGTTGTGGGATTTATTTGGGACAGGTCGTAAATGCAAATCAGAGGATTCTGGAACTGGAGGAATGTGAGTGTCGGAAACAGTGTAAAGTTGATGGCCGGGTGTACAGAGACGGGGAAGCGGTCCAGTCAAAGGAACAATGTTCATCATGTAAATGCAGGGTATGTGTAGATAAGTGTTGCCTATTCATGATGTGTGTAAAGAAGTAGCAAATAATTAACTAAATTAACTTTCTTTTCTCATCAGAAATGAAGACCATGTACTCCACTGTAACTGTGATTGCAAACTCTGCATTTCTTTGGCTCCCCCAATACAAGTAGACAATGCTTATTCACATCCATTTAAAATCTCAACCAGAGGTTGTTGCTTGACATCCATAAATAGCCATTTACTACTAACATGAAAATCACAGCAATCTGTTTAAAACAACTTTTTAGAAGTCTTGCAATTTTTGTTTGTTTGAGATTAGATGCATTTACCAGTACACAAGCTTTGTTTCCAATAAGGATGAGCACGCCAAGAAAGCTGAATTGTTCAGACTGGACTTTTTCTTTTCAGGGTGGAGTGATTGTATGTGAGAAGCCAATATGCCCTGTTGTTAAGTGTGCAAATCCTGAGGTTCTTGAAGGGGAGTGCTGCCCTGTCTGTCTGAGTAAGTAGCTCAGTATTTTCTATTACACCAGAATTTGCTTATTACACTGTCAAGCACCATTTTAATAATAATAATAATAATCTTTTCTTTAATTGAGCGCCTGACAAACGCACTGCGCTGTACATTTACATGTTATGCAATTGAAATCTTAACTACTAACAGAACAGACAGCTTGCAATACAACGGCGCTAATAGCAGCCTACAAAGCATATCCGCCCAACGGGGGCTCGAACTCGGTACCCCTCGGTCTCTGTGCCAGATCTTATCCAATGCGCCACGGGCCCCCCGTTATTACCAGGTTATGTTATAATGAACTCATTTCTTATGCTCAACTGCATTCAGGATCCAAAATGCAAAGCTGGTCACTTTATTGCTCACTGGTCACTTTTTGATTGTCAATTTCAGACTTGCTGTTTTTGTGACTACCTTTCGTGCATCTTTCATGTCTTATTAATTTTTAACTTCTGATTTAAAGCATTTGTCTGTGAAGCTGAATGGGTGGGCTATGTTGACAGATTTGGAGATTAGAATTATGATTCTGCTTATCTGGCAATCTTCAAGACTCAATAATATGCTGCCATTATGGTTTAGATACTAATAATAATGGTAATAGTAATAATGATTTTAGCAAAAATGATAATAGCAATCATACATGGCAATAATAATAAGCTGATCTTGAAAAATTATAAGCTGTTCCAGACGTTTATTTTATTGTCTGCGGACATTGTTTTAAGAGCCTGGGGATCGTAACTACCTCAGGACAAAAATATAATAATAATAATTATAATAATAATAATAATAATAACGTCCAACGCTTCAATGCCGTCACGTTTCGGGGAACCTTTTCGGACAGAACAATTTACAACAACGCCATAATAATAGTCTTTTCCAGCAGTCTCCGGACATTTTAGGCCATCTGAGGGATCCTAAAAAAATAAAAAAAATAATAATAATGATAATTATAATTAGAAAACTACAACAGCAGTAATAATTTATTTCTTCATAAAGCCAACCAAATCATAATAATAATAATAATGATAATAATAGTTATGATAGTAATAATAATAATAATAATAATAATAACAACAACAACAACGATAATAATAATTTTATAATGATGTATATGGCTATTCACCTGACGCTGTAGAATGACCATTGACCAAGCATGTAGAAATTAACATTCTGTTCATAAGTAACAGCCAGACGTGACCTGTGTTATGTTTCTTCCACAAGAGTGCATTGTGCTAAAAGTACAAGTAAATATCATAAGAATAGGACTGAGCTACCTGGATCAGTAGCTACTTGAAGGTGTTTGAATAAGGCTGTTTCTGTTTACTGCTCAAGTCTGAAAGTTTAGATTTGCTTTTCTGTTGTTGAGCTCCCTCCCTCCTGTGGCCGAGCATAGGAGGGGCCTACTTCACAAGTTACTGTTCAAGGCATTCTATACGAACTGTGAAACATATTTGTCAAAGACTAAGCAACATCTGATAGAACTATGCTCAACTACAAATTCTAGCTCGCCTGATGGACATAAGGAATGTTAAAATTGCATCACTGACTGACTTACTTACTTATCTGAAATGGCCAGTCTTTCTTTTGCAGATTTTGGATTATATGTGATATGCTTTAAAGTTTGTTTGGCTGGGATAATAATCATCTGGTTACTGACCACGTATGCTCTGAGATCGAAATACTTTTGATTTACATGGGTAATGCAGAAAAGTTTGGGTTAAATCTGTGAACTGTTCTTTCCCATCTATATTAAACGTGGTCAACCATCTGTTTCTGCAGAAATTTGATCCTTTTGTTCCCCACTTCTGCACACCAAGATTTGCACCCTGAAACTTCTACTCCTCTCAGCTGTCTTCACAGAACATCTTCTGATGGAAATTAAGTTTGTTCAATCAATCATTCAATCAATCAATCAATCAATACTTTTATTGATCACATACAAACACAATTTTAGACATTCATGTGCAGTGGCGCCGATAGGTAGTTCTGATTTAAAATATAGGCCTACCAATAAATTGCATTACATGTTCACAAACTGTGGAAGATTTTCCATTCTCACTCAGAAGTGTACAGAGCACTTTTGTACATGTTCTCATCTCTTTCGAGTCTCTATCAAAGTGTTTCTTTACAATGGAATACAATACAATAAACTGCAGTACAATGCAATACAATACAATAATGCTAATTGAATTCCCCAAGTACATTTCATGCAATACAGTGGTGTGTGAAGAGCTATAACCTAAGTGGGCTTATCATTGTTCTGCAATGCTTGTAACTGTTTATTTAATTAGAAATCATTACAACTTTTGAACAGTTGAGGATGCCAATTAAGTGCACACTTAAACGTTTACAGTCAATTTTATTATATGTGTTAATAATATATTAGATAAGCTGTGGATCATTGGATTTATATATTGTGTGCTTGTGTGTGTGTGTTTGTGTGCGTGTGTGCATGTGCGTGTGTGTGCGTGTCTGTGTGTGAATAGTTACTTGTGCATGTGTTGATAAATAATTATATATATTTATATAGAGATGTACATATATATGCATTTGCATATGCAGTATGTATATCTACTTTGTGGGTTTCATATTTACATGCATTTGTGAGCAGAATGCACTTGCATTCAACTATAGGTGCATTAAAGGAAATAATTCATTGACAACAATAAATTATTTACCATGACTGGAATGCTTTTCACCAGTACGTTGATGAGTCTACCATTGAGTCGTAGGCCTTTTGTCAGCTGTGTAAATTTTCTGCATAAAACTGTCACATTACCTATTCATATTGCCGTAGTCGTGTAGTCATTTTTCGTCACCAGGCAGAAGCCGGTCTGTGTGGCTGATGCGCATTTGATTGCTCAAATATTTACAACTTGAGGTTCATGTTCTGCTGTAATTGGCTGTAAATTCTGTTGTTATGATCAACGTGTTGGGGTTGACTTTGTGAAGTGGGTTGACCATTTGAGATCGCTCTGGTCTTTGGTTGGTGACACCTTGAGAATATGTTCAGAGGTTCATTTGATTGACACTGGATACCATTGTGTCGCATTTTACAGGATCGCAAAGCATTTGATACAGTTCAAAGGGCATTTTGAAAGGAGAGTGACAGTGAGTTCGTTTAAGGGAGAGAATATTGATCAAAGGTGCCTGTCCTCCAAGATGCAAGCACTTTTGGTATGCCTGCAATTCTGACTGTACAGGGAGGGTCACTCGATCTGTATATGGCCCCTGTCTTTACAGGTGCAGACGGCTGTGTAGTCTGCATTCAAATGCTTGCCAGTTCACTGCAGTCAACATGCCTTAATATTTTGCAAAGCATGTTTACATGAATGGATCTTGTTCAGAGCTGTTTGACATGAAATGTGCAAACCTCAAGGGTCACCACTGAATATATCCTCACTAGCAATGATTTTTAAACAATTTTAAATGAAAATCGCGGTTCTGTAAAGACTTGCCCTGAGAGCTAACTGAGATAAAAGGATGTCATGGTAATTTTATCCAGTAGAATTATGTGAAATTAATTAATTGTCTCTGTCGTGAGTGTCCTTTATTTTTAATTAAATGCCTTTTTCTTGTAGTTTGTTAGCTTTTCATAAGTTTCTATATTGTAATTTTTTAGGGAACTGTTACTCATATAGCCTGTGGCATGAACATGGTGAAGAGTTCAACCCGAAGCCTTGCTATAAATGTATTTGTAAGGTGAGTGTCAAAGTGTTTCTGTAAGTTTAATTAAGCCATCTTCTTGTCCATTTGAAATCAGTCATTTCAAGCAGAAGTTAATTTTTTCAATCTTTAACTCAGTCAAAAAACGAAATATTGTTTACATTAATAGAATCAGTATGGTATAAAAATGATCAATGTAATATTTATAAGTTTCTGGAAAAGCTTCAATTGCTTAGTGTGCTTAACATACAGTTTAAAATAAACTGTATGCATTTTTCTTTTTTAACAGAGAATTGTTTGCCAAGAGTCATTTGCTTTTTGCTTTACCTACTTGTAATATTTGTTTGGCCTGGTTCTGGCTAAGTAAACTTTATAACTGGTATAATGGTTCTCTTGTATAATGTATGCTAATGTATGTATGTTAATAATGTATGTTAATCTGTACATTATAGAAGTCTTTGACTTTAAATACCAATTATAGTCAGTTACTACCGGTATGAGAAATTACCCGTAATATCATGGATGCCTGGCTGTCCACTTGGCTGGGTGTATGATATCAGTACGTAGTGTAACAAGAACTTTGCAATGAAGGTTTTCGCATAGCATTACGTTAAAAAGTATGGGGGTTACTCTATGCTAAAATTTCTTGTGACTACCGGTAAATATCTGCTATATTGTTGCTGTGTAGATAATCATTTGAAATTATCAACCTTTTATAATTATCATTTTGTGAGAATTTAAATGACGTATGTGGATTTGTTTGATAGAATGGTAAATCTGAATGCCAACGCCAGCAACGCAAATCCTGTCCACGGCCACAGTGTCCAAAAGAGAAGCAGATTACATTACCGGATGAGTGCTGCAAAGTCTGCAATGGTTAGCTTTAATGCTGTTACTAATCACAAATAAAAATTCAGATCACATTTCTTGTACGGCATTTATAGCTTCAGTAACCAACAGTACCATTTAACGTTTGGTAACAGAGTAATATTCTTGTGATGATTTTAGAAACTATCTTTATATGTATGTACAGTATGTATGTATGTATGCATGTATGTATTTATGTCCATTTATACAATGCCTTACTAGTGCCTCATGAAGGTGCATTCACTATGAAATGCAATTTAGGTAAATGGTGGGATTTGCTTTATTAAGATTGGACTTTGAGACAGGACTATTGTCTAAGATTAACTTTATGGTTAATACTTAATTCTTTAATTATTATGAAGGATTAACTACATGGTTTTACCTAGGATTAACTACTTGACCTTAGATTAACTACAAAGATTAACTTCAAGATTGTTCCATCCAAGAATCAGATTTTGCTAGAACTAAAATTTAGGTTTTAGAAAATTATTTCAATGAACGTGTTTAAGCATCAGATATGATTTCATGCTGAAGTGATAGCCACATGTAGCTGAGGTGAGATTTTGCAGAGTTTTTGTGCTTCTTCTGTGCCAGGTAGTGACTTCTGTTCTCTGAATCGACACCAGTGTGCAGCCAATTCTACCTGCATAAACCTTGAGACGAAGTTCACCTGCCAGTGTGATCGTGGCTTTAAAACTGTGGGAAAGACCTGCCAAGGTTAGTTTAAGGCATCACTTCTTGGTCATGCGCTGATCTATTATATGAGGTCAAATGAACAACAGTCTTAACCTTATGTACCATTAAGGATATGTGTCTTGTAAGAAAATGTGTGGTCTTAATGTAATGGATAGTGAACGTCTGCATGGACTGCTAGCAAGAGCGTGAAAATATTAGCAGTCTTTTGTTATTCAAGAATAAATAAAGGCTTTTGTGAGAAAAGTGAACATTAATATATATTCTTGAGACCAAATTGAAGTTTGTAGGTATGCAGAACACAAATATTCTGTAAGTATTTCGAGCTTTTTATCTATCCGTGTCAGTATCCAGAAGGTAATGCTGGGACTAATGGATAGATTAATATGCTTGAAATATTACTTAGATATTCTTGCAAGATTTAGATAAAACTCAAGGCATGTAGGTTTTTGGATTAAACTGTTCTAGATGTGGATGAATGCAAGAATTATGGTGGACAACAAGGACACCACTGCAACAGCAACTCCCGATGTGTCAATACGCCTGGATCATACCACTGTGAATGCTTGCCAGGTTATGAAAAAATCGACCAGTACACATGCACAGGTTAGTTTTTACATTTCCATGTTGCACTGAAATGTGAGAACAGGATATAGAAGTTTCAACTTACCGATTCAAGAATAACTGTTTGAAACTTTGCTTAGTTTTGGTTAAATTGTACAGGGAAATGTATGCCATTAATCTGATTACTTTGTCAAATTTTTTGGACAGTTTTCTTTTTCTTGCTCAGTTCGATATATAAACTTTCATTTGAGTAATGTTATTGGGTGCTATGTTAGCAGACTGCCTTTAGCTTTTGCGGTTTGAATTTGAATCCTGCTGTATGAAGTGTACTTTAGAATTCATTGTCCAGCTATATGGCCCAGAGGAAGATTATTCAGTTTATATCTTGTATTTCATCCAAGAAATCCCTCAGTCCCCACCCAGTCCATGCCTCTGAAGAGTTATATTGATAGAGGTAATAATTGAACCTTACTTTACATTTTATTGTTATTACTATAGTACCTATTATTATTATTATTATTATTATTATTATTATTATTATTATTATTATTATTATTATTATTATTATAAAATCAGAGTTCTTAAAATCATGGTTCTTAAAATAAAGGTTATTATTATTTTTATTATTATTTTTATTATTATTATTATTATTATTATTATTATATTTCATGTTCTGCAGCGGTTGTCTGAAATTCTTTGACTTACTATTTTATATCGAGGGTGTTCTCTGATATGTGAACTGAATACTGACACATGCCTGAGCCTGTATTTACCAATGTCTCTGTACGTTATGTATATGTAATTGAACATAATGTATCTTTGGCTGAATCTGAGTGTAACCTGGATCTTTGGGTTACTGCTTCACTGCACATAATATGCTGATTGAGTAAATTGGAGAGTGTTGTTCATGGCTGATTTGCATTTGATAGCACTGGCCTTCTAGGTTGCTGTATGCCGACGACGGTGGTTTTGTTGCTGGGTTAAATTGCAGTATATCTCATGTCACTATTTGTATTGCAGCTGCAGGGAAGATGAGCAGGCCTTGCACCCTGCCTCTTTGTAGCCTACATGCGCTTTGTCATCTGTTTTCAGAGATGGACATGTGTGAACTTGTGGGAAGAAGCGTCTGCCATGCACGTGCGCAGTGCCTCAATACACCTGGGTCGTTCGTCTGCCAGTGTGCTGCGGGATACGAGGGAGATGGCATCCAGTGCAATCGTACGTTCTTCCTCACCTCTGGCTCCTTTGTGGGCGATCTCTGTTCAATATGAATCATCCCTCTGATCTTATCAACTTAGCTGATAGATTTCAACTACACCTGTCTGCCAGATATGATATCTTGATCCAGGGTTTGCTTTAGACAACAGCCATACATTGTAATGGTGCAAAATTTATGTATTTCTCAGTGCACATTATGTGTGTCTTAAATGCAAGTTAAGGCAACTTGCTTACTTATGCAATGCAAAAGAAAATAAAACATGATGGATAAAAGTGTAGCAGATTAGATTAGATTAGATCCTACTCTATTCTCTTTCAGGATCACCACCTTTCCTGTTTTGCCCTTAGAGCACTGAGTGCATTTTTTATAGAAGAAATAAAAAATTACATTACAAACACTAAGCAGTTCTTATGAAAATATGAATTCCTGCATATGATTCAAGTATAAAATATCTGAGGTAAATAATCTTCTATACATGACTTTGTTGCAGCTGTATGCTCAGAGCCATGTAGAAACGGGGGCCAATGCGTTGAAGTGGGCATCTGCAGATGTCGCAAAGGCTACAGAGGCAGAAACTGTGATACAGGTTATTATCAAGAATTTTGTTATTTGCTGCCCTATGTCACGAAATGTGGCATTTTAACATTTTCTAACATTTTATTATATTCGTGCTGAATAAAATAAACTAATATTGAATATTGAATTGTTTACACATGCCGTCTCTGCTACTGAATTACCGGTACTCTAAGGCTGACTTTATAAGGAAGACTTTACTGTTATTAGTTCTATGTTCATGGATTGCATGCCAAACTGGTAACAGTGGTAAAAGTGATGGTCTATTTTCAGATGTTGATGAGTGCTTGGAGGGCATTGCGGCCTGTCATCTAAACTCTATCTGCAGAAACGTTCCCGGTTCATATTATTGCCAGTGTAAGGACGGCTACCACAGTAGTCAGCTGGACAACAATGATGGAGCCCTTTGTCAAGATCTCGATGAATGCCAGGGTTGGGGTGGAGGCCAGCACTGCCCAGCTTTAACCGTCTGCCACAATGTGGATGGAGGGTACAAGTGTCAGTGCATTGGAAATTCAAGTTGTAGTCCAGGTTGGTAGACGAAACCTTAATGTGGGATTACCACCCGAATTCATTAATGTCCATGTAATGTCTGATATATTGATGGAGTTGATTGCTTCGTGTTTTGGCTGGCTTACTGGCTGGTTACTGGCTGGTTGGGTGTTTTGGCTTGCTTGGATTCTTTGGTTGACTGAGAGACTTAATTATTGAGAGAATTATTATGCTATACCGGTACATTATTCTTGAACTTAATTTTACTTTAATACATGGACTTTCAGCAAATTAACCATAAGTAACTGGGTTGACTGATGCAATATTTGTGTATATGTATGCATGGCATTGGCAATATACATGTATGAATATATATGTATGTAATGCTTGAATTCTAATAACTTCTTTAGTGCGCCACATGATGATCTTGTCCAGCCAGATTGTTCTTTAATTCATAATCAAGTATTGCTAAAACAGAGCATTGCTTGATTCTGGGAAGTCCACAATAGCAACTACAAGTAATGTGTCATAGCTAAGCCATTCAAAGATTACTTCTTTAGCTGTGAATAGTGCTAGTAAAGATGTTATTGAAAGTGCTATTAAATGGTATTTCAGTTGTGTTTCATTTCTGCTCTAAGGGTGTAGTGTTGATGGAAAATTGTACCAGAGTGGCAGTTCATGGCAACCAGAAGATGAGCCGTGCGCAACATGTCGGTGTGAGGTTCGTACTGATGTTAATGATGACAAGTAATTAGTTTATAGTGTGACTGTAATTGGTTTAAATTTTACATTACTCACGAAGGACAGGACACCAATGGGAGCTTAGTCATGGATGATGATGGTCTTCTGTTTCAAAGCTATATTGTGTTCTAACAGTAAGGAAAAATCTCCACTACTATATATATATATATACATATATTTATATATATGCAAATTATGGTTAACTAGTCAGAGCGATTAGTTGGGTTCTAACCCCTTATCCTGTTTATTTTTGCTTAGTTAAGGTTTAATACTTTGTACTAGTACGTTAAAAATTGTACATGTACTTTACTTATATCATGAATGCTCTGTACTAGATAACCTCTGTTAACCATCTAGCAACTGACTGCGTATATAGGTGCCCTAACCAGCGGGACCCTGGTCCCTTCTGGGTTCCCTTTTGTTACCAACAGATTTTTCTTCTTTGTACAGCGAAATGTTACTTTGCCAATGTTTGGAACAATAAATTGATGGTTATGGTTATGGTTATGGTTATATGCAGGTATATATATACACATGGACTTTTTTAAAGCACATTTTAGAAACCCTTCAAAAGCACCAAGAACATGGCTGTCCAGCAGCCATGTGTGTATTTAAGCGTCATACTTTATTTATGCACCATACTTTATATATTATAAAGATATATATATATATATATATATAAATATATATGATAATCATGCAGACTTGATTAATGTTTGTGAACTGTTGATGAATTCTTTTTAGAAGAGCACAGAATTTTGAGTCAGAATGGTTTTTGTTGTTTACAGAATGGCAAGGTGACTTGCGAGAGGAGGTTTGTGAATTGTGAGCGCAGTGAAAGTCTTGCTGCTGGTAGTCAGCAGCAGTGCTGTACGGACAGTCACACGTGTCTGCATCAGGAGCTACCTCTAGTGTACACAACGGGACAGAAGTGGCACTATCAGTGCAGCATTTGTCAGTGCCATGTGAGTAAAAAGCTGTCAAGTTATTGATAATTAGCCAGTTCATGCTACACATAATTATTTAGAATTCAACTTACTGTATGTATCATAGCACATGGTAGTATCCGGTCAAAGGTGCCAAAGCATGGCTGTCTAATAAATCTGAATAGGTGTTACAAGTTAAGATAAGGTGAAAATATTTCTTGAGCTGTTTGCTTTTTATGTGCCTCTATTCAATTTCAGTTTTCAATGTTCTATTAGAATCGATTTCATGGTCTAGGACCAAGTATAGTTGCAGATTTGACCAGTCAGTATCCCTAAGTAGAAATGGCCTTGGGTGATCATTACATAGCCTAATAAGCTAGTAGTAAGAATAGATGATTCGTGAGGAGAAGAAGCTGAATGGGCTTATCTAGTCATCCCCATGGTAGTAGCATTAATTGTGCTTGCACTATCTTCAACTATCAACTTCCAGATTGAGCAAGGTGTAAATATAAGGACACTGACACAGCAGTAGAGGGTTGATGGACATGGATAATTTCTGTTTAATGACATGTTGCCCTCCTCCTTTATTCAGGCTTGGGACTGGCACTGCCCAAATACGGCAGTGGTGGAGTTACGATAATAGGGTCACTGTCTAGCCCTTTTATAAAATTGCTTTCCAAATTGAAGATGTGCTATTCACTCACTGTATGTGTTAGAGTCTGTTAAGGATTTCGTTTTACATTCATAATCTGGATCAGTGGAATAGTTTATAGCGAGCCTTGACATTTTACAGGATGGTGAGACAGACTGCTGGCCTATGGATTGTCCTAAGCTAAACTGCTTCCCAGTCGTACATGATGCAGCTGCGTGCTGTCCCCGGTGTGCGCACCCAGACCCATGCGCCACTGAACCTCTACAAAATTCTTCCTCTGAGGCATCTTCCTGCATCTTTAAAGGCCAGGTGATGCCAAATAAACATACCTGGACACTGGATTCAGATCGCTGTTCATCTTGCAAGTGCCAGGTGAGTGATATCTTTCCAAAGACTCCATCTTTCATCTAGGTCGCAAACAAACAAACTAGATTTTCTCATCACTTCAGTGTTTTGTGTTATTGATCAAACATTTACATTGCACAAGTTGACAATTCAACAAGTCTTCAAGAATGAATCCACGTTTATGTTTTTTATGGCTGATTGATGTTGCCTCAAAGAGCATTTGTATGGATTCTGGGCAATGGTTTGCATTCCTTCGTTTATCTATTCTAAGTAGCATATGGATCAATCACCACTTCTAAAAAAACATTCATGAGGATAGAAGTGAATGTTTACTAATCACATCTGTTGATATCAGCTCTCTGGTCATATCTTCGATGAAGATCTTGCAACAGATTCTTTTGTACTAAGAAGCTATAAGTGGCCAATTTTATAAAAAGTCTTCTTGTGTTGTTATATGCTTTATTCCAAAGAACATAATTATTAAAATAGTAGTATTGATTACAGATACTGTGCATGTTGCAAAGTTTGACTAAAACAAACATGAGCTTTTTTTCTTGGCCGAAACTTCCAAATACATCATAAGGTATAAATCATTGTACTTCTTGTAGGATGGCAACATTTGCTGTTCATATGACCACGTGTGCAGCGATGGGCTTCCAACGCAAATACCTCCATCGCACCGACAGATTCAGACCGAGAGAACATATCTACCACCGTTACAGTCAACTGAAACCTACCGGCCACACACATCGTCGAGAATGACGAGGCCGAGGGCTCGAACGAGACACGAAGAAAGACAGACGGAAGACAACGGTTGAGATGAATGAGACTGAGACCTCCTCACGTCGTCTGCACTAGTCCTAGAGTTGACAGATGGACAGATGGGTGTTGTACATCCATTTTCTTCTGCGTCATCGTTTCGTCAGGTGTCTTCTTTCACGCTGGCTGTGGAGCAGATGAAGCTGGTTTTCCTCGGCAATGGAACCTAGAAAATGTGATATCAATAGCGTGCATTGTTGTTGTAACGTCGTCTTTGGTCGGGTCTGGCTCATCGACTTGCTGGACAGGATGACTTAGTGCTACTTTTGAATGTGCCTTGTTAGAGACCTTGTTAAACGCTAACACCAAGGCTGTGTTGAAGAATATTAGGGAATCGACATTTCGTCTTCCTTTCTCCTCCGTTTAAATGTCGAGGCAGATAGTGTACATGCTGCGTAGGTTGCGTAACCTGAGGAGTTTGTTCGCTCTTTTTTGTATATTTTTCAAATGTGTTTTCAACTCTAATAGTGCTAAAATCCCTGTAGATCAAGTTGTTGAAATTTGTTTCATAACAATTTTCTTTTTTAGTTTTATTTATTTGCTTGTAGAGGACAACCCAAGAAACTGGTGCCTTTCTTTTACATTTGTTGGTGCCCAATATTTGCAATGATGACTTGTTCTCTGTTATAGAGTACTTCTAGGTGTAATCATTGCATTTTCATTACTTGCTTATGGCTTCGTAAAAATGCTGGTGCTATACAACTTAGACCGTGGTCATGATCTACTCGTTAGTGACTTTCTCTTTTCATTCACCCCTCAGTCATTCAGCTTAAATAGTGGGTTTAGTAAATTTTTATAAGTTTTAAACAGTCTCCAGAGTAAGCATTAAAATTGCCAATTTTATTTCATAATTATGATATTTTTAACATGTATATTTTGACATGCACATTAAAATTTGAATTACCTTAATAATATCTAATTCCTTTTCATAAGGCTTGGTTATTGCTTTGTCAAATAAATAGTTAGATGTCTCCTGAGGTATACTAATGTGAAACTACTCTGAAAATTTAAGATTTTGTTTGCATGCTTATAAGCAAATTCAGCTGTGCCAATGCTCTGCAGCTGATTGGCACAATGAGATACTTGCTATTTTTTTACATCTGGGCAAACACTGACCTACCAAAACTGGGAATGAAATAGCAGAGAATGTATATATAGATGTAATTTATTTATGAACCTCCAACTCATTGCTAGAGAATGTGAGGAACAACAGTGGAAAGAATAAGCAGCCATGCTAGACCAAGCAGTTGCCATAACTCAGTTTTTTTATACAATGATGTAATATATATTTGTTTATTTATAAATACTACATATGCAGTTATGCACACAGACAAAAGGTTTTCTAGTTAGACATTAGCTGTGCTATTATTATCTTAAGATGCAATGTTGTCAGTTCACTGTTGCTTTCAAACAGAAAGATTTGTGATTATTATTGGCTGAGTGAGTGTGCCTTTTGCCAGTTTGCTGCATTTCACATGTTGAATAATTATGTAACTATGTAACGCTCGTAGCATTTGACCACAACACAATGTCGTAATTTGTAGCAGTGAACTGGTTTTGCGTTACATAATGTCATGTGCTATTGAGTATAGTAAGCAGTGCAGTACATCTCCCTGAGATGCTATTGGTACGGTGATGTTAGTGTGTTGCAAAAATTGGCAGATCTTAGTATCTTTAATGTTTGTTTCCTAGTTTAACCTATTTTGACCTCAGTGCCTTTGATTTTTTAACCCCTTTGGTGTTTAGTGTGTGTAGTCCTATGCAATGGCATCTTCAGCAAAGTTCTCTGTGATAAAAACATGTTAACCTCTGCATTTAACAGCTTAGTTTGGTCGCCGCTATTACCAGCTGAAAAAACCTGTGACACATACTTGTAAAGAACATGAGAATTAACTTTTAGCAAGTTTTTAATATTTAATTGTTTCTGTGGAAGTCCAATTGTTTTTTCAGAGTTATAATTAATCAGTTTGTAGTAAGTAAATGCATATAGGCTTTGAAAGTTTCACACTTGGTTTAACAATGCTGTTTAAATTGATGATTTCATTATCTTTCAAATTTGTTTCTATCACATAAGGAAATTAGTTATTGGCATCACTGGAATATATTTAATGGAATATTTTTTTAATATGTGTTAAATTAAGAATTTTGGCACAACATAAGTGAGAATTTGTAAAGCACAACTTCAATAAAAAACTCATCAACAGCACTTCCGATGACGATCAAACAAAACAGACTTTAAGCACTTGCAGAACAAGGAAGGTGACAGACTGATTAGCTCACTTCTTATACTCAGTGCGTTGAGATATAGGTAACCAGTGCAGTGTCTCGTATGTAGGTGGAGATATGGCCAAATTTGGGATGCCACTGATCAGGTGAGCAAATGCATTTAGAACAGACTGCGATTTCGAGATAGAGAGGAACCCATTCTGGAGAAAATAGCCGTTGCCAAATTCGATTCTAGAAGAGACAAAGGCGTGGGTCAGTGCAGGAGGCAGCTTGTATAGTAAGCGATCTTCACACAGTGACAATCTGACAAAGATGATAACGGCAAGACACTGTTTACATGATTGAATCTTGATCAAGGATAATGCCAAATCTCTCACAGAGGTGGAGAAGGTGACATCTGGAAAAGAACGGCGAATGACTGGAAAACCAATTTTGGAGATCTTGACATGACAACCAAGCCAAGTAAATTGAGACTTGTCAGAATTCTACTGAAGACTGTTTGAAGACATCCAAGCATCTAAGGTTCCCAATATATGCACAGCCTGATCAACCAGGGCAACGGTTGCAGCAGCCATGCCATGGACATAAGCATGGGTATCATCAGCATACTGATGCGAGGCAACCCCTTTTTCATGGAGGATCGTACCCAGATCGGTTTAAAGAATATACAGAAGGGGGCTAAGACAGAACCCTGAGGAAGACCAAAGAGTAAAGGGGACCAGGCAGAACACATGTTCTCAAAACTAACTGCGAGCGAGCAAGCTGAGAGGATGAATGGATCCATGTAAGCGGAAGTCCCGAGATACAAAAGGAGGTCTCCAGGCGCTGCAGAAGATCAGAGTGATCTACAGTGGCAAAAGCAGCGCTGGCATCAAAAAAGAGCAAGAATTGTTGCATGGCTGAGGTCAAAGGCTTCAAACACAGCAGTATCAGTAGTCTAGCTAGTTTTAACCGGTTTGTTAAATCTACAGAAGTTAGAAGCATTTGTTGAATGTTCCATCTGAAAGTGTACATAGAACAATGGTAAAAAGTTCAAAAGACTAACAGTTAACTGTTAACTGTGTGGCATTAAGTGATCTTCTTAGCTGAAGCTAATCTAATGGGATAACTTCTATAGCTCTATAGCACCATTAGATTTGATGTTCTCAGCTATCTCATGATCCACCCTAGCAGTTTTAAATAGTTCTCTAGTCCAAGCTTTAGACTGGAGTTTCACAATCGATCCTCACTTGGGCAATAGGTCACTTCTTGTTTTTATTGAGTGCTAATAGATGTATAGCACAGCTTTTCTATTATCGAGAGCAATAATGCATGTTTAAATTGATTTTATTTATTGTGGAAGGCTTTATGGTATTAAACTCAATTTAGCCACCAACAAACACTTTCGTAACCACGACGGCTAATTGTACCACTGTTTGCAATACTACTAAAACTATTAAACTGTGAAATATTAATTGTGAATTATTTGTATTAAATTATGAATTTTGTCATTTGTTTACGTCATTGCTTCTGCTTGAGATCTAGCTTAGTACTTCTGTTTAACTAATCCAAGATTACCACATTCATTGGGCCCATTACTGGCTATCACTGTTGCACTGGTGTGAACTGTAAGCTAGATATGGATCCAGTATTGGCCAAAATAATGTGGCTGTCAGAGAATTGTTTTTCTTCTCTTTTCTTAGGCCTAGAGGCCAATATAAATTTCATCACAATATAAATTTATCATTTACATCACAGACACTAGAAAACATATACAAATTATAGTACCAGCTGTTTGGGTAATGTTAACACAATGTGATTAGTTTCACAGTATACCATGATATAAAAGCATAAAACATCTCGAGCACAGTCCAACTTCACTCAACCAATCGAATTAAATACTTCCAACTTAAAGCCATAAAGTGTCAATCTGAGGCAGCATACATGTACTACGTTGATGTGTTTAAGAAAACGTACGTTGGTCTCCATGAGATGTTTTTAAATTATGCACAGTTCTATAAAAAGATAACTACATGGATGCGGGCAGGGCTTTTTTGGCATGCAGTTCTACCTGGGACTATTATTACTGTCAGTAATAATAGTCCCAGGTTCTACACAAAAAGTGCAGTGCTAAATGAATATGTGCAGTTGTAAAAGCATTTTTTGTGCAGTTAAAAATCACTAAAAAAGGTCATTGGGAATAATTTACCATGGCTTTTTGAAAAAGAGTGAAGGTGTTGTGCAGTTCTAAAAATTCCTTTAAAAAGTCCTGGATGCGAGTATGGTTATTTAATATAGCGCATCATCACTCGTGCCGTGGTTATCGGTAACCAATGGCAACAAAACAGCGTCCGCAGCAGTGAGCACCAAAATGATGTTTAGTGCAGATAGTTCAATATCAGTGAGTGGATTATACTCGCCTTTTTCATTAATTTTAAAATCGTAATGTTTATTATCCTGTGACAATAGTTTTCGTAAATAGAAAATGGAATGTCAGTAGGCCTATGCGTGTGGTTGTATTTGGCCAACTTTAAAACAACAAACGCAGCGCATTTCGTAAATGTTTTTGGATGAAATTCCTTCACGTTCACGATTCGAAAGTGGGCTGTGAGACAAATAATCACCGGTGCTTTTTGTCATACAAATGACGGTACATTCGAGGGGTTCCTGAAATACAAACCGTTATATGTAAATGTTTCAGGTGCTTAAAATATATTGACTGTATGCTCGGGGTAACTTCTACGAAATGCGGAATGTTTTCATCGTCGTGGCCTAGTATCATTATTCTGTCTGTTATCATTTAACAGCAGATTATCTTTGTGTAAATTTGCCACGCTGTAATATATATAAGTGGGCCAAAAGCAGACAAATCTGTTTGATACAGCAAGCATTTTTAAAGAGCAGGTGTCAAAAACATGGCTCAACTTACGTAAAGATCAAAGAACATCTCTCTGTTGTGATTTGTCTAAGAGGCGTAGGCTGCCTGGTGCGGAACTATCGTCGGTATAACAGCTAGAACGTGACCTGAGAGAATTTCTGGAATGTCAGTAGACTTATACAGGCATACCACGCAGGCACGCCCAGGAAGACAATGCTGACTTGATACCACAATAGACTACGAATACAACAAACAAAGTACTAGAAATTCAAGCTTATAGCAAATTATGAATGCTTACATAAAGTGAGACTGCACTGGCAGTTGGTATTTTGGGTATGTGGGAATGTTTCAGCCTTCAATACAGTCTTCAATTAACATTCTGTTGTGTCTTGGTGTTGAGCAGTGTTAGTCATAAGGAGAAGTTATCCAGACAATGGATTCTGTTCCAGTGCCATGACATTGTCTGCATCAGCACACAAGACTTTTAATTGTGGGACCACCCCATAAGGAATCTTGTTGACAGAAACATCTGTAAAATCTTTCATGACTGAATTAATTTAGTTGTAGAGATAATTTACAGATGCTGCCGTCCTGGTACCTGGTATAGCCCGAGGCTCTAGCTGTAAATCTAGAGGCAGCAGAGGCATAGGATATTCTATCCAAGTGTGCTGGCTTCTTTTTAAGCATGAAATTCATCAATCCAACTTCATTAGTCCTCCGTAAATGCCTTGAATAAGATGTCAACAGGATCTCTGCAGACCTGATGATATGAAACTACAAAGTGAGACATCAAGTGAGAAAGCACAGGAACCACAGTTGTTTAGGTTAGCACTGACAGTCTAGTCTGATTTAAGGCTGATCATCCATAACATATATTTAACTTATAATGCACAGTATTTACCTTCATGGCTGAAAAAACTTTATTAGGAATTCATGGTTTATATAAGTCAGCCTGCCTAAGCCCTAGGGGAAGGCTTAATTGTCTGTCTTACATTTTTGTGTGTGTGGTTCAAATGAAACATTTTTAAACAGATGGCATAAGGTTAAATTGAGCAGATGTCTTGTACCAAATAGGCAGCCGGCAAATTAAGAAAGCTCTTCTGCATGTAAGTCAGGTCTGCAGGAGGATTTACTTCAGTTGTTGAAGTGCAGTTAAATTCCTGATCATTAAGCTCACACCTGCAGTACTCTGTGCTTTCATGCACATATCAATAGACATAGAGATTTTTAAAGTGAACAGGGATGGTTGTCTACTCCAGCTGAAACCCCTTTAGGGCTCATTTTTATGACCAGATGATCTTTACTGCCCACAATCAATCTTGGTGTATTTCACAAGACTCAAGATCTACTCTGCAGTATACTAAGCTGAAGCAACAGAAAACTCAAACTCTTAACAAAGATCTATCATATAGCATTACATAGCAGCTAGTCGCCAGCTGCATTCCAAGGTCTCCGATTAAATCATTAAAAATTTAAAACCATGGAGATGTTTCCAGGCCCGCCAAGGGGAAGCAGGGTTTCAAATGACCAGAGGCCTGGCAACTTTTAGGGGCCCAGGCCGGGCCTGCAATGAACTTATGAAAAATATTATAATCAGTGTAATATTATAATCAGTTATACTGTGGCAAATTTTGGGGTGTCCGCCATTTTCCTGCACTTGGTCTTGGCATGTCGCCGCCGGGGAAACCCCTCTAGGCTGAGCCTCTGTAGGCCGAGCCTCCCTAGCCTCAGCCTCTCTAGCCCGAGCCTCTCTAGCCTCAGCCTCTCTAGGCCGAGCCTCCTAGCCCCAGCCTCCCTAGCCTCAGCCTCGTAGCCTCAGCCTCTCTAGGCCGAGCCTCGTAGCCCGAGCCTCGTAGCCTCAGCCTCTCTAGGCCGAGCCTCTCTAGGCCGAGCCTCTCTAGGCTTAGCCTCTTGCCCTGCCTCGGGGAGGGTATATAAAGAGATCGTTTTACGTAGTTCTGTGCTTTACTTTCTGAGGTCTTTGTTGTGACGATCGCTTGGTGTGTTGGCTGAATAAAGGGTGTTATTTGAAACTGTCTGGCATTACTTCCCTGAAGGGTGACATTGACTAGGTAGTCGGCTGGCAGACGCGAAACCCTTCGAAAGACGACGGAGGTCTTACTAACGCTCGCCTCTAGAGCGACACGCGCCTTCCCTCGCCATCCTGAGAGAAGCGGAAGACGCCGTAGAACCCCGTTTTCTTTACAGTGGTCCCATCAGTGGGGTCAATTCAGACGACAAGGGCAAAGACAAATACCCGTTTTCTTTACAGTGGTACCAGAGCCGTGGGGTTTTGTCGGAGAGTTCCTGCCGCCGACGACGCTAGAATCAACCGAAGATGTTCCAGGGAAACGACGACGAGGACACGATAGCCTACCCGATGCCAGGTCTGATCCGCACGCCGGCCGAGACGTCGACGCCAGCCGTTGGGAGAGCGACGATGGAGATGCCGCCGGACCGAAGCCGCCTGTTGGCCGATCTCGACTTCGATGACCCCGAGCAGGTGAGATCGAGCTTCCGAGAAGACAGGGAAGAAGAGATGACCGTGAAACCAGAGAGAACGAGCTTCCGAGGAAAGACGGGCGTATCGACGACGGAAAAGATGAAATTGAAACCGAGTTTCCGCGAAGAGACTGAAAGACCGAACGAACCGGGGACTTCGATGCCGAAATTGCTGGAAAATGTCAGCGACTTGCTGCGAAACCGCCCGACGCCGATGAAACCGGGCAAGTTCGATGGGACGGGCTCGTTGGAGTCATTCCTGGTGCAGTTCGAGGTCTGCGCAAGGCACAACAAGTGGACGGCCGCGGACCGGGTCGACTACTTGCGATGTTCGCTGGAGAAGGCCGCTACGCAACTTCTCTGGGACTTCGGCGCTCAACCGAGCGTAAGTTACGAAGATTTGGTCGAACGCCTTCGGCAGAGATACGGGACGGAAGGCCAGGCAGAAACCTTCCGTGCCCAGCTGTACTACCGCCGTCAACGCCCGGAAGAAAACCTGAGTGACCTGCTGCATGAAATCCGACGACTGGTTGTCTTGGCCTACCCGGTGCCTTCCAACGAGACGACGCAAATCATCGCGAAGGATGCCTTCCTGGAAGCGATGAGAGACCGGGAGCTCTCGCTCAAAGTACGCGAGCGAGAACCGAAGAATCTGGACGAGGCATACCGGACCGCACTGCGTCTGGAGGCCTATCAACGGACGAACGATGCCGATGATCGCCGCAGACAGCCAAACCGAGTGCGAGGGACGCAAGAGACCGATCTGAGCGCCCAGCTTCAGGCTCAGATGGACCGCTTCTTGAACACTCAGCGAGATGAGCAGCGGAAATGGCAGCAAGAAATGGAGAAAAGAATGGACGAGCAATTCCGCGTGCTTCGCCGAAGCCCTCCTACGACCGACGAACCGAGTCATGAAATCCGACCTGAGCGAGACCGCCCAGGCCCTCCGGAGAATCAGCGACGCGAAATGACCTGCTTCAACTGCGGACGAGCCGGTCACATTGCCCGTAACTGCCGGCGAGATCGCCGATACCAGAATCGCCAGAATCGCCAGACCGCGACTACCGAGCCTGATGCTTCGACGCCACCGGACGAGGTGGTCATGAACCATACGACGCGCCCAAGAATGCCGGACCGTGCTACGAACAACGCAGTCTACATCCGCGGTGAGATCAACGGACGATCGCAGCTATGCCTGATCGACACTGGATCGGAAGTCAGCCTGGTGCCTTCATCTACTGTCGACGGGTTAGAACTTCGCTCTTGCAATCGCGTTTTGATGGCTGCTAATGGGTCCGATATAAATGTCCTTGGTGAGGTGCGGGTGCCCATTAAGATAGAGAGGGATTTTTATATCCACACTTCCTTTCTGGTGTCTGACCAAATTTCAGAGCCCATGTTAGGTATGGACTGGCTGAGAGAACATCGCTGCCGCTTAGGGTTCGGTATGGGATCCTTATTTGTAAGACGCAGGCGTATTTCCCTGGTTAGGGGTAATGGATCCATTTGGTGCCGGCGCGTGATCGTCGCCGAGGAGGTATTGGTTTCCCCTAAGTCCCAGAGGGATGTCCCGGTTAAAACCATGTACGGTAATTTAACGACCGTAGCGCCAGCCTGGATGACGGAGGCTAAGGAAATCCAACCCGGGGTCCATCTGGCCCGCGTAGTTGTCGGTGACTACGCAGATGCTCGGGTAAGGGTGGTTAATTTGAGCGAAGACCCCGTCCGGTTGTCCAAGGATCGCCCCTTGGGAGAGCTGCACCCTGTAGAGGTAGAATTGTGTGAGACTAACCGCGGCGAGGACGCGGTCGGCCAAGCTTCGCCAATTGATAAATTGTTAGCGGATTTGCCCGCAGAAGTGCCTGCGGAGATACGGGAACGACTAGGCGCTATGCTTGAGGAAAATGAAGATGTGTTTTCCGCGAGTGATAGGAACATAGGCAGAACGTCGGTAAGCACGCATAAAATTGAGACGGGAGATGCGCGCCCCGTAAGATCGCCTTTTAAGCGTAGACCATTAGCGAGTAACGACCATGTAGGTGAACGATCGATAAGTATCATGCTGTTCTTGATATTTCTGATGATCAATGGTAGTTTTAGTAAGTGTAAGGAAATAATCGGGAACCGGTTTCGGAGACTTTCCAGACGATGTGAGATTTATACACCGGGGTTAATTAGCCGTCCTTTCCATGGGAAAAGGGTTATCGAACATTTCCCACGATATTGGAGTCCCTGGGTGGGGGAGGTAAATAGCAGCCGTCAATGGGCGTTTGTTGAAGTTCTCTTCTCTGTCTCTGCTCTCTTATTGGTCGTCCAATCATATGATGGGGTGGGGTATCCAGACCCTTCACCTGCATGGGCCAAGCTGATTTGTGATGTCACCACCTGGACTCGGCTTGTGAAGAGCGTGTCTGCCTTCATTCGAACGATAGACATGGCGGACCAAACAGTTTTAGAGTGTGGTCAATGCTCGACGATCTTCACGGGGAAGTATGCTGCCCAGTCTAGAGGCCGTCATATACGGAAAGCTCACAAGAAAGCCGACCCCGCGGTCCATGCGGTTCGCCGGGTGTCGGAAGTAATCTCTTCCACACCGTTGGCAGCGAAGAAACCCATCGACTTGGGGAACGTGATAGCACCAGCCATCCAGGAAGGCGCGCTTGGAATCGCCCTCTTGGACGATGAGATGGAATCGGCCGTCTTGGAAGAACTGATGACCGATGACCCGGAGCTGTCTATGCTCGAGGAGATGGACTGGCAGCCTTGGCTAAGTGAGGAGCCCTCCTCTTCAGCTATGCTTGAGATGGGAATCGATGAGACGCCGCCTGCCTTCCCTCAGCTTCCGACGGGCTCGGATCTTCAGCCGTCGCCGCCGCTGCTGAAGGACATGACGGCGGAAGAACTACAGGAGCTCCTGGCCGGTCTTCTGCCCTCTGCGCCTAACCTGCTGCTAGGTAGGCTGCCGGAACCTGAAGGCGACGCTCCCGCTGAAGAAGCCTTGCCGAGAGACGCTGAAGAAGCCTTGCCGAGAGACGCTGAAGAAGCCTTGCCGAGAGACGCTGAAGAAGCCTTGCCGAGAGACGCTGAAGAAGCCTTGCCGAGAGACGCTGAAGAAGCCTTGCCGAGAGACGCTGAAGAAGCCTTGCCGAGAGACGCTGAAGAACTTCTCCTGGAAGACGCGGTTCCTTCTGTAAACGGAGACGATTGTGCTGCAGTCCGACGCCTCGGACGTAGTATAGCCTTCCTTGGTGACAAGATCCGGTTCCTGGAACGCGTTCGGGTGCAATTCCCGAGCGTGTCGACGGCCGCTGCCGAGCGAATTTTTACTGAAGAGACGGCAGATTCCAGACGTAAGATGATCGCGATTACCAGGTTAACACCTCCGCCTCCTCCAGTGCCGGGTTCTTCTCGTGAAGCTGCCATTCCCATCCCGGACGAACCGATAAACGAAGTGCAGGTGGCATCGCCAGCCATCAAGGAGATAGAAGTCGACGATGACGCTTTATCGACGCCCGATGATCTTGTGGCCGACCCGACTTATGTGCCGGATCGTGACGATGAAGCTACACCCGAGACCTCGGATGCGGAGTCCTCGGACAGAGATCAGGTCGGTTACGCCGCCCGACGCGACCCGACTCAGGTGATCATCCTATCGGAGTCAGACTCCGACGACAGCGACTAGCCCTCCGTTCTTTTGAACGTCGAGAGACCTTGGCTACGCCTGCGGTTTTTGTTCGTTTATTGCCGTGAATCGGCTGAGTTATGTTCGCCCCGTCGGTCCGGACTCTGATGCGATAGCCCTCCGTTCTTTTGAACGTCGAGAGACCCTGGCTTTCTTGCTTTTTGAGCTCGCATATTGTCTTGTTACCGTAAATCGGTCGCTTTATATTTGTGTTTTTAATTTGATTGTTGGCCCGTTGGCCGCTGTTGTGCGAATTATTGTAGACATTTTATGGGCCGTTGGCCATTATTTTATGCTGTGATTGTTTTAATTTGCCTTTGATTGCATAGATGGGATTGAGTGCTGCCGGGACATTTTGATTTTCAGGAGTTGGGCTGCGACGTGCCCGAGGCTTATAGACCTTTTAATTGTAATTGTGGACTCTGGCTGTAAGTTGCCGAGGACTTGAGGAGGCTTTGCGATGTTTTTGTTACGGGGCGTTGCCCGCGTGTGCTACGGACATTTTGGACTTTGCGAGGGCCCGTTGGCTCCTTAGAGATAAGTGTTCGGGTGCTTGCTGGGGGTCGCCAAGATATAGGGACATATCCATTCGTGGCGGAGGGAGGATGTGGCAAATTTTGGGGTGTCCGCCATTTTCCTGCACTTGGTCTTGGCATGTCGCCGCCGGGGAAACCCCTCTAGGCTGAGCCTCTGTAGGCCGAGCCTCCCTAGCCTCAGCCTCTCTAGCCCGAGCCTCTCTAGCCTCAGCCTCTCTAGGCCGAGCCTCCTAGCCCCAGCCTCCCTAGCCTCAGCCTCGTAGCCTCAGCCTCTCTAGGCCGAGCCTCGTAGCCCGAGCCTCGTAGCCTCAGCCTCTCTAGGCCGAGCCTCTCTAGGCCGAGCCTCTCTAGGCTCAGCCTCTTGCCCTGCCTCGGGAGGGTATATAAAGAGATCGTTTTACGTAGTTCTGTGCTTTACTTTCTGAGGTCTTTGTTGTGACGATCGCTTGGTGTGTTGGCTGAATAAAGGGTGTTATTTGAAACTGTCTGGCATTACTTCCCTGAAGGGTGACATTGACTAGGTAGTCGGCTGGCAGACGCGAAACCCTTCGAAAGACGACGGAGGTCTTACTAACGCTCGCCTCTAGAGCGACACGCGCCTTCCCTCGCCATCCTGAGAGAAGCGGAAGACGCCGTAGAACCCCGTTTTCTTTACAGTGGTCCCATCAGTGGGGTCAATTCAGACGACAAGGGCAAAGACAAATACCCGTTTTCTTCACAATACAAAGTTTATGATTTATGCCTTTTTAAATATAATATTACTGACACTTAAGTACAATCAGTATAAACTTCAAGCATCTGAATATTACCTTACTTGTAATTTTTTTCCTATAGAATGCAACATGCCCACTTCCATCTAAGAACTTTCTTAGAACTGCTAAGTTATGCTTTGTATGATTTTATTATATCAATTTGTTTCTTTAAAAAATTTTCTCGTAAAGCCTAAGGATAGTTTAGAGGCCCGTGACTGCTCTGCCTAGTGCGTATGGGCCCGGAATTTCTTTCGGTGGGGCTGGATGTTTCCATATGTCAAGCCATGTGTATGTTTGCTGGCATGGCCATGTCCTTCCTTTCAGAGTTTTTAATCATTTCCATGATCACACAGCAACTGGACATTAAGTTCATGTACTATTTTTTACAAAACTGCTTTTGAGAGATTAATAAAATGTGCTATAGAAATACCCAAATACATTTGTACCTGGATATACATTTAATGTGTATAAACTATTGGCATTTAGCAATATAAATGTATGCTTCCCTGCAGATAAGCTAGTTTGTCATAAGAAATGGTAGCATTATAGACCTGTGACAGTCTACTTCTATGTCACATTGCAAAAACCTAGGCATGCTTGAAACATTTAATTGAATTGTAACCTTCAGAATTAATTTTTGAGCATATGATATCTTTTGCTACAGTGCAACAAGTTTTTAACAGGCTTTTACTTTGAATGGTGCCTCTGAAATGTATCTATACAAGATTGGATCTGGTATGGGGTGTGGGTACAATCCACAAGGCAGTCAACTACCCAAAGTTCCACTGTATTTGACTGTTAGAGTGTAACATCATGATCATAATAAATTTTTTGGTTTGCAGCAGTAAAAGGATTAAGCAGTCAAATTAATATTGTATTGTATTTGTATTGTATTTGAACACTTGTTATAGCGCCCCAACCAGATTTCACATTCAGAGGCGCTCCCGACTACTGCGCGAACGCTGAATCGGAGTTTCACGCCGAAGCGCATGAGCAATTGCGAGTGAAGGACTTGCCCAGGGTCCCTACGCGGCGACTTTGAGGTGGATCCGAACCCGCAACCCTCCAGCTGCAAGGCACCGAACATACCCCTAAACCACCGCGCCCCAGTTGTATTGTGATGTGTTGTATTGTGTGTTGTATTGTACTCCACGTTTATAATGCGACCGAGCCACCCGCAGTAAAGATCCGAGAAATTAATCTCTGATAATCCGACCCGACCGATATATATACTGACCCATATATATGCTTGGTTCTGGGCCTATGTTGTACAATATGTTATTTAGCCACAGAGTAAAATTATTTTACAATTTCATGACCCATTTGTGTGTATTTATTCCAACTCTACTAAATAAGCAGTAAACTGACTAATGGAAGAAATTCAACCAAGTGCCACTTTTTGTCTTGGAATGTTTCTTCTGGCTCAGTCACCATTATTCCGAAATCTGACATAAGCTTCCACAGCTTGATTTAGGTGACTTCTGGGTTAAAGTTGAAATTGAATCGGTAGATTTTCTACAATGTACTAGTTTGAAATGACTCAGACCAGGCAGCATATCCTGAGGCATGAAAACAAAGACATTGTGTATATTGGCCAATCCGATTTTTAATTGTTAATGCCCTCCTAGGTTTGTAATGGAGAATCACTAGGTACCTAAGAGGCCCAGCTGAACGCAATTTTATATTTCAAGTCTACACGCATTTTTATGGTAGGCATGTTGTGCTACTAGATTCACTATTTCAGGACAAGTGCAATGCATGCTGTTAATTCTGAGAAATCAGTTAGAACTTTGAGTTGAGTCACAGAATTTAGTTAACTGATGTGAATTAGTAGGTGTTGCACTATTTCCCAAGATGGATTGTCAAAGTTCAACTTTCAAAGGTTGTCTGTCATAGATGTTTATAGAGTAATTGTATATCTCAAGTCTACATTTCTGATATATAGAACTCAGTTTATTAGCAATAAACTGATGAAAAGTCTTCCAGTGTTCTAAAATGTTGGCCTAATGATTTGTTATTGATAGATCAACGTATAGAAAACACGGACATTCAGATGTCGACTGGTCTGCCTGACCGAAATGGCAGAAGGACGACCTGGTTCAAAGACTAGAGCAACTGAAGAGCAACTCATTGCAGAAGGGTCCATGGTGAATGTAAATATACACGTTTTTATATAGAGACCATAATTATGGCCTTGAACCTTCTCATTTTTCAATGAATTGATCGGGTGGGATCCTTCACAATCGTGCCACGCCGTTTATGGTCCCCCATGCTAGCCTGAGATTTAAATCTCTGCTGAAATAAGTCACCATCAGGAGGTGAACCACAATTCGCATACACCCTCAAACAGAGGTGCATGCTCTTACTAATGCAGCTCACTGGCCACAGGGCCGTAAATCTGTTTCAAGATGTGGGGAGGGAAAACTGCCTCTTCGGAAGTGGGTATAGTTCCATTAAGAAGCCCACTACTGAGTTCGGTTACACACTAGGTTAAAAGAATAAAGTTATTGGGAACATTAATATCATTTGCACCTTAAAGTTTTAAAGACATTTATAAATCATCTGCAACCTATATTTTAATGTTTAAATGGTAATCATGTAGGCCCTAAGATAAGACAGCGCCTATAGATGTCCGCAAATGCTTGAAGACCATTTTGTGGTTTAATTGTGTTAGGTCGGGAGCGCCTCTGATGAATCTGTCAAGCGGTGGCGCTATATAAATTTATAATTACCATTACCGTGATCAAAAGAACAAAAGATTGGGCAAATGATTAACTTCAGTCTCACTGTGCACAGTTTACAAACCTATCAAGTTTCAACTCTGTGAACTGACTCTCTGTTTCTCTGTCTCTGTCCATCCCTCCCTCCCTCCCTCTCTATCTCTTTGAAGCCCACGCACCGGGTATTATATGCTTAGCATGGGCGTATTTAGGGGGTGGTTTTACGGGTCCAAGCCCCCCCCATAAATGCATTAGCATGTTATGAAAAACTAAAAATGTAGAAAAATACGACAATTTCCAATGCAAACCTCCCGAAAACTTAACACCCCCTCCGAAAAGTTTTTCTGGCTACGTCCATGATGCTTAGGCATGGACTTCTAATCCCCTATAAATAATATTGGAGCTCATGACTTATGTTACTGTAGGCCTGTAGGCCTATATCTGTGCTCCGTTCGAATAGCCTTCTCTTCTATCTAAAAACCGATCAATGTCTTTCCATTCTGTAATCACCCTCTCTAAGAATGAAATATAGCACCTGTCACGTCAAATCATCCTTCCACTTTGGATTAATGAAGAAGAAAACCTATAATTATTTCAACACCCAACTTTACATCTGTTACATTGTTCTCAGGCTGAGAGTGCTGACCTCTCGCTTAATATTTAAGGTGGGCACATATGGCATTTTATAGGTAAGAGATTCCTTAATTCATAACCAGCTATTCTAAATACCAGTCACCATCGGCATTATAAAGAAACATAACATAACAATTACAGTAGGTTTTGGCCGAAACGATCATTTTAAAACAAATTTTTGTCACCTTAGACAAACTTGCCGACAAACAACAGCTTCCACACCAACAGGAGAAAACACCTGACATCCACCATGGTTCAGGATTGGACAGAACCTCAGGCTCTAGACAATAAGCAAGAACGTTTGGGGCGCAGAAGTCGGCAACACTGCTCGGCGTAACCTCGGAACAAATTCAAGCATTTGTTGTGGTCCTTTCTAGTCTAGCGGCCTTAATGAGTCTGACCTGTTACAGTAGTCGCTTCCCGACTCCTCGGGAACTGATATTTTGTCGTATGATATTCCGACCGGTTACGAGTTGTCCCGGTCATCTTTCCAGTCCCGAGCAAAGCATTCACCCTCCAGTTCTCCAAAATGCTCAATCTTCTCCTTTACTACCACCGTTGTGCACTGCCAATTTTCAACTCCCCGACTCTTGCAGTCCATCTGCTCATCTTGTCCTTGTCCTGTGCGACCTTATTGACCCGGGAGGTCGCCGGGGTTGTGGGAACGGCGAAAAACGTTACCACTCCGTTCAGGGGTGGTGAGGAAGGAGGTGCTCCGCCGTCGTGGGTTCGCAGAAGCAGAATTTATATATATATAAAGTTATATATATATAACTTTAGAACTAATGGCATCTACGTAGACAAAGAATTCAAATTTCAATAAACTCCCAAGGAACAGTTTGCGGAGATTGAGGCTGGCGCCATAATTATGACACACCTTAGACAAATGACACGGCTTAGAGAAATTTGTGGGGAGGGAATTACTTCACGTTCCCTCCCCAGGCTTAAAAGTGGGGAGGGAATTCCCTCCCTTCCCTCCCCGTGATTTACGGCCCTGACTGGCCATGTCATGTCCATCAACCCAGTGCAAAAATGCAGTGCACTACGTCGCTAGAGGTTTCCTGTTCGTACTGATTAAAGTGTAAAAGTGTGAAACTAAGCATATTACAAGTAATAATAATAATAATAATATTTAATGATGATGCTGATGATGTTGATGATGATGATGATGATGATGATGATGACGACGATGATGATGATGATGATGATGATGATGATGATGATGAATGTGACATGTTAATCTCCAAAAGAATTCAAAGCCTCACAAGGGACACCTGCATGTTTACTAAATAAATTACTGTCGCCAAATCAGAGCAAGTATACAATAGCCAGATGGTTTAGTCACTAGTCAAGATTACAGTAATATAATTTAATAGTAGGGCAGTGAATGAGTGTCAGTTTTAGTCGAGCTTTTGTTGTTTCAGAACATGAAACATTAAAGTAAATGATTCATATTTTTGAGGATGTGTTGAAAGAAATTTAAGGGATTGCTAGTGTGTCAAAGGTTGTGCGTTAAGGATATGAAAAGTGTTTCTGCTGGTATTGTTTCAGAATTTAACACATAGGCCTAATTTAACATCTGTCAGACAGAATGAAGAGTCTAAATGGATTCTAGATCCATCGCAGGTACGAAGTTAGAAATTTCCATAATCTATGTCCAACCTATACTAGCAATACCGTGCGTTTCAATTATGTGTTTAATTTATGATTTTATTAATATAAAGTTTTACAATTTTTAATGTCACTGTTATTTCAGTATTTTTGTTGGCTGTGACACTACTGCTTTCAAAGGCAATGGAATGAATTAAAATCATCTTTTCTTTACTTCATTTGCCCGATAGCGCATTGTATAACACACTGGCATAGAGAGCAAGAGGTACCGAGATCGAATCCCGTAGGCGGACATTAGGGTGTTTCTTAGCAGTACAGAAAAATATAAACGTTTTATTTGTTACGGTCTCACCCCCCAGATTGGTTCCAATTAGTATAGAAACAACTCCTGCCAAGTTGTAGGAAATTATTTGAATATTTAGGGGTCGCTCAAGAGATCTTTAGTTTTCATTAATTTCTGCGAAATCTTGAATTTTGTACGCAAATGAGATATATATTTTAGCAAGCTTCAAGCAAGCCAGAATTAACAATCATTATCTGTAGAGAGTCTAGGAAGCTTGATTACAGGTTTACTGATGAGTGCCTATTGTCTTCTACTTGTTTAAAAAATTTCCTGGCAATGACCTGGCAGGAAAGAAGTCTATTTTGCAAGTTGGAAATACATGTAGTCGACGGTGTCCCTGGACGACTTGAAGTCAATACTGTTTCTGATTTTCTTTCTTCGTAATAATGTTGTTGTAGGGCCTACTCCTCAATGAGGGCAACGCCTCTTTCAGCAGTGTCATTGACAACCTCAGATGTTCAACAGTCTTGATGGCATCCTTGTAATCGTCTCGATGACGTCATAAGTCCCGGTGACAATTCAGCTATCCAGCCGGAATTCCAAGCCGGCAGAAGAATTGCATCGTATTTTTTGTCACGAGTCCTCAATTCGCATGTTTTGGCATTACCTTATATATTTTGTCCCATTTTACAGGCTCTTCAAAACCTTTCTTCTCATTAATTGCCTTTACCACTGCTCGTTGGATTCAACAGGCACTGTTGCATAAAAACGGCAAAGCCAGTGAGTTCTTTACTGAGATACCATAGGTGATCTGCAAATTTCATTCTTCTGGCATTGGCAATGAACTTGTTAACTGTTTCGTACGGGTCCAAGAGCTGAAGGAAAAGGAGATCATGATTTGAAGATGCAATTGGATTTGGAGAAGTGAACCAGGCCTTGACACATATTCAAACACAGATTCGAACAATGAAGATGCACATGCTCCGGAGTCCCTTCCCCTCTTTTAAATTGGCCGTGAAACATCCACATCTTTAAAGAGTACATTGCCTTTAATATCCATCTGGCATGATGTATGGCTCCAGGAGAAAAATCATCTCTGGGCTGATAATAGTGAAGCTGGATTTCAGAAAATGCCAAATGTTCAGGCTGTCCTTGTCATCTTTCAGCAGACTTGTTACCTCTTCATGAGCTGCTTCAGGTTCATATCTGGTCTGATCAATTTTGGTCCAGTTAATCTGGAAACGTTTACAGGTGGCAACGTCTGGCCCTTAGGTCAATGCGAACTGTCATGGAAGGCTGCAAGCTGGAACTAACTCCATTATGTGGTGCCGAAATGCCAGGTGTAAAAGCTTCTTCCCGAGTTTCTGTTCCAGCAGAACACAAACGACATTTCTATTTCATGTGTTACTGGAAGTGGTATCAAAACACATGGAAGCAATGCGATCTACAAGGCACCAATTTCCTATCAAACGGGCTAACGACTGAGATCTGAGCTTCACCAGTAGCCTACTGAAAGTCAATTTTGGAACACCAAACAATTGGTTCACTCCAGTTCCTGCAACAATTACTGGCAATCGATCAACAACCTCCTGCCCAGTGAAGTATCTCAGGAGTTTACCATCCCAGTGGATCTCAAGAGAGACATTTCCTTGAAACTGTTCTTTAAGCTGTGAAACAATTTTAGCTCGATAGTGCTGTGCTCTTCTGCGAATTGACGAATGGTTGATATTTAACTCATAGACATCATGACCAAGACTTTGAGCAACTGTTGCTAATACAGACGTAGCCTTTCTGTCGCTCAATTTGGTTCAATTGAGGACTGCAGCCATAAGCTGGCTGTCATAATGTTAACTCGTGTCCTCTTTCTACAGCTTGCAGGTGTTGTGAGTCCACCAACAGCTCCTTGTAAGTTAGTGTGGAGGATTGGAAGTAAATCTAACAATCATACAGTGCTTCTGAATTGTTTTTCTGATTTATCGATTTTATACGAATTATGGCACTCGAATCTCTATTATAATTATTATTGCGATTATTATTTATAATAATTATAACAATAATATTTTATTATTATTGTTGAACAAAACAGATAAGTTAAATACAAAAGAAATAAATAGGTAGAAGCAAAAAATCTAAATTTCATTATTGAACTCCTATTTGTATTGCGTAGTTTGTGTTGAAGACCGAAAACATGCATAGGCCTACCCCAAGAAATTCAACTCCGTTGAGCGACCCCTAAATGTTAACCAAATTGACTAAAATTGTGTACAAGATATTAATTTGACCAAAGGAACAAGTTTAGGGGGTGAGACTTTGAGAAATCCAAAGTTGGAAAATAAGAAACACCCTAGCGGACATGCTTTGTAGGCTGCTATTACCGCCGTGTATTGCAGGCGGTCTGTTCTGTTAGTAGTTAAGATTATGTCGTCTGTCATTTGTGTTCTTGTGAATTGTTTAATTGTCATAACATGTAAATGTACAGCGCAGTGGGTTTGTCAGGTGCTTAATTAAAGAAAAGATATTATTATTATTATTTTATTTCAGACATTTCTGCTTCTGGATTTTAATTCTGATGAAAGCTTAGTTTTGCTAGTCAGTCTTCTCTTCTTTCATTACTTCAACCTTCTACCCTTAGTTTTTGCAATCTGATTTTCCTGAATTGTCTTTGTTAATTTGAATGCTTTGTTTGTAGACTGAGCAAGAGAGACGTCAGAGATATCGAGCAAGACAACGCTTCATTCGGGTTAATAAAGTGCGACGCATGTATTCCCTGGGCATCTCAAATGAAGCATCTATGCAGAGGTATCAGTTTCTGATTGCCACATCTCAGAATCTCATCCCTGTGGGTCATTTGAAGATTTTAAAAGGCTGTGTGACTTGATATTCAGCACAAACCACATAGTTTTGTTCTGCATGGGCTGATATGTTAGCAATTGTGCAGCAAGAAGAACAAAGAGTACATGACTTAACAACTGCTCAATGGCTGAGAGGCAATATAATTGGATATTATGTAATCATTTTTTAAGACCGAAATTGTTGATGACCTTTAGTCCAACTCATTTGATCCTTATGACATTGATATATTCCAAAATACAGTTGGAAACAAAACATACACTTTCAGATTACATCACTGACCAGGCTTCTCTAAAAGATGGCAGTTGTTAGTAGTTTCACTTGAAGTGACCTCCAATTGAATCCTTGTGCATTGTAACAGCATTATATCTGTAGATTAGATTAGATTATGTTAGATTAGTTTTTTGAGATTCGACAACAACATTGCAGAGAGAATGATTAGACTCTGTATCATCATTGGTCATTTGCTGAGAGTTAGAAAGCTAGTCTGTTTAAGGCAATCTCGCAGACGCCGATGCTCTTAACTGTCGGGAAAGAAGTATGTGTCAAAGCATACTGAGAGACATGCCTTTCCAGTATCAATAGACGAAAAGATGTTGTCCAGCATAAAGGCAGTGGCAGTCTCAGTGAAGTGGCCTTCACGGCAATGGTTCCAACCAAGGAACCTTACTAAAAGTTATCCAGTCAACAGCACCTGATCTTAATTTTATATATTTTTCTTCCAGCTAGTTTTTATTTAAATGACGAGCAACACTGGAGATTGATGTTGAAGAATAATGTAGATGGAACTTTGTGTTGTAGAATAATGGAAAAACATGGAGGCACTTTGGACAGGTGGTTAGAAGAATCTAATGTGAATGATTTGGTAAGAAAATGTTAAATGGTTATTTTAACTACTTTTTCAGCCTCTGTATCATTTTAGCTATACTTTGATTGCAGGTGCAAGATGTTTAATAACAGCAAACTATCTTTAGAATCATTTGGAGAATTATGTTGCATACCTCATGTTCCAAACGAGGCAATTAATAACTATTGCTGTTCTACTTCTGACTATCCTGGTAAATCTTATTGTTGTTATTACCTTTATTTCTCTCTAACATTTATAATAATTAATTTCAATTTATGCTATACCAACCTTCTGGAATCAACTCTTAAAAAACTACCATCATCCTGTACTTGCCAATGCCTATGATTGTACCTGAGGCAGTATTGTTTGTCTGACCACGTTGTATTTATGGTCATTTCCGAAATTGCATTGAAGACTCCAAGGTAAATGATGAGGTCACTGCTTGTGTGTGAACTTCATGACTTCTTGTGTTGGAACACAATAGCCGATTGGTTAGATTGCTCAGCTTGTAACACAAAGTGTACAGGTTTGAACCTTCCAGGCATTCACTGTGTATGGCCCTTAAATCCTTCAGTCACAAGTGCTGAGTGTGATCAATTTCTATCATATGGTTGTGTGTGCGCTTCTGAACTTTGGAAGGAGGGCATTATCAACTGCAGCTGTATTGTATTGTATTGTATTGTATTGTATGGCAGTGTATGATAAAAGGCATGCCTATTTAACAACCTGCTTTCTTTCTAACCTTGTAACTTTACTTTTGATCTGTGACCTTAAATTGGCAGTCTAGAATTCGAACCCCAATGAAGAAACTGCCGATTAGAACTAAACAACATAACAGGGTATAACATCTTATATTAAATATGCTCAGATTTCGGTCAATGCTGTGGAAAGAACAGACCATGAAGGGAAAAAGAAAAAGAAACCTACTGGAACTGTTGAACAACATCTACAGGCAGCTGGAACTCGACCAACACTGGAAAAAGAGTTCATTAATAAAGAAGAGACTGCAGCTCATGTCACTCAAGAGAGATGTCGTATCAGCTGCAAAGTTGAGTCTTCCAACTCTGATCTGACAACAAAGACATCAACTGAAAGAACGACTCAAATAACGACTCAAAGAATGTGTGTAATCTGCTTTATTTTGTATGTGCACATATTGAATATAGGACAAAGTCAATGGACATTATACAGCAAATTTGTTCATTTTCTGCAGATCTTTTCTAGTATGCCTACACCACTGTGTATTTAATGTCCTCTTGTTTGTTGTTATAACATGTATGTATGCATGTGTGTATACAGATATTTCTGGAGCACCTTTTTTGGCTCAAAAGCACCAATTGTGCTAGTGGAAAGTTCGCCTTAAATACTGAGTGATTAGGTTTTTTAAATGTGTGATTATGTACAGTCAGTTTGTATGACTGTTGAAGTACTGTCTTTTAACTTCATTTTGTGATCTTCATTTCTCTTCGTCTGTTGTTTCCTAGGGATCTGAAAGATGAAGCAGGTACAAGACAGCCTTGCTGCTTTGCTGACGTTCTCAATACTCATAAAGTCATTGTAAGTTTATCAGCTTTGCTTTTTGATGTTTCATTTGGTTGAGCAAAGTTCTTCTTGGGTTCAAGATACTGATATTGTGGGGCGCGGTGGTGTAGGGGTATGTTCGGTGCCTTGCAGCCGTAGGGTTGCAGGTTCGAATCCACCTCACGCCACCGCGTAGGGACTAGAGGTCTGCGGGTACAGCATTTTTGCTACCCGACCCGTACCCGTAACACAGAACCGTTACCCATACCCGTACCTGACCCATACTCAAAATTACTACCCGACCTTACCCGTACCCGCGGGTATACCCGTACCCGTAAAATACCCGTCACGTCATTATACCACGACTTCCCAAAGTCCCTACCAGTAGGCTTACAACTCTGCATGTAGTCATAATAATAAATGGGCTGATGATGATGATGATGATGATGATGATCATGATGATGATGATGATGATGATGATAGTAGTAGTTGTTGTTGTTGTAGTAGGCCTAGTAGTAGTAATAATAATAATAATAGCAGTAACAGTAGTAGTAGTAGTGGCAGTAGTAGTAGCAGCAGCAGCAGCAGTAGTAGTAGTAGTTATAGCAGTAGCAATAGCAGTGGCAGTAGTAGTAGTAATAATAATAATAATCGCAGCAGCAGTAGTAGTAGTAGTATTAGCGGCAGCAGCAGTTATAGTAGTAGTAATAATAGTAGGCAGTCAACTTATGGAACCTGTCACATGCAACTGTTGTGCTCTCTCATGTCCATTGTACATTTTATATCCTTGGTCTATATGCTGTCACCTAGAACACTATTCTCTATTATATATGTAACGGTGACATTGTAACCCCAAAACTTCACGTCGGCACGGGTAAAACCGGGTATACCCGTATCCGTGATGACCCTACCCGTACCCGACCCGACCCGTGAAATGCGTACCCGACCCATACCCGACCCGCGGGTACGGGTCGGGTACGGGTAAACCCGCGGGTATGGGTATACCCGCAGTCCCCTAGTAGGGACCCTGGGCAAGTCCTTCACTCGCAATTGCTCATGCGCTTCGGCGTGAAACTCCGATTCAGTGTCCGCGCTGTAGTCGGAAGCGCCTCTGAGTAAAAATCTTGAAGGGGCGCTATAACAAGTGCTCATACATACATACTTACATACATACATACTGAATTCCTGTCATTTTCATAGGTTCCTATGTCCAGAGCTGGAGTTTAATTTTAATGACTTTCTGTCCTTGACCCTTGTTTATGAAACTGAATAACAGATTGGCATATTATAGTAAATGCATAATGAATGGTGTTTGTTGTGATTACGATAATGGTGGTGGTGGTGGTGGTGGTGGTGGTGGTGATGGTGATGAGGATGATGAGGATGATGATGATGATGATGTTGAATTTGTTTCTTGTTTCACAATGTTGGAATAAACAAACAGAGTTGTCAGAATTAAATTAAATAGAGTGGAGCACTTGAAGCAAAAATCATAGGAAAATAGCAATGAAAGCAAGACTAGCTAAGGGGCCGTCCATAAAGTACGTCACGCTCCAGGGGGTTTAAGAAAGTGTGACAGTTTGTGACAGGGGGGGGGGGGTCAGGCCATGCGTGACGTCACACATTTATTTTTTTAAATTTTATTTATAATTTATTTTATACAAAAGTGTGAAATTTATGGATAAAAATCTTGGAAAAGTCTTGTTACTAGCCCCCCCTCGAAAAATTTTTTGGTGTCGAAAAACTGTTGTTACTACCCCCCTCGAAAAGTCATGAGAAAACACCTGTTACTACCTCCCTCGAAAATTCTTGGGAAAACTGCTGTTACTACCCCCCCCCCTCGAAAATTCTTGGGAAAACTGCTGTCACTACCCCCCTCGAAAAGTTTCCCGGTCGAAAGTGTGACGTACTTTAGGGGGGGGTCCGAGTTTTGTGACAGTTTGTGACAGGGGGAGGGGGGTAAAATGGTCAAAAATAGCGTGACGTACTTTATGGACGGCCCCTAAGTCTTAAATTCTGATAACATATTTTCTTACAACAGTTCAGATATGACCACAGAAGAAAATGAGTTGTTTTCTGTAATTGTGCCTGTACTTCGTTTTTATCTTAAAAGAGTCACTGTATTAATGTTACAAAATAAAGTACACTTAGGCATACGTTCAAAAATAATTTCGATATGCCAAAATAAAGTACACTTGGCATAATGTTTAAAAATAATTTCGATATGCCAATTTAGTATGTTTATCACATGATTAGGTAACGAAACAGGGCACTTGGTATGCTTTATTCCTGTGATGTTGTTTACAATAGGAACCTAGATGTGTGAGCCTGTTGTGGCATAACTACACGGAATAGTCTACATTAAAGTGATGCTGTGCAACAGAAACGAAATTCTGCTGATGTTCAGACTGATCTATGGTTGCAATGCATGATGCTGTTTTCCACTGTTTGAATACCAGGTGTCCAGAGCTTCCCTGCAGTCGTTTGATGTTTTCGTTTGTCTTTCATAGTAAAACAAAATCTCTGTGCAATACGATTTTTCAGCACTGTTTCTCAATTACAATTACTTTATTTGTTGTAATGCATGTTCAATACATGTAGAATAATTTTGTAGATTTTTTATACTAAAAAATGCAATCTCGAATTTCAAAATAATTATATGAGTTTAGTTTATTACCAGCTTTTTAGCAGTACTAACCATTAAGCACTTTATACATTTTTAGCATTACTTAACTTTTGCTGTCAGTATTTTACTTTATCTTCCTTCCATTCCTCCATTTCGCTCTTCTTCCTCCCTTTCCTCCATTTTCGCTCTCTTCCTCCTGTTCCTCCATTTCACTCTCTTTCTCCCTTTCCTCCATTTCTGCTCTCTTCCTCCCTTTCCTCCATTTCTGCTCTCTTCCTCTTTTTCCTCCATTTCGCTCTTTTCCTCCCTTTCCTCCATTTCGCTCTCTTTCTTCCTTTCCTCTGTTTCCTCTCTCTTCCTCCTTTTCCTCCATTTCGCTCTCTTCCTCCTGTTCCTCTATTTCGCTCTCTTTCTCCCGACCCTCCACCTTCGCTCTCTTCCTTCCTACCCTTCATTCGCTCTCTTCCTCTCTTTCCTCCATTCGGTCTCTTCCTCCCTACCCTCCATTTCGCTTTCTCTTCCTCCCTTTCCTCCATTTCTGCTTTCTTCCTCACTACCCTCCATTTCGCTCTCTTCCTCCTTACCCTCCATTTCGCTCTCTTCCTCCTCCCTTTTTTTCATTTCGCTCTCTTCCTCTTTCTTCAATTCGCTCTCTTCCTCTCTTTCCTCCATTTCGCTCTCTTCCTCCCTTTTCTCAATTTCGCTCTCTTTCTTCCTACCCTCCATTTCTCTCTCATCTTCCCTACCCTCCATTCGCTCTCTTCCTCCCTTTCCTCCATTTCGCTCTCTCTTCCTCCCTTTTCTCCATTTCGCTCTCTTCCTCCATTTCCTCCATTTCGATCTCTTCCTCCCTACCTTTCATTCGCTCTCTTCCTTTCCTCCATTTCGCTCTCTTCCTCCCGTCCCTCCATTCGCTCTCTTTCTCTCTTCCCTCCATTCGCTCTTTTTTAGACCGACCTAGAAAATGTCGAGTCACAGGAGTTTCTCCAGTGGCGTCACGCGTTGGGACTTGGGATGAAAAGTGTAAATATTTCTTGTACCGCTAAAACGATTCTGAATCCAAGCCTGCTAAACTAACTCTTGACTCTTGTCAAGTTGTTCACGCACGAACTGACTTTCAGTAAGTAGTAGGCCTACAACAGTACTGTTATCGGCTTCGGCCGGGGAAATGTCCTTCGGCTGCAGCAGAAGTGCATGAAAATAGCGTGCTTGCCCTCCCAGACGCTGATCAGGAGACAGCCTATGGTGGATAACCATTACGATACAGAAAAGTCTGATTGTAAGCTGAGAATAAAAACATGAAATCATGATTGGGTGAAAGTGGGAAAAGTATAGGAAAAGTGGTTATTCACATTTCCCATACTTTTCCCACATTCACCCATTCATAATTTCATTAAGGACGAAGACAGTGAAAGGTTGGATAGTCGTAACTTAAAACCGACTAAATTTGTATCCTCGATAATAGGCCTAACCAGGTCGATGATAATAACTAGGCTATGTATGCCTAATATAAATCCGTCATTACAACTAGCCTACAATTAGTGGACCAAAATATTCAATACTCAAATACTCAATGAACTTGAAAAGAGGCATTTTATTGACAACTAATATTCCTCTACTGAAGTAGGCCTATAAAAATAACGCGGTGCTGAAGGTTTACAGCCTGATGGGCTAGCAGCCAAGCACGGTTCATACAGGGACATTGCAGCCATTCGAACAGACCATCCAAATCAATTAGGCTAGTTGAAAAATAAGCAGCGGACAAACTGTGTTATACGGTCGCTATCAGGGGTGCAAAAAACCAAACTTTTTTCAAAATGCAAAGTTGTTTTTTTTGTTTTTTGGTTCTATTTGGTTTTTTGGTTTTGAGATTTTCCTATTTCGGATCCACTTTGTGTCGGATCATAAAATTCATAAAAATGACACAATAGGCCTACCGTTCAAATTAATCAGATGCATATAGGCCTAAATGAAATTAACTAGAACAGTAGAACCGTAGAATGTCATAAAACGAAGTTAACAAGACCATACAACAATTGCCAAGAAAGTTGAAGAGACGACATTTTTGGCATTTATAATTTTGAAATTTGTAAAAAACCAAAAAACCATAATTTGCGGTTTTTTGTTTTTGTTTTTTTTAAACAAAAAAAAAAAACCAAGCCTTTAACAGCCCTGGTCGCTATAGAAAGAAGTCGTAGTTTACTTTTACAATTACTCGTTATACTAACAGTTACTAAGATAATCTGGCTACACTAGCGCAAAAGAAATAACGTGAAGAGCTGAATAGCTTCCGGTTGCGATTTAATAGTAATAGTATTGGTCTCATAATGTTTTGTGCGATTTGTGTTTAATTTGGATTTACGCTTTGTCTTCTCAAACGTACTTTTGGAAATGGGACGTAAAGGTCGTAAAGGTTTTAACTGGAAGGCGCGCCAAAATAGCAAACCTGAAACACGAAAAACGTCTGGGGATGTTGTTAAGGTGAGCGATAATAAAGGACAGTAAGGATGACCACGTGTTCTGCAGCGTAATGCAAAATCGCAGCGCTCTTATAAGGGGTTTACCCGAATCCCAAAAGGCCAAAACCCTATTCTCTGAAAGTGATCAAAATGCAAAATTGACCGAATTTAGAAAAAAACAACAATTTTTCCATCAAGCATTCGAATCCCGAGAGCCAGTAGGGACTAGTCAGCCAATAGGGGTCAACCCGAATCCCCGAAAACGCTGAAAATACACAAAAGCCCGATTTCACGAAAACAATTTTCTAAAAATCGGCCGAACTCCTGAAAGCTATTCAGAGTAAAATTGTAAACATGACATAGACTAGCGTGGCCTTGATGTATATCGATGAACAGCCTATTCCCATGTTTATTTGTTTATTTCGGGGATTCGGGCTGACCCCTTATATCCATTCGGTCAGACTTATAAAGTCAATTTTGGGGATCCGGCCGAAATTCGTTTTGGGGATTTGGGGATTCGGGTCGCATCCCAGCCAAGATCCTGAATAGTAAGTATATCAGCACCAACCCAAAAGCCATATCAGGGAGACCAGCTTATTAACTGGCACGACATAAAATCAAGTCCACGATAGCTTGTTTGTTTGGTCCTTTATGGTACCGGCTTAGAACCCGGGGAGGTTAAACCGAGCAGACAGCATAGAGCTATGGTGGAAATCATTGATGATGATGGTCATGGGATTGTGCAGAGGCAGAATAAAAATAGGATAGCTTGAAGAGTTTGGTTTTCAGTCGCTAGTGGAAAGCTGCAGGAGAGAGGACAAGTGGAGGAGGATATGTTTGTAATAAAGATTTCGTCACAATTTGGTAAATGCTTGTGGATTTTTGTTGTTGCAATGGTTTCAGGATCTGGTGCAGATACCTGGGGTTGATGCTCTCCCATCAAGGAAAAAGAGACTAATTCAACTCAAGGAACTCAAGGATAAGAAGGGAGAGCCAAAAAAGCGTCTGTCAAAGAAAGAGAAAAGGAAGTTGAACAGCATTCTTAAAGCAAAGGCGCAGAAGACTCTGGTAAATACATGTACTGCACTTCAAAACTAACAAGTTTATATTCTTTTGAGAATTTACTCATTAAGCCGCCAGAGGTGTCAAAGAGCTGGCCTGTGGGCAATTTCTGGTGAGCCAACAATGTTTTTCTGCCCCGCGGCTGGCATTGTTGTGCTTGCCTAAAGCCTACACAAGTTAAGAATAACAGTTCAAATTTTTTAATTTTTTATGCCTAATGAGTTTTATGTGATGTTCGTGACTGTATGAAGATTAAAATTAAGATTTTTCAAGTCTGATTTGACTGTTTATAAGCTAAAAATGTACCATTCAAGATTTAGTTTCGCAAAAATGTTCTGGGGACGGGTTCAGCCCCCAGTTTGCTCGGGCACCTTCGGCAACCTGGCCCTCCACTTGCTGGAAACATTGCCACCGGCCAGCCATTAAAAAAGGTTTGACACCCCTCCATTAAGCTCAGTGCAGTCACTTTGATTTTAGTCAGTTTGAAGTTAATAAACAGGGTTATTTACATTTTCTATTTATTCTAATAATTTTTTATTGTTGACTAAGGTTTTTCCTGGAATTTTGTAAAGCAACTATAGAGCTTTAATTTTTCTAGTGGAGTGCTTTTCTGCATTCATAATCCTTTTAGAACTTATGGAATCACAAAGTTAGGATACTGCAGATGAAATTATTTTCAGCTCATCTACTCTGCTTTTGTTGTTTTAGCGTACCGATCTGCTTGAACGCCTTGCTGAGGTGCAAGCCAAACCAGAAGATTTGAAATGTCTAACGTCAACTTCAGATATGCAGTCAAGAAAAATGAAAAGGTTATTGTTAAATTTATCTTGGAAAGTTTGTTAATTTAAAGATTAAATCAAATGGTTCAGAGAATTTGATTTCTTGGAAGGTTACAAGTGCTATTTAAGTAGCGCGCCGTGTAGATCAGTGCTACTCAAACTAGTCTGCGGCCCGGACACGGTCCGCGAACAATTGGTTACCGGGTCACTGAATGATAGTCGGAATCACAGGGTTATTTACTCAAACTAGTCTGCGGCCCGGACCCGGTCCGTGAACAATTGGTTACCGAGTCACAGAATGATAGTCGGAATCACAACTTTGATCATGTTCAACAAAAATATAAATTGTACAGTGCGATAAATTCTGCATCTGGTTTTGTTTGAGCTTAGCAATTTACGTTTGGTTTTGTAAAACAAAAAAGTGAAAACACAAAACAAATAAACAACCTGATGAACAGTTTCAAACATGCAACAGCTAAAAAGTGTAGATGTAATAAACAGTGACAATATTATGAAATTTAATTTTAATATAAGTTTTGTGTAATTGAAGTAGCGTTATTTTTGCAACACGTTTACAGAAAACGGACAGGTGACGAAAAGGAGGATTTGCAACTTGGCCAAGAAAAGAAGATGCTTCTCGAAGAAACGTCAGAATCAGAAAATGATTCTGATGATTCAGATCTAGAAGTTGATAGGCCACAGGTTGCTGCGGTCAGCAGCCAACAGGTTGCCGAAATAAACAGCCAACAGTCTGTCAAAGAAAGCAGCAAACAGGTTGCCAAAACAAGCAATGAACAGATTCCCAAAGTTGGTAGCAAGAAGGTTGCTGAAGTAAGCATTCAGCAAGTGGCTGAAGTCAAAAGTCAGCAGAAAGAATGTGTTGCACAGGTGAATAGACTGCTTTTGTGCTTATTTTTTAATCATGAAGTTAGATGTTTAGATCTGTTCAACGTGATTTATTATATGTATGTGATTTTTATATTGAGTAGTACATTACTAACATAATAATCATTATTATTATGAAGATTATAGAGCACAAGTTAATGTAACTAAACACACCGCATATACGCTACTGAAGCCGCTGTTGGTACACCGAATATGTAGATGTTTATTTAATTTGTTTTCAGTATCGTTTGTGTAAGTATGAAGAGATTGGGGTACAGTAGAACTTCAGTTTAATGTACTTCATTATAATATGAATTCTAACATGAGGCAGACGTGGGTCCTAAATTCACTTCACTTTTACAAAACCCTCGTTATAGCATGACCTTGTAAAGCAGCCCTTGATCCAGTTTCCTAGGACAGCTGTATTGGTTGTATTTGCAATTGTTACATTTTGAATCATTTTAGAATTCTGTTCTTGCAGAAACCCTCTGAGCAGATTGGCCAAAAGGAAGAAACAGGGGAATGCATCAAAAAAGTTCACATCGCTGTGAACAGAAGTGAAGAGATACAGGTTGGTTGGTAATTCATGCATTTCTTGAGATATGGTGGATAGAAAGATGATTTTATATATATAATTTCGTTTATTGAAAGTAGAAAGTTGACAAACTGCAACTTTTCACATAGAAGAAAAACAGAGAGAAAATAGCTATTATTATTAGTGTTATCATCAGATGTCAGTACGACAATGAACCGATGGATTGGATTGAGTTACGAACAGTACTATCTCTTTGATATTGACTTAAAGAGCACACGGGGGATGAAGCTACGATCGTCTTTATTTGGCAATTCAAAGTCATGAGGTCTTTGGCGCAGTGCATAGCTCTGTCGGACTGTCGGTGGAAAAAGGCTATGCAGTAAATGACTTGAGTTCCATATGACTGCCTGAAAAAGCTGATTGTCTGCCTTTTCCATCATACAGACTACATCTGGCTGCTGAGGCGGGAGGTAGCCTATTCGCTTGACGCGTTGTAAAAAAGTCCAGTAAACTCATTGATCTGTTATGACTGAAGCTTGTTAGCTAAAATGCAGCTTACCATATTTTAGTGTGAATGTGTGTGAGTTGGTTTAAACTTACTAACACTATTCGATGTCCAGAACCCACTTAAAACAACATGAATGCGGAATTGGTATGCATGGCCCTAATATGCCTGCCTGTTCATCGCTACTGTGAAAGCTCTTGTGGTAAAGTTTCTAGTTTATTGCCATTATTTCTTTGGAAAATGTTTTGCATAGAAACAAAGAGAGCTTCTTCCGATCTACATGGAGGAGCAGATGATAATGGAAAGTATCAACGAAAATCCGGTGGTTATAATTTGTGGTGAAACTGGATCTGGAAAAACAACTCAGGTTCCACAGTTCCTCTACGAAGCGGGATATGCACAGTGAGTGCCTTTTCAGATCAGTGTTTCATTTGTAAATTGTGTGTTTTAATAATCGTTTCTATTAATTCAGTTTTATGTATGTCTTAATTCTGGTTTATTTCTTTTTATGCATATTTTGTTATGACAAGAGTTTGTAGTGGAATAAATTTGTGAAACAAGTTTTCATTAACTTTGCATTTATTTTTGAAACAAGTGTTGGATAATATTATATTTTGCCAATCTTTTGCAATATTTTAATGAATGCTGTGGTTGGCCCATCTTCTTGGAATAAGTTGCCTAGCAATCGGTGGTATGAGCTCCCTTATTTTTCTTTGCCTCTTGTCTCTAAGCTCTTGAAAATCATTTTGTATGATCTTGGTTCCATGTTGACTGTCTGGTTGTGCCTCCCTAACTCTTGAAGTGATGCTATGTACGTTAGCTACCACTAAATCCTCAAAATTGAACATATATCACCTTTTCTAAAATCATTGCATTTAATGCCTGTAGAAAGTGGAAACCTTCAAGAACAGGCTAATCATGTGCACGAGACTACATATCAGCCAACTTCACTATCTTGTGTCTCTGGTTATTCCAAAACCTCTCTACTCTAACATATTATCTGACTGTCATAATCTGAATATTTTTAGGTCATGCACAGTTTTTGGCAGCTACACCTTTTCTGCCATTTGGCTTTAGACTCTGGAACGTTCTTCCAGCAACGTTTCCTCTGCTAAGTCTGTTTTGGCCTTGAGATCTCAACTAGGTGTGTCCGTGTCTTTTCAAGGTTCCCTTCTTGGCTTTCAGTTAGACTCGCCCTGGAATTTGGCTTGCACAGTGACTTTGCTTAGTGGCAACTGTCGACTGATGGCTTGAGCAGTATTACAGTACAGAAGTTCTTAAGTTACTGCATTTATGATTAAGACATGTAAAGGAATCACATTAGTTTAAGGTGAAAACAAATGGATTTAGTTTACCAAATGTGAAAATGTGTGAAATATTGTATTAACGTGGGATCAGTATTATCTATCCTCAGACAAAAGCCATGGTAGAAGTTTAAGAATTTGTACTGTAGGTATTTAAATTTCATGGTTTGGTAATTTGTTTCTTTCGCAGTTTGAATGGCATTATCGGCGTAACGCAGCCACGAAGGGTTGCTGCAGTTTCCATGTCAAAGCGAGTGGCCAAAGAAATGGGACTGCCTTCAGGGTGAGTTAGCTATCTATTCACTTGTAGAACTTTCTCTTACAAAATGACTGTTTTTAGTGTGGAGATATGTTTTGCCTGTTGAGAAATTGCACTGCTTGTTTTTCTAACTGTAGGTATTGGTGTTACCTCAGATGAGAGAGATTGTGTTGAAGTTTTGTGTTATTTACTCACACTGAGATAATTGAACATTTATATAGCACCACTCAAGGAACAAAACAAATCAAAAGCACTCTTCGCTAGTCTATAATGATGTTAAATGTCATTAATACCTGGACTATTATATCAGTTAACTAGAAGAGTCACCAGTGGCGGGCCCACACATACACATGGAGCCAACCAAATGGATGCCCGTCGACAGCTGACAGATGATTTGGATGTTCAGAGTCTCTGGACCAATTTTGTCGATTGGTTGAAGTGACAATGGGTGACAGCACATGACACAGCACATAACACTCTGCTGAGCAGTGTACTAGTGATTTGTGTTACCTCCTATCATTTTGTTTTGTTTTATTTGACAGAGAAGTCTCCTACCAGATCAGATTCGATCGTAAAACTGTAACAGAAAACACAAAGATTAAGTTCATGACTGATGGTATTCTTCTCAAAGAACTTCAGGAGGTTTGTAACTTCTGATGTTAGTTGATATAGTTCAGCACATCATCATCATCATATATTCGTTATTGTAATTCAAACACAAGGATGACACACCGCACCCAACCTCACAGTTGCTGAAAGATTACAAACTAGAATGAAATATAAACAAATAAAGTAGACTATAGTTTTATATACAATTGAGTGTAAATACAGACTGAACTGGCATCTGTACCCAAAGCAAGATGGCAAGTTATGAGGACTAGCTTGATATAAGACAAATTATTAAAGATTTTACTTCTGTACCAGCTTTAGTTTTATAGAAACTTGTTGGTTTTGTTTGTGCTTAGCTGTTTTGTCCGTGAATAGTTGCATTACTTTAATTGTGTTTTGCAGGACTGTGAGTTGTTAAACTACAGTGTAATCATTCTGGATGAGGCACATGAACGCAGTGTCTTCACTGATATTCTTCTGGGTCTTCTTTCCCGGGTCATTAAAATCAGGAAAAAGGTTTGTGAATTTATGTTCTGCAGACACATTAAAATATTCATTAAGCATCAATCAACTCCTGCATTTAAATTATTTTTATTTAAGTTTATTTAAGCACTTTTTCTGGAAAGAAAGTCAGAATCTGAGGCATGTGGAAACATGCATTTGCTAATCAACTTATGTTAGTTACTATGTAAATTTTTTAACATGTACTGTAGTGTTAATTTGATTTGCATGTGTTAAAATGTGTTGTGCTTTTGATGATGTGTTTTTAACACTTTACCAATGAGCTTTCCCAGAACTTTGCTTTTAGTACACACTCGTCATTAAAGTGTTAATAACTTTTCTTTACCAGCCATTCCAATATAGCATTTAATAAAATATAAATTCAGATATCATTTTTTTAAAGTTTTTATCAATGTCATTGCTATTGTAATGATAAACCGTGCATTGCCAGTGACTTATAAGGCATTGGAAGAGAAGTTGATTACTAATACAGGTTGTGTAAATGGAGTTTGTTGTTTGAAATTGCACAGAACCAAAATCCTCTTAAACTGATTCTGATGTCGGCCACCCTACGGGTTGCAGATTTTACAGAAAATCGGAATCTCTTTGATATTCCACCACCGGTGATTGAGGTAAAATTCTACTTCTGCAGTTGTGAATATAAAATACTTTTTCAAATTTGTTTTTCATGTTTGTTTGGTTATTTCCTTAATTGTATTCTTTTCACTGAGAACAGTCTCTTAGAGTTTGTAGATGTGCATAAATAATTACTGGTTGGTTTACACACTGTGAAAAACTTATAGGTAATGACACATTGTACAAAACTTATTTTAAACAGTTTTCTGAGTTTTGCTTGCTTTCAGTCTCTTAGTTGGTAATTTACATGTATTATTTTATATGCATCACTGTTAATCTGTAGTTAACATACTTGGAAATGCAAATTGGTGTTTAAGTAGTGTCGTTTGGATATTAGTAGCAAATTGGTGTTTAAATAATTTTGTTTGGCAATTATAGAACATATTCGATAGCAAGCTAATGTTGTGCAGTGATTAAGAATAAAAAAGGAGCTGCTAATAATTTGGTGTTAAATATTTTTGCTTCTGTCGCTGTTTAGGTCAAAGCAAGGCAGTTTGAAGTGACCGTTCATTTCAATCGTCAAACTCCAGCATATGATTATTTGGGGGAGGCTTTTAAGAAGGTGAAAAATACTGCTTTTGTTAAATTTGTAAGCTATAATTTAAATTTTTTGGATATCCTGTAAAGATGATGTTCCATTATGGTTTAAGGTTCTGTGATTCTAATGATTCAGCTGCAAGACTTGAAAATTGTTATCTTTGTCAAAACTTTGTGGTAACCTTGTGACTGATATGTAATTAATCAAAGTCTGCAGTTGGACTAAAGTTACGCACTGGACATCAAGATCATTCAAAGTGTTACAAAACTTTGATGCAAATTACAGGTAACATACAACTATGCAGTTGGTAAAATGTGCAGGCTGTATGAATGAGGCTGACCATGGCTGCCTGAACATGAGAACTTTGCTTAAACCAACCCAGAGAGCTGGGCTTTAAAAATGGCTTCATTTTTTTAGACACATATGGCCAATCATCTGATCCATTGCTGTCTGACCCCTCTGTCAATAGTGTTCATTTGGAGTTATGCTTAATGCTTATGACATATATTGTGTTCGCCAGGTTTGTAAAATTCACCGCACTTTGCCACATGGCGGAATATTAGTCTTTGTGACGAGTCGACAAGAGGTCGAGACACTCTGTTCCAAGCTTCGTAGAACATACCCATTCCGAAATACTGCAAGTAAGTATATGTGACCTGCTCTGGCAAAAGGAGGCGGAAGTCGCAAATGATAAAAGCGAAGAAATTAACTAAAACACCAATCAGGTGTAAATTTTTCGATTGTCGTTTTTTGGCATAAATCAATAAATAAGATCTTATATTATGTGAAAAGAATATTGATTTAATAATATTTAACCTATTTCGTAACAAATTAATGAAGTTTGCGTGATTAGTAAATATTAGCCGGCAATTTAATCTCGTTTTTAGGTCAAGTTTCAAGAGTATTTTATGGCCTTCATTCTGTTAGTTCATCCAAGTGTAATATGTCATTGGAAAGTTTATGAATGCGGCTTGCTAAAAATATCCTGATTTGGATGGTTTGCCGCAGTGATTTCCATATATTTAAAGTTTAAAACACTTAAACTTTGCGATTTACTTAGGGTATTAAACCCATCGTTAGCAACGGAGTCACGTGACTGAACCTGGCCTTCGTATAGGCTGCACTTTCAAGGTCGCGCATATTTAATCACTGTTTACGCGGAGATAAATAAATAACGCGTGCATAGAAAATCGATTTTGATCTTAACTTTCTTGAGATTCTTAATTTATTTCAATTTAAGAATGAGTAAAACTGAGAAGGGGCGTCGAATTGCGCGTTTAGTAAACGATGCGTCAGCGTGTGGACTTAAAAATTAAAATCTAGCAGAGATAATAGACGATTATTTTAACGCCGCCGATCGATAAGACAAGAAACTTTGCAGGCGTTTTTCTCGAAATTGTACTTCGGAGTAGGAAAACCTTGTAAAATTCATATCTCTGGAACCCGTGAAGATAAAATAATAATTTTTTCAACATTTTAAACAGAAATTATCATTTAGCATTTTTATCCTAAAATATGAAAAACAATTTTTTTGGCCAACAGCCTCCTTTCGCCAGAGCAGGTCACATATTTGTTGTGATGTATCTGCTGAATTTTGTACTAGAAGATTTAGTTTACCCTCTTGGTGGGTACATGGCTAAGAAATAAGAGATTGAATTAGGTCTACTCAGAGATTTTTCATAGGGTGAGAAAGGTCTTGTTTCAACTGTGTATGTGGTGGCTGTGCTCTCACGAACTTGACCGACCTACTAATGCTGGTGCTGAGTGCTGTCTGTATCACTGAATCAGCAAGATGTCCAATGCAACAGGCTGAACAACAGCTGGTGATGTGGAATGACCAGGGCAGTATGCAGGACATTGTAGCCAACATAACCAGTCATGAATTGAATGTCTTCATTGTGGTCGAGACATGATGTCAATCCACTTTGGATGTTCCGTTATGAAGATCTGTGCCTACATGATATTGTTGAATTAATAAGTCACATCATCATGATTCTGATCTTCATACATTTCCATTTGGAGTTGGTGGTATTGCAGATTTCCACCTGGAAACTCTGCATGCACTTCTTTACCACCTTTGAGGTCCAAATAACTTCTAGAGATGATGCTGTATTTTGTGCTCTATTTAGCTTAACATTTTACAGAAAATGTTTATTTTTAAAATTTGTGACTACATGCAAAAACGGTATTATTAGTTTGCAAATTTGTGTTGATCTAATCTATAAAAGTTCATTGAGTAGATTAGACGACGGGCGATTGGTGTTTCTTTTCCTGTTGATACAACATATTTCTTGTGTTTTTTTATTAGGCACTGGTTCACACGAGAAACTACCACTACAAAAGAAACAAAAGAAATGCAGTAGAAGTTTAAGAAATTTGCCAAAAGTTGATTTAGACAAGTGAGTGTTTTATTTTTGAAATACTGAACAGGTCAGCTACCATAAATACTTGATTATTTTATAAAATTTTGGACGTTTTATAAAACTTGAAGTCGCTTATATTCAGGTGAAGGCAAAATTGCATGCATTTACCAACAATGTAACAAACGAATATGTCCGCTAACGAATGTTGCTGTACCTCATCACCTTGCCAATAAATTATTTCTTACTAGGTACAGTTATAGCTGTTTCTATTATATGCAAATTAAAATCATCTCTATTTGATTAAAATTTCTTTTGTAAAGAAAATGAAGTTTCCTGCAAAAGTAGAGCACTAGATTAAAGTTTGCTATATCAAGAAACTATGATGATGCTATGCTTTATACTCCATGCTCTAACCAAGGAGGCTTGTCACTGCTAATTCTCATCTTGCATCAGTGATTTGGGTTTTAATATTTGTTGAATTGAACTTTCCTTCAGTTGTGTTTAACGTGGAAAGTGATGAAAAGCTCTTAAATGGCTTGTGTTTTAGTTATTCATCGTCGCTCATGACAAATGAAGGAGATAGTGATGGTGGCATAATAGAGGATTCAGAGAATGAGAATTTTGAGAGTGAAGATGAAGACGAAGAGGTGAGATTGAATGTTCTACAGTGTGAGCGGTGTGTTGTTTTAATTTGTGATTAATGTAGGTGGAGATGCAATGTTGTTTATGTAACATTATATGGCAAGTAGCAGAATGTGTTGAATAACAAGCTTATGTTTTGGATAGTGATTAAGAATGAAGCAAGACTTTGATAAATCCTGGCAAATCTGGATCAAAACTCTCAGTCATTGGCTCCTCAGTCTGGAATGGGGTCCCCTTGGTGCTACATTTGCTCCCCAGGATCCACTCCAATACTTTCTCTTCTAACCTCAAAACTGTTGTTTTAGCTGTGCTGTGGTCAGGGGGGCACTTCTGAGTAGTAGTCTTGAAGGGGTGCTGTATATATCTCTGTAATGAATGAATGAATGCAACCTTCCAAAGTTAATGTAGAAATTTATAATAAGTTTTGTAGTAAAGTTGAAATAGTTATTATTATTGTTTTTATTATTGCTGTTCATAATGAATCCCTATTTCTTGACAGACTTTAGCTTGCAATTCGGAAGTGTCTGAAAGAGAGCCAATATATGCATTACCTCTGTATTCCATGCTGGCTGAAGATAAACAAGAAAAGGTAAGTCCTCTATCTCAAGCCGATTGAACCGTCAAGTAGATTTAGCAAATAACTTCAATATTTCAATCAAATGTGGCTGGTCAGTCATCCAGACAGTCACTGATTGGGGCGGGGAGATGGTTGAATGGTAGTACATGCTGGCAAGAAGATCAGAAGGATGCAGGTTCAAAACCCGCTAACCCCATAAAGTTGACTCAGCCTTCCACTCCCTAGAGGTGACTGTAAAATGACCTGCGCATGCTGCCATACAGTTAAATTCAACGCCTTTTAAACGTGTTGCCATCTATTGCTACTATTTCATTTACTGTATGCTTGAATTATTAAACGAATATTATTACTGATTACTTGTAGTTTTGCTTTTAAATATTCTTTTCAATGTTCCTATGGATTGTTTGCTATTGCTTGTTGCTGAATGTCTAGGTTTTGTTGATTTTAGGTGTTTGAGAAGCCTCCTCCAGACTGCAGACTGTGCATAGTCGCCACAAATGTTGCAGAAACCTCCATAACAATTCCCAACATCAAATATGTCGTTGATACCGGAAAGGTATATGTTCTGTTTTTAAGAGCTAATTTAATCAGTAAGCAGCAGAAATGGTGGACATTTTAGATTTTATTGGCAGAAGTCTAGACACTTTGACATTGCATTTTGTTATGGAATCTAATTAGTTGACTTAAATAATCTGTTGGCAGCTGCTTTGTGATTCTAACATCAGAGCCAGGAATTATGTTACTTTGCAGGAATTTTGGAATCCTTTTGAAAGTCTTGTGAAGATATTTTAAAGCAAAAGTAATTTTTTAGAACTTTGCTTTAAACGATAAAGAAGAAATAGGCCTATAAACAAATGAATGAAAGTTGCAAAGTACTAGTTTTCATTCACAGAAAACTCTTTATTTACTATCAACATGTGCCTTTTATAATTTTATTTATTTGATGTTTGTTAGATAAAACTATATTTTTGCCTTAACACTTTAATGATGAGAGCTGAAGTTTGCCATTAACTTTGCAAGGTTTTCCCAGTCATTAAAAGTGACTTGGAAACCAATGCAGCTTGTTGTTAAAGTGCTAATGAGACTGGATTTGTGCAGGTAAAAACAAAATTATATGATAACGTGACGGGAGTATCAACCTTTCGTGTAACATGGATATCGAAGGCATCTGCAAACCAGAGAATGGGACGTGCGGGCCGTACTGGGCCTGGACACTGCTATAGGTAAGCTTTGCTTTCCGACCTATTCTAGAGCTTTCTATGATGCATTGGTTCTGAACACACTAAGCCTTCAGTTGTGTGTAAGTTAAAGCAAACCCGAGTTACAGTGATATAAATGAGGCAGCCAGGTGAAAAAGCATTTATGATGTTCTAAAATTTGATTCAGCTTTTAGGACTTGTCCTCATTACAGTGCACGGTGACTTGACAGTACCATTTGCCCGCACTGCTACAATGCAATGCAATGCCGACCCTTTTCCTTAGTTGGTCTGACAACATGGAACAATCTCCCTCTGACAATTTCGCCACCTCCCTAACGTTACCTGCTCTCAGTTTCATTTGCTGTTTAAGACTACCTTTTTCTGCTTAGCTTGGGTCAGGAGTGCCTCTGAGTAGGAATTTCATTCATTCAGAGGACTTATATAGCGCCCCTCCAAGATAACCTACTCAGAGGAGCTCCCAGCCCAACTACGGCGATAGAGAACAGGAATCTTGAAGGGGTGCTATATAAATTTTAGTTGATTGATTGACTGGAACTTCATTTTAACCTGGTGCTTGTTATGGCTAACAGCATTCTGCTGTACAACTCTTGCTGTGTAGCTCTTATAACTTGTACAATATGTTGATATCTGGGTTGAAATTTTGCACTGAATGGAGTTATTTCGCTTAGGTTGTACTCCTCGGCTGTCTTCATGGACTATGAAGAATTCAGTGAACCTGAGATAATGAGGCGACCTGTTGATGACTTGTTTCTGGTGTTAAAGGTTTGCATTTTTATGTTTAATATTCTTCTGTGTGTAAGAAAAGTGATTATTTAATTCATTTCCTGATTGAATGGAAGTCTCTCAGAACTCAGGTATATCTACTCCTGGGTGGGCTTTGACGTGGTTCATAGGTCATTTCTATAGCAATTAATTTAATTTTGGTCTTGCTGCTTTCTTTTGTGTGACAGGATTATTTCTTGGCTATGCTTTGATTGCTGAATTTCTGTTGTTTTCTGCTGGAAGTCATCTTGGCTGATCTTTATATAGCTCTATTTGTTATGACAATTAAAGTATTCAGCTGAAAGTCGATTCAGAATGAAACCAAAGTCCACAGTCATGATCCATTAGACAAACTCAGTGAAGAACAGTATGGCAGACAACGTATACTGAGTAAAATTAGAGATCAGCTGTGGCCTTGTCACTAAGAAATCAACAGAATCAAACTCTCAAGAACGATAGGATTGTTCAAATTTTGCCAAAGGTTGCATTGTGTTACTCTGCAATGTTTTAATGTTGTAGGATATTGGAGTTCCAAGTGTTGTTACTTTTCCGTTTCCAACTCCTCCACCTATCGAGGTACTGCAGGTAAAATACCGTTTTTATTTAATTAAGTTTTAGTTTTAAATGGGTTTAATTTTTTAGACATTTATGATGATGCAGAATGCTACCAGTGGCTGGACCAGTTAACCCAAAGTGTCTGCTGAGTGTTTGGACTGGGTGCCTACCTATCCAGATGAAACAGTCTACTGGTAATTAATTAGCAGCATTTAATGATGCAAAACCTGCCAGTGTAAGGTTGATCCTTTGGGTAAAATAGTGTGCTGCATGGTCAGGGCTCGATAAATTGGTTATTCCAAATGATGCAGACTTTCAAAGTTGTGTTGCAATTAGTTAATGGCAGTTTTTCATAATAGGTTAGGTAACATGAGATTTAAGTGGTGCATCCAAAAGACAACATTCCTTTATAGGGGTAAGACTTGTAGCATTACTAGTAGATATGTGTTTTCTATTTATTAGGTGGCAGAGAAACATCTTATAAGACTTGGAGCGCTTGCTCTGGACAAAGCCGCTAAACCAGGTCAAAAGAAAGGTTCGTTCCTTGTTGACTTGTTTGCGTAACGATAATGCAACTGCATATGATATTGCCCTCCTTCCAAAGTTCTGAAGTACACACTAACACACAGCAGAACACCGATGGCACTGAGCAATTGTGAGTGAAGGACTTTTTTATTCCCTCGAGGAGTCAGCGTGACAGCCTCGAGGGAATAAAAAAGTCTTCAAATGGCGGACAGATGAGGGAGCTACCCCAAGCCGAAATCTTAGAGCGTAAAGTGCGGAGCAGGTCATTCCAAGAGGAAGGACCCACACAGTTTCACCATGGGCCGCAGAGTGCAATGGATGCTGACGCAAGACTGGAGCACAGCACTTCGGATGTACCCCCCAGTTACAAGGCACAGAACATACCGCTACACCACCGTGTCCCACATATGTGTATTAGTTACTATATCTACAACTGAGTTACATGTTGCTGACATCATTATGTTAGTGTTGGTGCCCTAACAACAGTGTCAATGAATTGAATGGCTGCAGTTGATTGAATTTACTGATCTATCTTGTAGGTGAAACAGTTTATGAAATAACGGGTAACGGTGCATGGATGGCAAAGTTTCCGGTCGCTCCAGCTTTTGCGAAGATCCTCTTGGTTGCCAAACAGAACAGTCTGCTTTCGTATGCTATCATCTTGATATCTTGTCTGTCAGTGCAGGAAGTCTTTATTGATGCCCTCGAGACAATGGGTGGTGAAGAAGAGGTAAGTGCTGCAGGACAGGATGATTCTCTTGTTTCAATTCATACAATATTTTCAGGCCTTACAGTGACTAGGAATTTGTAAACTGTTGTTGCATCTAAGATAATTTTTTTTAAATTCTCAAATTACATACATATTAAAGTGATGATGATGATGATGAGTTCTTTGCCCGAAGGCAGGTTCTTTGGCCTTTATGCCACCCAGGGATGAGATGAGTGAAGTGGTTCCCATTGCCTTCCTAACAGAAACATTGTGGGTGAGTAACTTGTCCACGGCTGCTATGCAGTGGCTTGAGGTAGATTAAAACCTGCGACCATCCAGTTACAAGGCACAGAACATACCGTTACACCACCGTGCCCCACAATCATGTATTGGTTATAATATCAGAATAATGTTGGGAACCTATTAATAGGTTGTGTTGTTTTTGCATTGCTGTTGGTTATCTGCACTTTAGAAGATCCTCTCCGCCAGTGAATAATATAATGTGTGGCGTGTGCGCCTACTAACTAAATGCTGAAATTGTTTATTGCTTCTTTTTGTCAGAAGGAGGAGCTTACAAAGAAATGGTTGGAGCGAAGCCAGATGAAACGGCAATGGGCTGGCAAGGTAGGTTGTCTTGAGCTTTGTTTGTAGTTGTAGAAAAGAAGGCAAAGAGCAGTCCCTTAAGCTAGCCCTGGGGCAGCCATGGGTATGAAGTGTTAGCGACTTCAGTTTCTTAGCCTTGGCATATGATGGCGGGTTGCCAGTCCTCTTCCTCGGCTTCTCATCTTTACATTGACAGTGTATGGTCGGTGTACTTATTATAGCTGAGTTGGCTAGTGAGTGCAGGTGGAGTAGAAATTTATTTTGAACCAAATTTCTGCTCTGGTGGGTATTTGAACCCCTAACTTCTCGATTGACAGTCCAGCATGCTGACCACTACACTATTGAGGACGAATATATTGTAATTATACTATACAAGAAATATCATTGGCATGTAAATTGTAGTTAAATGTTTTATTTTAGGAATCTTGTGTCAGATAAGTTAGGATGTTTAATGTTTTGTAATTCTGATATTTTTAGGGCAATTCATTACTTTTGGGAGATGTTATGGTCCTTCTGAAAGCAGTGTGCAACTTTGAACGGGAGAAGAACTCAAAGAAATTCTGTGATGAAAATGCTATTCGTTATAAAGCAATGATCGAAATACGGAAACTTCGACAGCAGCTTACGAATATTGGCAAGTTATCACTTTGCTTTTGCAGTCAAGTCTAAAAGAGTATTATGGTTTTAATTGGATCTATTGATGTGTAATTTTGAAACAGTGAGGCTTTAATTGGATGGTGAACATGGTAGCCCAAGTGTGTCATGTTGTAGTTGATCATGATGTGATTTGGGTTTGGCTATGCCAATTTGGAATGACCCCTTAGTGCTTTTGTGAACTCTGCAATTCAGGTTTGGCTGACCGGAGAAATCTTGGGGTGAACTGGGTATTTGTTTTGCATGCACCTTGACAATGCTGTGATGCACTGGGCCATCCACCTGGAAGAAGTCTCCCTTTGGATCTGCCTGTTGTCTTAGTCATGCACTTTCTATTAACACTTGAAAGCTGTTCTTTTCTGCCTGGGTGCAGCTGGGAGCGCTTCTGTGTAGTTATCTTGGAGAGGTGCTATTTGAATGCTCTGATTGAGTGAAATTATGCTAAATCATATTTATTCGCTAACCATTGCACAACATAGCAAAGATGGCCTCTGCACACCCTTGCTGTGCTGAATGTGTGGAAGGAGAGGAAAGGGGAGGGACAGGAGACAGGAAGGGATCAAAATGTCTCATGGATTGGAAGGAAGGAAGGAAGCAGGTACGGAGGAAATGAAGGATGTGAAGCAAGGAGTAGAGGCATCTATAGGTATTGTATCTATCCATTTATACAGCGCCTCTCACAGTGCACACCAATCAGAGTTGAGATGAAGGAGCCAATCTAGAGATTGTTGTCTTTCTTTTCAGTTTTCTAGTGCTTGTATATTAAACTAACAAGTTCCCATGTCTCTAGCAGAATGTAATCAGTGCATATTTTGTTTTCACAGTGAATGAACATTTTCCAGCTGTTGGCTTAGTGCTTGATCCTCAGTTGGAACCTCCATCTGATGCTCAGGCACAGCTGCTGAGGATGGCTATCTTGTGTGGCCTTGGTAACCATGTTGCAAGGTAAGTTCAGCACTGCTCTAATGAATATAGGCTAAACGTCAATTCAACGAAGCTTACTAAAAGCATGGGAGCCATACAATACAGCATCACATTTCTTGTGTGCCCACCTACACGTTAGTGATCAACATGACACAGTTTATAACCAGTACGTAATCAAATCCTAACAGCTGCATCTTTAAAGCCTATGCTTGAACACTCCAGTGTCAGTTTTATCCCTGCGAGATTATAAGTAGGAAGTGTCAGTGATTTTCAAAGCAAGGATGACATATGATGATAACCATTCTGTGATGAAGTCAGCTGATTGGTTAGAGCGCTTACCTTGTAATGCAAAGAGTACAGATTTGAGGCTCCCACGAGACCCGCTTTACGACACAGTGCTTCTAAATAAGCTGGTGCCCTGCGTTAGAGTGGCGCTTTAGAAATTTGGAGATTACGATGAAGCGGTTACTGTATAGGGACTTTGAACAAGTTCTTCACTCATAATCGCTCAGTGCCTTCGGTTGATGCATAAACGCATCATAACAATTATTCTGTTTGTTACTCGTGGTATTAAGAGGTCATTGCTGTTGGGATGTTCATTATCATTTGGTTTTCCATTGTGACTATAGTGAGGTATTTGAAGTATGATGGAACTTTCTTATCAGTTGTATTATTACAATGTGAATTCTGCATTAATGCAGTGACTAACTATACTGAGGTGAATTTCAGTTATGTGTGTGTGAATCTGACAGTGATATCACTTTTACTTGTTCTGTTCTGAAAACTGTTCTCTGCCTGAGCTGGGCTACTAGTGTTTCTGATTGGACATGTTGAAGGAGCTGATATTTATTTGCTTGAATCAAAATGATGTTGATATGCATTGTTGTCTCTTACTTGCAGAAAAATTCAGAAGAAGGATGGGATTAGCGCTGAGGAAGCTCGTAAACTTCGATATGCATATCAGGTATCAAATAGCATCTAATAAACTTTATATGTATATTTCTTGTAAACCAACTCCATTTAAGAACGTTGTCAGAAATTTATTTTTATTTGTTATTATTGTGTTGTGATTTCAGTTTAATAATTTTAATTGGTATTCGGTAATTTTAATAATTGGAATTGTTATAAGGTAATTTAATAATTGGAATTGTTATAAGGTAATTGTAATAATTGGAATTGTTAAAAATTTTGTTTCAGGATTCTCTGTTGGCTGACCCAGTGTACATTCATCCCAATAGCGTCTTGTACAGATCAACCTGTGAATACGTAGTGTATCAAACTGTTGAAGAAGCATCATCAGCAAAAATATTTATGAAAGGTATTTAACTTTCTCTGAACTTTCTTTAATATTTTGTTCTTGCAGTTACACATCTTATAAAGTTGTCTACCCAAAAATTATGTTTCATGTAGCATCATTTGTTACAATTTTCTAGCATCCTTTTGTATCAGTCATGTTTCCGTGGTGCCTGAATGTACAGGATTATGGAGATGTTTCCTAAAGTTAAGTGCAACAATGCAATAACTAATATTTCCATTTTGTGATGTGAGCAGTAAATCCTGATTGAACTGCTTAGGATATATTAGATTGTAATTGGAAAAAGTGCAAATATAATCATGGGGCACTCTCTGCATAGTCTATATGATGTTAACTCATTATGAACTCATTATAAGTGAGCAAAACAATGTATATTTGTTAGACAATCATACCCCATGCACAACCAATAGTCTTATATGTCATTTATTTACCTAATGATTTCAAGTGAATGACTGATTTGCAGGAGTGACTGCAATCGAACCAGCGTGGCTGCCACAGTATGTGCCAACAGCATGCCATTTCTCAGAACCAGAGAAAGACCCTGCTCCTTTCTTTGATGAGACCAGTGGTGTCGTTATGTGCTACATGTCCAGCACCTTTGGTAAGTATTTGCTGCATGGCATTTTAGTTCTACATTGTGAAAGCCTGTTAAAACCTAGTGAACACGACTGGCTAACTTATGAAGAAAAGAGAAAATTGCAATAAGTAAATTATATATACTGTAGCCTACAAGCCACTAATCTTTGCTGTTGCAGAATTTAGGTATACAGCTTATGTTTCCATTAAGATGTTAGTCAAGGATTTGCAGTACTGGCTGCTGATTTTGATAAAAGTAGAGCTTTGTTTGGGTAGTAAGAATTATATAAATATACATTGACCCATGGTGACATACAATTTTAACAAAAGAGTTGACTCTGTGCAATGTTTGCTTTGTTTTGAATTTCATGTTGAAGTCAGAGTAAATATGGAAACTTTCTCTTGTGTAATTATTCTCTGCCGTTTTGTTAAAGAATTCTGTTTGTGTTTGCAACAGGGCCTCAACAGTGGCAGCTACCTATTACGACAGTACAGTATCCTCAGGGTTTGGAACGCAGTAAATACTTTGCCCAGTTTTTTCTCATGGGTCGCATCTGTAAGAAACTGAAGAAGTTCTGCAAAGACCTGCTGTCGCCTCCAGAGACTGTGACTAAACCTTTTGCACAGTATGTCAATTTTATTACCACGTCATAGCACATTTTACGTTCTTCAAACTTATATAATATTTTAATACCTCATATGTAACTGAGGTTTGACGACTGGACCAATTGTGTGGAACAATCGTTGGAGACATTCAAGTCACAGGTCAATACCTATCTTATTAACCCTTTAACAATGAGCATGTACTATCAGTGACGGAAACCAATGCAGCTTACCATTAAAGGGTTGAAGTAATGTATGACTGTCATTGATATTTTGAACTGGTGTAAAGCACCCTTTCTTTGGCAATGGCTTTGCTATGGTGCTACATAAATTGTCTTATTATTATTCTAGCCTTATACCAAGAACGCAGGTTTTCCTGGCGAGTCTTGTGAGCAGAAAAGTTGACAGCCGCAACAGCCTGCTTGAAGTATGGAAGACTGACAACCAGTGTAAGTAACAATCATTATAACATCTGATGCCTAAAGTTATCTTGCTTAAGTACCAGACTATTATTAGGTATAACTGAGGCATAAATTGTATCAATTTTACTCACAGAAATGTTCTATTTGAAAAAAATGATGTTTGCAGAATTACGTCGTTACAAATTATCTGGAGCTTTTGCTTTGCTCATGTACTGTAAATTTTGCTCTTACTACACCTTACAATATGTAATTTTATAGCACTGCTAAAAGCAAACCAGTAGGTTTTCATATTCTGGGAATTAAATTCTGAGAGTGATTCTTTATCAGATTAGTTGTAGTAGTTTCAGTTTAACGACACTGTGTGATAACAAAGATCATTAACGTCGCCCTCCTCCTTTATCCAGGCTTGGGACTGGCACTGTCAAAGTACAAACAGTGGCAGAGTTTCTTTATCAGATGAGCTTTCAGCAGTTACTTTTTATGACATTGTGTTGCTGTTTGAGTGTTAAGTATGGTATGAAAGATGGGTGTTGGTGGTGTATAATTCCTGTGAAATGTAGAATGCTTTTTTCAAGGAAAAGGCTTCACGGTAACTTGGTTTGTTTTAAATTTTGTAGATTTGCAGAATGAGTACTTGCAATGGGTACCAAGCACACTGCACAATAAAGTTTGCTCAGTGTGGCCGCCATTGTGAGTTGCCGGAGCTTCCTGTATCTGCATAGGCTTCTTGAATTCTCGATGAACATAACTGCTTCCAGCATGAAAGAATTTGCAAATTAGGCTCATGTAAATTATGGTAGAACTGTAAATAAGAATGAAGTGTGATGTCAATTTGTTGTTGCGTTTTGCAGATTCTATTTTGTGTCTAGTCTTCTAAAACCGTATTTATCTACAGCAGCAGAGAGTTTGAAGGAAGTTGTTCAGTCAAAACAGTGTGTCCTTGCAGCTTTGGTCAGTTCCTTAAGCCAGCTGAGAGGCATTCAGTTGCGTGATATTTGCAACTTCTTCCGTTACATGCGAAAGTGTATTTCTACCTCTCTACCTTGCAAAGTAGAAGACGAATGGTAATGGGGAGACCGTAACCATTGCAGCCTGTGGTAAACTCACAAATTTTATCCATGGTTTGTCTTGTACACCTCTGCCGTGACCTCAAAATTCGTTGTGGCAATACCACCCCTATAGGAGACTAGAATACTAGATCTCCTCGTCAAAAAGTTAAAATCTTGTGTTTAGCGACATATTGTGCTTGCCAAGGTCGTTGACGTCGACCTTAAATTTTACATTGCTTTGCCTACTTTGTTTAAATACGACTTGACTGAAAACTACATGACGACTATAGGCTAGCTTAATATTACAGAGCATTGTAATCGATAGAAACTTCCTAATCTGACGACCCAGTGCTGTCGAAATTCGCAGAATTACTTAATGATCATGTATCATTGAGCTAAGTCCTATTGGTGATTAAGTCTTGGCCGCTGTGAAAAATTTATCAGTACTCAGAATCGTCGTTAGTACAGGCCAAGTGTCGAGTATCCCAGCCTGTTGCATATCAGACCGGGAGTTCAGTAACCCGATGCAGAAGTGTAAACATTTTTAGTTATAGAAGCTATTTTAAAGGAATGTGAAGTTACTTAAATTTACTAAACTACATTTTGGTCAGCATCAAATGCATCAAGATAAGTTTTTGGTCTGCTTCGCTCATTTATCGCACGTTCAAGCTTCTTTAATTTTGCACTTCAGAGGATCATAGCAACGTTTCCTTGCGCCAGATTTTAATCAATATTTAATATTATAAAAATTTCAACTATTATTACTGGTTAACAATAATAATAATAATCTTCATTTAATGTTTCAAACTGACGAGTACGCAGGATGATTACAAATCATAGTAGTCGAATTTAACTGTTTGGCAGCCATGCAAGGCGCCCATCACGTCCAACCACTTATTTTTTTTAATGTGAATGAAAAGGCTGAGTCGACCTTAGGAAGGGTACCGGGAAGCGATCCCGGGTCCGTTGCCTCTACCAGGGGCGGATCCAGAAAGTTTATGAGGGGGGGGCCAAATGTTCGTCCGAAGGACGATCGTTGAGGCGCGCAGCGCCGAACAGGGGAGGGGTCTGGGGAGGGGATGTGCCCCCTCCCACTTAAAAATTTTTTGAATTTGCACACTGCAATGGTTGCATTTGAGGCTGTCATGTGAAAAAATTTCTCTATTATAATTTATTTCAAAACTGATAGGAATCAGATGTCACTCGTAGCTAAGATGTTGCTTGAGTTGTGTTTGAGTTTGACTGCAGACAGTAGGAATTAGGAAACCAGACATTTATTGAAATTAATATAAAACCTAGAAAATACGTTCAATTTTCAAGAACGCCATAAGCCTTAAGGTAAACGAATTGCTTACCAGGACTCAGCACAAATAGTTAACACAAACCAAGGAAGAAGGATTCAACTACCTTATCGGGAATCCATACAGTAATGATGTAGTTTTACTAAAATGTTCAAGGAACACAACATTTTAAAATTTGATATTTTGAAATTTGAGAGACAACACTTGAGAGAAGCTATATTTAGTTGTACAGAGATAATATTTTTTATTTATATATCCTCATTTTCTTTTCTTCATGAAAGATCACGGAGTGAACATAGTTTACTTGGCGATGGGGGGCCACGCCCTATGTAAATTTCAAATGGGGGGGCCATGGCCGGATTGCCCCCCCCCCTGGATCCGCCCCTGGCCTCTACGCGCCAGAATGTTACCATTACCCTAAAACCCCATCAATACAAATAAAAGTTGTAAACGCTAAAAATGACGCTGGTGGTGGTGACAGCGGTGGAGGTGGTGGCGACGGCGGTGGAGGTGTGGTGGCGGTGGAGGTGACGACAGTGGAGGTGTGGTGGCGACGGCAGTGGAGGTGTGGTGGCGACGGCGGTGGAGGTGTGGTGGCGACGGTGGTGGAGGTGTGGTGGCGACGACAGTGGAGGTGTGATGGCGACGGCGGTGGAGGTGGTAGCGACGGCAGTGGAGGTATGGTGGCGACGGCGGTGGAGGTGGTGGCGACGGCAGTGGAGGTGTGGTGGCGACGACAGTGGAGGTGTGGTGGCGACGGAGGTGGAGGTAGTGGCGACGACAGGGGAGGTGTGGTGGCGACGGCGGTAGAGGTAGTGGCGACGACAGTGGAGGTGTGGTGGCGACGGCGGTAGAGGTGGTGGCGACGGCAGTGGAGGTATGGTGGCGACGGCGGTGGAGGTATGATGGCGACGACAGTGGAGGTGTGGTGGCGACGGCAGGTAGAGGTGGTGACGACGGCAGTGGAGGTGTGGTGGCGACGGCAGTGGAGGTGTGGTGGCGACAGAAGTGGAGGTGAGACGGCGACGGCAGTGGAGGTGTGGTGGCGACGGCAGTGGAGGTGTGGTGGCGACAGCAGTGGAGGTGAGACGGCGACGGCAGTGGAGGTGAGACACGGCGACGGCAGTGGAGGTGTGGTGGCGACGGCAGTGGAGGTGAGACGGCAACGGCAGTGGAGGTGAGACGGCGACGGCAGTGGAGGTGTGGTGGCGACGGCAGTGGAGGTGAGACGGCGACGGCAGTGGAGGTGTGGTGGCGACAGCAGTGGAGGTGAGACGGCGACGGCAGTGGAGGTGTGGTGGCGACGGCAGTGGAGGTGAGACGGCAACGGCAGTGGAGGTGTGGTGGCGACAGCAGTGGAGGTGAGTGAACGGCGACGGCAGTGGAGGTGAGACGGCGACGGCAGTGGAGGTGTGGTGGCGACGGCAGTGGAGGTGAGACGGCGACGGCAGTGGAGGTGAGACGGCGACGGCAGTGGAGGTGTGGTGGCGACGGCAGTGGAGGTGAGACGGCGACGGCAGTGGAGGTGTGGTGGCGACAGCAGTGGAGGTGAGGTGGCGACGGCAGTGGAGGTGTGGTGGCGACGGCAGTGGAGGTGAGACGGCGACAGCAGTGGAGGTGTGGTGGCGACAGCAGTGGAGGTGAGACAGCGACGGCAGTGGAGGTGTGGTGGCGACGGCAGTGGAGGTGAGAAACGGCGACGGCAGTGGAGGTGAGACGGCGACGGCAGTGGAGGTGTGGTGGCGACGGCAGTGGAGGTGAGACGGCGACAGCAGTGGAGGTGTGGTGGCGACGGCAGTGGAGGTGAGACGGCGACGGCAGTGGAGGTGTGGTGGCGACAGCAGTGGAGGTGAGTGGCGACAGCAGTGGAGGTGTGGTGGCGACAGCAGTGGAGGTGAGACGGCGACGGCAGTGGAGGTGTGGTGGCGACAGTGGCGACGACAGTGGAGGTGTGGTGGCGACGGCAGTGGAGGTGGTGACAACGACAGCAGTGGAGGTGTGGTGGCGACAGCAGTGGAGGTGTGGTGTGGCGACAGCAGTGGAGGTGAGGTGGCGACAGCAGTGGAGGTGAGAGTGGCGACAGCAGTGGAGAGGTGAGGTGGCGACAGCAGTGGAGGTGAGTGTGGCGACAGCAGTGGAGGTGTGGTGGCGACAACAGTGGAGGTGTGGTGGCGACAGCAGTGGAGGTGAGACGGCGACAGCAGTGGAGGTGTGGTGGCGACAGCAGTGGAGGTGAGACGGCGACAGCAGTGGAGGTGTGGTGGCGACAGCAGTGGAGGTGAGACGGCGACGGCAGTGGAGGTGTGGTGGCGACAGCAGTGGAGGTGAGAGGTGTGGTGGCAACAGCAGTGGAGGTGAGACGGCGACGGCAGTGGAGGTGTGGTGGCGACAGCAGTGGAGGTGAGAGGTGGCGACGGCAGTGGAGAAGGTGAGTGGCGACGGCAGTGGAGGTGTGGTGGCGACAGCAGTGGAGGTGAGACGGCGACGGCAGTGGAGGTGTGTGGTGGCGACAGCAGTGGAGGTGAGACGGCGACAGCAGTGGAGGTGTGGTGGCGACAGCAGTGGAGGTGAGACGGCGACAGCAGTGGAGGTGAGACGGCGACGGCAGTGGAGGTGAGTGGCGACGGCAGTGGAGGTGTGGTGGCGACGGCAGTGGAGATGAGACGGCGACGGCAGTGGAGGTGTGGTGGCGACGGCAGTGGAGGTGAGACGGCGACGGCAGTGGAGGTGTGGTGGCGACGGCAGTGGAGGTGAGACGGCAACGGCAGTGGAGGTGTGGTGGCGACAGCAGTGGAGGTGAGATGGCGACGGCAGTGGAGGTGTGGTGGCGACGACAGTGGAGGTGTGAGACGGCAACGGCAGTGGAGGTGTGGTGGCGACGGCGGTGGAGAGGTGGTGGCGACGACAGTGGAGGTGTGGGAGGTGAATATGGAAGAAAGGGAGGAGGTGAATATGGAGGAAAAAGGTGCGGAATGGAGGATGAAAGGGAGGAGGTGAGGTGAGGAATATGGAGGAAAGGGAGGAGGTGAATATGGAGGAAAGGGAGGAGGTGAATATGGAGGAAAGGGAGGAGGTGCGAAATGGAGGAAAGGGAGGAGGTGCGAATGGAGGAAAGGGAGGAGGGTGAATATGGAGGAAAAGGGGAGGAGGTGAGAATGGAGGAAAGGGAGGAGGTGAATATGGAGGAAAAAGGGAGGAGGTGAATATGGAGGAAAAGGGATGGGAGGTGCGAATGGAGGAAAGGGAGGAGGTGAATATGGAGGGAAAGGGAGGAGGTGAATATGGAGGAAAGGGAGGAGGTGCGAATGGAGGAAAGGGAGGAGGTGAATATGGAGGAAAAGGGAGGAGGTGCGAATGGAGGAAAGGGAGGAGGTGAAATGGAGGAAAGGGAGGAGGTGAATATGGAGGAAAGGGAGGAGGTGAATATGGAGGAAAGGGAGGAAGTGAATATGGAGGAAAGGGAGGAGGTGCGAATGGAGGAAAGGGAGGAGGTGAATATGGAGGAAAGGAGGAGGTGAATATGGAGGAAAGGGAGGAGGTGAATATGGAGGAAAGGGAGGAGGTGAATATGGAGGAAAAGGAGGAGGTGAATATGGAGGAAAGGGGAGGTTCGAATGGAGGAAAGGGAGGAGGTGAATATGGAGGAAAGGGAAGGAGGTGAATATGGAGGGAAAAGGAGGAGGTGCGAATGGAGGAAAGGGAGGAGGTGCGAATGGAGGAAAGGGAGGAGGTGAATATGGAGGAAAGGAGGAGGTGCGAATGGAGGAAAGGGAGGAGGTGAATATGGAGGAAAGGGAGGAGGTGCGAATGGAGGAAAGGGAGGAGGTGCGAATGGAGGAAAGGGAGGAGGTGCGAATGGAGGAAAAGGAGGAGGTGAATATGGAGGAAAGGGAGGTGGTGAATATGGAGGAAATGGGAGGGAGGTGCGAATGGAGGAAAGGGAGGAGGTGCGAATATAGGAAAGGGAGGAGGTGCGAATGGAGGAAAGGGAGGAGGTGCGAATGGAGGAAAGGGAGGAGGTGAATATGGAGGAAAGGGAGGAGGTGAAATGGAGGAAAGGGAGGAGGTGAATATGGAGGAAAAGGAGGAGGTGAATATGGAGGAAAGGGAGGAGGTGCGAATGGAGGAAAGGGAGGAGGTGCGAATGGAGGAAAGGGAGGAGGTGCGAATGGAGGAAAGGGAGGAGGTGCGAATGGAGGAAAGGGAGGAGGTGAATATGGAGGAAAGGGAGGAGGTGCGAATGAAGGAAAAGGAGGAGGTGCGAATGGAGGAAAGGGAGGAGGTGCGAATGGAGGAAAGGGAGGAGGTGCGAATGGAGGAAAGGAGGAGGTGCGAATGGAGGAAAGGGAGGAGGTGCGAATGGAGGAAAGGGAGGAGGTGCGAATGGAGGAAAGGGAGGAGGTGAATATGGAGGAAAGGAGGAGGTGAATATGGAGGAAAGGGAGGAGGTGCGAATGGAGGAAAGGGAGGAGGTGAATGGAGGAAAGGGAGGAGGAGGTGCGAATGGAGGAAAGGAGGAGGTGCGAATGGAGGAAAGGGAGGAGGTGCGAATGGAGGAAAGGGAGGAGGTGAATATGGAGGAAAGGGAGGAGGTGAATATGGAGGAAAAGGGGAGGTGCGGATGGAGGAAAGGGGAGGAGGTGCGAATGGAGGAAAGGGAGGAGGTGCGAATGGAGGAAAGGGAGGAGGTGAATATGGAGGAAAGGGAGGAGGTGAATATGGAGGAAAGGGAGGAGGGTGAAATGGAGGAAAGGAGGAGGGTGAATATGGAGGAAGGAGGAGGAGGTGAATATGGAGGAAAGGGAGGAGGTGAATATGGAGAGAAAGGGAGGAGGTGAAATGGAGGAAAGGGAGGAGGTGCGAATGGAGGAAAGGGAGGAGGTGAATATGGAGGAAAGGAGGAGGTGAATATGGAGGAAAGGGAGGAGGTGTGAATGGAGGAATGGAGGAGGTGCGAATGGAGGAAAGGGAGGAGGTGAATATGGAGGAAAGGGAGGAGGTGCGAATGGAGGAAAGGGAGGAGGTGAATATGGAGGAAAGGGAGGAGGTGAATATGGAGGAAAGGGAGGAGGTGTGAATGGAGGAAAGGGAGGAGGTGAATGGAGGAAAGGGAGGAGGTGAATATGGAGGAAAGGGAGGAGGAGGCGAAATGGAGGAAAGGGAGGAGGTGCGAATGGAGGAAAGGGAGGAGGTGAATATGGAGGAAAGGGAGGAGGTGCGAATGGAGGAAAGGGAGGAGGTGAATATGGAGGAAAGGGAGGAGGTGAAATGGAGGAAAGGGAGGAGGTGCGAATGGAGGAAAGGGAGGAGGTGAATATGGAGGAAAGGGAGGAGGTGCTGAATGGAGCGAAAGGGAGGGTGAAAGGAGGAGGAGGAGGTGAATATGGAGGAAAGGGAGGAGGTGAAATGGAGGAAAGGGAGGAGGTGAATATGGAGGAAAGGGAGGAGGTGAATATGGAGGAAAGGGAGGAGGTGAAATGGAGGAAAGGGAGGAGGTGAATATGGAGGAAACGGAGGAGGTGAATATGGAGGAAAGGGAGGAGGTGAATATGGAGGAAAGGGAGGAGGTGAATATGGAGGAAAGGGAGGAGGTGAATATGGAGGAAAGGGAGGAGGTGCGAATGGAGGAAAGGGAGGAGGTGAAATGGAGGAAAGGGAGGAGGTGCGAATGGAGGAAAGAGGAGGAGGTGTGGAAATGGAGGAAAGGGAGGAGGTGAATATGGAGGAAAGGGAGGAGGTGCGAATGGAGGAAAGGGAGGAGGTGAATATGGAGGAAAGGGAGGAGGTGAATATGGAGGAAAGGGAAGAGGTGAATATGGAGGAAAGGGAGGAGGTGAATATGGAGGAAAGGGAGGAGGTGCGAATGGAGGAAAGGGAGGAGGTGCGAATGGAGGAAAGGGAGGAGGTGAATATGGAGGAAAAGAGGAGGAGGTGAATATGGAGGAAAGGGAGGAGGTGAATTATGGAGGAAAGGGAGGAGGTGCGAATGGAGGGTAAGGAGGAAGGGAGAGTCAATGCATGTGAAATCATTAATTTGTGCAATGCCTTGTAAGTTACCGTGTCTCAGATTTGACAGTAATTTTTGCTATTTTATTGTTTGATAATCATGTTTGTACATCATATTGACATTGTCAGAAGCCTATCCCATGCATCTGCATTGGATATTCATCATCATCATCATCACCACCACCATCATCAGTTTCTGACTCCAGCCATTTGGCGGCGATGGGTACGAATAAATGATCTCGTTTTCCTCGGTCAATTGTCAAGTCCATTGTTTCCCTTAGTGTCAAAGTGATTTTTATCACAGCGCCTCTGATTGGGTATTACTGAGAGAGGCGCTTTATAAATTCCTAAGTACAATACAAACAATACAATACAATTTGTAGGCCCTATGGTTTATCCAGCGTTGTCTGGCTCTGCCTTTGTGTCTTTTTCCTTCGAATCTTGCATGTAGTGCAGTGTGTGGTTCGGTCAACTTGCATTCTCTCTATATGTCTAAACCATCGGAGTCTTCGTTGAACGACTTTGTCTATAGTTAGTCTGTTAGGTTATTTTTTTATAACTGTAAGTCTGTAACAGTCTGACGTGCATAGAAAACTTACAACTACTGTACATGTAGGCCTAAGCCTATACTTTGTACCAATGAAAAAATTCCAATGCTTTAGTTTATTGCCGTTCATTTTTGAGTCTGTCTGTTTTTAGTCTACGTTAGTTGCTCGGACTTTTCAGCTGAGTCAACTTTAAAACCCAAAATAATATAATTTAATTATGAAATTATATAATTTTCCGAAGAACTGATGTAAAATGTTATTACTTTTAACGAAAAAGATGGTCTTCAAAATGCACCATTACAAACCCCCAAATCAAAAGTTCCTTACAGACCCCTTTCCATACCCCTCCCCTCAGAGATGTTGGAAACTGCGTAATTTTTGGGAAGCTCTGGATACGCCACTGCTGACGGTGCATAGAAAACTGACAGCTACATGTAGCCCTAAGCCTACTTTTCACAAATAAAAAATTTATAATGTTTCAGTTTATTGCAGTTCTTTGTTGAGTCTGTCTGTTTAATATACGTTGGTTGCTGGGACTTTGCATGCAGGTGAGTCATTTTTAAAAACCAAAATTATATAATTTAGTTACCTTATCTTAGACCTTAGTCCTTTCCGTGCAGGACTGCACATCGGGCAACGCAGTTTTTCCACTCTTCCCTGTCCTTCGCCACCTCGATAGCATCCTCCACCGTCATCTCCAGGCATCTCAGGTCCTCTCGAACAGTTCCCATCCAGTTCTTTCTTGGCCTACCTCTCCCGCTCTTCCCCCTCCGGAGTCCAGTTGTAATAATTTAGTTATGGAATTATATAGTTTCCAAAGAACTGATATAAAATGTTATTACCTTTAACCTAAAAGATGGTCTCCAAAATGCACCATTACAAACCCCAAATCAAAAAGTTCCTTGCAGGCTGCAGCCACCTCCCTATAGACTCCTCCTAGCAGAGGAGTGGGAAACTGCGTAATTTTGGGGAGGCCCTGGTTACGCCACTGGCGTCTGACTCGTACTAGAAATATTACATACTTACTTAGCTCGGCTAGTTATAAAATTGAGGTACCATATTTGGTGCATGGATAGCTAACTTACTTAGGCCTACACTAAAAGTGCGCAGAAACGCCATAATACATCATAGAAGTAAAAGCCTTTGTAGGCTAAATCAGCAGGGATCGTTTGGGACAGGAACTCACCGGAACGACGTGGGCTATACCGTTAAAAATTTCTAGATTAAGATGGCGTCTGAGGCCGGCGTTCCGGTTCTTCGTAATTCAATATTGAATAAAAGGAGTAAAATTAATTGCCGATCATTTGAATAATAGCTTATTTGAAATAACATTGCTACACCTGCGCCTAATAAATAGATGACTGAAACCGATCTGCGTATGATTTCTCATTAGAGAGATTAATCTCCGTTTTGTTGGCGCATCTGTCATATCTGAACAATGATGACCAGAATGGATCCGTTCCGTGAGGACAGCTGCACACGTGATAGCAATAATTACTTTCTTTTGTTTCTGTAATGATACATTTAGACCCTATCAGAAGTGATAAATACGTAACTTGGTTACATACATAACCAAGTTACGTGTTGATCTTATGTTTAGCCTATGTAAGCCTATACATGGGGCCCGATAGCGAATTAGATAACATCTGGCGTAGAGAGCGAGAGGTACCGAGTTCGAGTCCCGTAGGGCGGATATGCTTTGTAGGCTGCTATTAGCGCCGTTGTATTGCAGGCTGTCTGTTCTGTACTGTAGTTAAGATTTGAATTGCATAACATGTAAATGTACAGCGCAGTGCGTTTGTCAGGCGCTTAATAAAGAAAAATTATTATTATGTATATAATCTTATCTCACAGTGTAAACCCACAGATCAGGTCTTCGTAAATTCGTCATTTGCGCTGTAGACCTATGTTTTGTGAAAAATTCCTATAGAGGTCTAATTACCGAAATATAGCAGGGGTCAGGAAACTAAAATATGTGCCACGAGTCGGGAGGGAAGGGAGCTGGGAAGGGACTACACTCATTTCATTTCAGTAGATGGCGCTCATATAGTATACGTTATGAAGGTCATTTTAGCCGACTTAGGACGGGCAAACGTCTAGTATGTGAATAAACTTGCATACGCAGTCGGTCGGTCACCGACACAAAGTAAGAAATAAGACAAGATATGTTATGTATAGGCTTACAGGTCAAGAGAAGACTACCATAATTATATAGGCCCAAGACTATATGTGCCTATATATAATACAGGGTCTATATACTGTCGTGTAATACATACACTATTATATATTATGCTGAGGAAAGGAGGAGGTGAATATGGAGGAAAGGGAGGAGGTGCGAATGGAGGAAAGGGAGGAGGTGAATATGGAGGAAAGGGAGGAGGTGCGAATGGAGGAAAGGGTGGAGGTGCGAATGGAGGAAAGGGAGGAGGTGCGAATGGAGGAAAGGGAGGAGGTGAATATGGAGGAAAAGGAGGAGGTGCGAATAAAGGAAAGGGAGGAGGTGCGAATGGAGGAAAGAGAGGAGGTGCGAATGGAGGAAGGGGAGGAGGTGCGAATGGAGGAAAGAGGAGGGGAAAGAGGAAAGGGAGGAGGTGCGAATGGAGGAAAGGGAGGAGGTGCGAATGGAGGAAAGGGAGGAGGAGCGAATGGAGGAAAGGAGGAGGTGCGAATGGAGGAAAGGGAGGAGGTGCGAATGGAGGAAAGGGAGGAGGTGAATATGGAGGAAAGGGAGGAGGTGAATATGGAGGAAAGGGAGGAGGTGAATATGGAGGAAAGGGAGGAGGTGAATATGAAGGAAAGGGAGGAGGTGAATGGAGGAAAGGGAGGAGGTGCGAATGGAGGAAAGGGGAGGGTGAAATGGAGGAAAGGGAGGAGGTGAATATGGAGGAAAGGGAGGAGGTGAATATGGAGGAAAGGGAGGAGGTGAATGAATGGGGAAAGGGAGGAGGTGAATATGGAGGAAAGGGAGGAGGTGCGAATGGAGGAAAAGGAGGAGGTGCGAATGGAGGAAAGGAAGGAGGTGAATATGGAGGAAAGGGAGGAGGTGAATATGGAGGAAAGGGAGGAGGTGAATATGGAGGAAAGGGAGGAGGTGAATATGGAGGAAAGGGAGGAGGTGAATATGGAGGAAAGGGAGGAGGTGAATATGGAGGAAAGGGAGGATGTGCGAATGGAGGAAAGGGAGGAGGTGAATATGGAGGAAAGGGAGGAGGTGAATATGGAGGAAAGGGAGGAGGTGAAATGGAGGAAAGGGAGGAGGTGCGAATGGAGGAAAGGGAGGAGGTGAATATGGAGGAAAGGGAGGAGGTGAATATGGAGGAAAGGGAGGAGGTGAATATGGAGGAAAGGGAGGAAGTGAATATGGAGGAAAGGGAGGAGGTGCGAATGGAGGAAAGGGAGGAGGTGAATATGGAGGAAAGGGAGGAGGTGCGAATGGAGGAAAGGGAGGAGGTGAATATGGAGGAAAGGGAGGAGGTGAATATGGAGGAGGTGAAATGGAGGAAAGGGAGGAGGTGAATATGGAGGAAAGGGAGGAGGTGCGAATGGAGGAAAGGGAGGAGGTGAATATGGAGGAAAGGGAGGAGGTGAATATGGAGGAAAGGGAGGAGGTGCGAATGGAGGAAAGGGAGGAGGTGAATAATATGGGAGGAAATGGAGGAAAGGAGGAGGTGCGAATGGAGGAAAGGGAGGAGGTGAATATGGAGGAAAGGGAGGAGGGTGAATATGGAGGAAAGGAGGAGGTGAATATGGAGGAAAGGGAGGAGGTGAATATGGAGGAAAGGGAGGAGGTGCGAATGGAGGAAAGGGAGGAGGTGAATATGGAGGGAAAGGAGGAGGTGAATATGGAGGAAAGGGAGGAGGTGAATATGGAGGAAATGGATGGGGGAGGAGGTGAATATGGAGAGAAAAAGGAGGAGGTGAATATGGAGGGGGAAGAGGGTGAATGGAGGAAAGGGAGGAGGTGAATATGGAGGAAAGGGAAGAGGTGAATATGGAGGAAAAAGAGGAGGTGCGAATGGAGGAAAGGGAGGAGGTGCGAATGGAGGAAAGGGAGGAGGTGAATATGGAAGAAAGGGAGGAGGTGCGAATGGAGGAAAGGGAGGAGGTGAATATGGAGGGAAAGGGAGGAGGTGAATGGGAAAGGGAGGAGGTGCGAATGGAGGAAAGGAGGAGGAGGTGCGAATGGAGGAAAGGGAGGAGGTGAATATGGAGGAAAGGGAGGAGGTGAATATGGAGGAAAGGGAGGAGGTGCGAATGGAGGAAAGGGAGGAGGTGCGAATATGGAGGAAAGGGAGGAGGTGCGAATGGGAGGAGGTGCGAATGGAGGAAAGGGAGGAGGTGAATATGGAGGAAAGGGAGGAGGTGAATATGGAGGAAAGGGAGGAGGTGAATATGGAGGAAAGGAGGAGGTGAATATGGAGGAAAGGGAGGAGGTGAAATGGAGGAAAGGGAGGAGGTGCGAATGGAGGAAAAGGAGGTGCGAATGGAGAAAGGGAGGAGGTGGAATGGAGGAGGAAAGGAGGAGGTGCGAATGGAGGAAAGGGAGGAGGTGAATATGGAGGAAAGGGAGGAGGTGCGAATGGAGGAAAGGGAGGAGGTGCGAATGGAGGAAAGGGGAGGAGGTGCGAATGGAGGAAAGGGAGGAGGTGCGAATGGAGGAAAGGGAGGAGGTGCGAATGGAGGAAAGGGAGGAGGTGCGAATGGAGGAAAGGGAGGAGGTGAATATGGAGGAAAGGGAGGAGGTGAATATGGAGGAAAGGGAGGAGGTGAATATGGAGGAAAGGGAGGAGGTGAATATGGAGGAAAGGGAGGAGGTGAATATGGAGGAAAGGAGGAGGAGGTGCGAATGGAGGAAAGGGAGGAGGTGCGAATGGAGGAAAGGGAGGAGGTGCGAATGGAGGAAAGGGAGGAGGTGAATATGGAGGAAAGGGAGGAGGTGAATATGGAGGAAAGGGAGGAGGTGCGAATGGAGGAAAGGGAGGAGGTGCGAATGGAGGAAAGGGAGGAGGTGCGAATGGAGGAAAGGGAGGAGGTGAATATGGAGGAAAGGGAGGAGGTGAATATGGAGGAAAGGGAGGAGGTGAATATGGAGGAAAGGGAGGAGGTGAATATGGAGGAAAGGGAGGAGGTGAATATGGAGGAAAGGGAGGAGGAAGAATGAATATGGAGGAAAGGGAGGAGGTGAATATGGAGGAAAGGGAGGAGGTGGAAGGAGGAGGAAATGAGGAGGTGAATGGAGGAAAGGGAGGAGGTGAAATGGAGGAAAGGGAGGAGGTGAAAATGGAGGAAAGGGAGGAGGTGCGAATGGAGGAAAGGGAGGAGGTGCGAATGGAGGAAAGGGAGGAGGTGAATATGGAGGAAAGGGAGGAGGTGCGAATGGAGGAAAGGGAGGAGGTGAATATGGAGGAAAGGGAGGAAGTGAATATGGAGGAAAGGGAGGAGGTGCGAATGGAGGAAAGGGAGGAGGTGAATATGGAGGAAACGGAGGAGGTGAATATGGAGGAAAGGGAGGAGGTGAATATGGAGGAAAGGGAGGAGGTGAATATGGAGGAAAGGGAGGAGGTGAATATGGAGGAAAGGGAAGAGGTTCGAATGGAGGAAAGGGAGGAGGTGAATATGGAGGAAAGGGAGGAGGTGAATATGGAGGAAAAAGAGGAGGTGTGAATATGGAGGAAAGGGAGGAGGTGAATATGGAGGAAAGGGAGGAGGTGCGAATGGAGGAAAGGGAGGAGGTGAATGTGGAGGAAAGGGAGGAGGTGAATATGGAGGAAAGGGAAGAGGTGAATATGGAGGAAAGGGAGGAGGTGAATATGGAGGAAAGGGAGGAGGTGCGAAATGGAGGAAAGGGAGGAGGTGCGAATGGAGGAAAGGGAGGAGGTGAATATGGAGGAAAGGGAGGAGGTGAATATGGAGGAAAGGGAGGAGGTGAATTATGGAGGAAAGGGAGGAGGTGCGAATGGAGGGTAAGGAGGAAGGGAGAGTCAATGCATGTGAAATCATTAATTTGTGCAATGCCTTGTAAGTTACCGTGTCTCAGATTTGACAGTAATTTTTGCTATTTTATTGTTTGATAATCATGTTTGTACATCATATTGACATTGTCAGAAGCCTATCCCATGCATCTGCATTGGATATTCATCATCATCATCATCACCACCACCATCATCAGTTTCTGACTCCAGCCATTTGGCGGCGATGGGTACGAATAAATGATCTCGTTTTCCTCGGTCAATTGTCAAGTCCATTGTTTCCCTTAGTGTCAAAGTGATTTTTATCACAGCGCCTCTGATTGGGTATTACTGAGAGAGGCGCTTTATAAATTCCTAAGTACAATACAAACAATACAATACAATTTGTAGGCCCTATGGTTTATCCAGCGTTGTCTGGCTCTGCCTTTGTGTCTTTTTCCTTCGAATCTTGCATGTAGTGCAGTGTGTGGTTCGGTCAACTTGCATTCTCTCTATATGTCTAAACCATCGGAGTCTTCGTTGAACGACTTTGTCTATAGTTAGTCTGTTAGGTTATTTTTTTATAACTGTAAGTCTGTAACAGTCTGACGTGCATAGAAAACTTACAACTACTGTACATGTAGGCCTAAGCCTATACTTTGTACCAATGAAAAAATTCCAATGCTTTAGTTTATTGCCGTTCATTTTTGAGTCTGTCTGTTTTTAGTCTACGTTAGTTGCTCGGACTTTTCAGCTGAGTCAACTTTAAAACCCAAAATAATATAATTTAATTATGAAATTATATAATTTTCCGAAGAACTGATGTAAAATGTTATTACTTTTAACGAAAAAGATGGTCTTCAAAATGCACCATTACAAACCCCCAAATCAAAAGTTCCTTACAGACCCCTTTCCATACCCCTCCCCTCAGAGATGTTGGAAACTGCGTAATTTTTGGGAAGCTCTGGATACGCCACTGCTGACGGTGCATAGAAAACTGACAGCTACATGTAGCCCTAAGCCTACTTTTCACAAATAAAAAATTTATAATGTTTCAGTTTATTGCAGTTCTTTGTTGAGTCTGTCTGTTTAATATACGTTGGTTGCTGGGACTTTGCATGCAGGTGAGTCATTTTTAAAAACCAAAATTATATAATTTAGTTACCTTATCTTAGACCTTAGTCCTTTCCGTGCAGGACTGCACATCGGGCAACGCAGTTTTTCCACTCTTCCCTGTCCTTCGCCACCTCGATAGCATCCTCCACCGTCATCTCCAGGCATCTCAGGTCCTCTCGAACAGTTCCCATCCAGTTCTTTCTTGGCCTACCTCTCCCGCTCTTCCCCCTCCGGAGTCCAGTTGTAATAATTTAGTTATGGAATTATATAGTTTCCAAAGAACTGATATAAAATGTTATTACCTTTAACCTAAAAGATGGTCTCCAAAATGCACCATTACAAACCCCAAATCAAAAAGTTCCTTGCAGGCTGCAGCCACCTCCCTATAGACTCCTCCTAGCAGAGGAGTGGGAAACTGCGTAATTTTGGGGAGGCCCTGGTTACGCCACTGGCGTCTGACTCGTACTAGAAATATTACATACTTACTTAGCTCGGCTAGTTATAAAATTGAGGTACCATATTTGGTGCATGGATAGCTAACTTACTTAGGCCTACACTAAAAGTGCGCAGAAACGCCATAATACATCATAGAAGTAAAAGCCTTTGTAGGCTAAATCAGCAGGGATCGTTTGGGACAGGAACTCACCGGAACGACGTGGGCTATACCGTTAAAAATTTCTAGATTAAGATGGCGTCTGAGGCCGGCGTTCCGGTTCTTCGTAATTCAATATTGAATAAAAGGAGTAAAATTAATTGCCGATCATTTGAATAATAGCTTATTTGAAATAACATTGCTACACCTGCGCCTAATAAATAGATGACTGAAACCGATCTGCGTATGATTTCTCATTAGAGAGATTAATCTCCGTTTTGTTGGCGCATCTGTCATATCTGAACAATGATGACCAGAATGGATCCGTTCCGTGAGGACAGCTGCACACGTGATAGCAATAATTACTTTCTTTTGTTTCTGTAATGATATATTTAGGTCCTATCAGAAGTTATAAACACGTGACTTGGTTATGTATGTAAGCCTATACATGGGGAGGGGGGCCCGATAGCGCATTGGATAACATCTGGCATAGAGAGCGAGAGGTACCGAGTTCGAGTCCCCCGTAGGGCGGATATGCTTTGTAGGCTGCTATTAGCGCCGTTGTATTGCAGGCTGTCTGTTCTGTTAGTAGTTAAGATTGTTTCAATTGCATAACATGTAAATGTACAGCGCAGTGCGTTTGTCAGGCGCTTAATAAAGAAAAGATTATTATTATGATGTATATAATTTTATCTCACAGTATAAACCCACAGATCAGGTCTTCGTAAATTCGTCATTTGTGCTGTAGGCCTATGTTTTGTGAAAAATTGCTATAGAGGTCTAATTACCGAAATATAGGAGGGGTCACGAAACTAAAATATGTGCCACGAGTCGGGAGGGAAGGGAGCTGGGGAGGGACTACACTCATTTCATTTCAGTAGATGGCGCTCATATAGTATACGTTATTAAGGTCATTTTAGCCGTCTTAGGACGGGCAAACGTCTAGTATGTGAATAAACTTGCATATACGCAGTCGGTCGGTCACCGACACAAAGTAAGAAATAAGACAAGATATGTTATGTATAGGCTTACAGGTCAAGAGAAGACTACCATAATTATATAGGCCCAAGACTATATGTGCCTATATATAATACAGGGTCTATATACTGTCGTGTAATACATACACTATTATATATATTATGCTGATATATGACCTCTAGTTATGTAGCGTTATAGTTTAACTGCTATATATATATATATATATATATATATATATATATATATATATATATATATATATATATATATATATATATATATATATATATATCACGGTATGCAAATAATAATAAAATTATATATATATAATATAGGCCTAACATTTAGTTATATGCTTCCAGCTCAATCCTGGAAAAACTCAACTGAGATGGATTGGAAACCGTCAAACCGTCGACAGCTCCAGTGGTAATACAATAATCCACTCAAGTGCACGATAGACTTAAATAACTGATGGCTTCGTTTTCCATCGGCTTCCTTCTCTGCGTCGGTGCGTGACCTGCTTGTGACACTGGAACAGGCAATGAACTTCTCTGAGCATTGGACGACATCGGATATGCTTTATCGTCCGTGCTAGATCCACGCTATATTGGGATACACTACTCGCTGTCTGCCAATGATGCTTATACGCTGACACATGCATTCCTATGCAGTGTCGTGCACTTGAGTGGATTATGGTATTACCATTTATGCGGACCCCTCTCTATCGGATTAATCAACTTCAATCCATTTTAAACGTTGCAGCTCGGTTAATTCCGAAGTATGGTATTATAATATCTAATTATATAGGCTGTACATGCCGTATACGAGCTGCATTGACAGCCCATGTGAAGACGCATTGAGTTGAAAATTCTTATGCTAATGCATAACTGCCTGACGGGTTGTGTTCTATCTAACCTTAGAGAGCTATAGGTATTTCGGCGTCATCCTTGTCTTACCGCAGACCTGTTCCCTCTTAAGCACAGGGTGATCTAGTTGTTCCACTGTCCCCAACTGCCAAAATGCGACATGGTGTACCTCCGCCGCGGTCGACCCTTCATTCAGGAACAGGCTTCCACGCAATCTGTGATCATGAGCTTCTTCTCCTCTGCATGCCCCTATTTGAAGTTGTAGACCATTATATTCGATCGTGGTCTTGCATACTTAGATCAGGAGCACTTATGATGAGTTTTCCTGAAACTTGCAATTTTATCCAGCCAGAATACCAACATTGGGCCAACGTTTGTCTAGTGTTACAAAAACCTCGACTGTTGGTCATAAATTGGTCTAATACCGGCGCAATGCGGAATTCGCAGGTATCATGTATGACATATTTCTACGTAGGCCTACACTTTCTTTTATGACTAGAACATGACGGTCTATATTAACGTAATTCCGTTTTTGTCTAAGTGAGTGTACACACGGACCTCGAACTATATACACATGTTGATTCTTAAAAATATATTATATTAATTTAAGCATTTATGGCGGATATATTGTCCATTACGTATACATGGAAAATGTCAGGTCCCAACCAGATTACCAACATCGGGCCAATATTAATTCAAGGTTCCAAAATGGGTAGATGTAAATGTACTCGATGTTATATAGCGACCGCATATGGCCTCGACCCTGCTAATGTTTCAATGATGTTATCGGTGAGATCCTTCACCACCGCTTCCCGTTGAATGGGTGCTATACGTCGTTTAAGGTCCCCGTGTATACAAACCGAGCTAAGCCACCATAGAGAGAAACGTTGACCATAATATAATGTTCGCCTTATGTTGGCATAAATAATGCAGGGTGTATGACGTAGGTTTATATTCCACGTTTACCATCGACCATCGGTTGATGCTTTCCGCATTATGTTATAGGCGCTATAGAAGTCAGATTAGATTAGATTAGATTAGCTAAAGAAGTCATTAGATTAGACTAGATTAGATTAGATTAGCTAAAAGTCATTAGATTAGATTAGATTAGATTTGATTAGCTAAAGAAGTCATTAGATTAGATTAGATTAGAGTAGATTAGCTAAAGAAGTCATTAGATTGGATAATTTTTATTAGTACGTGTCGTGGAATTTATGTTGAGCCATGTCATAACTCTAACAAAAAGTGCTTGAAATCCGATCATTAGTTCAGCCATGTTTTCATGTACGTGATGTAGGCGTATGTATACGTGGTTTGTGACAACATTGGGTAGACATTGGTCCATGGACCATATATTTGCTATGCTGTGTGGGACCTGGCAATGGCCCACGTCTTAATTGCGGCACGATTGTAAACGAATGTAGGCCTAAATGCAGACGTTTTCTATAGCGACCTTTTGGCCTCGGTTCTACTCAATTTTCAGTACTGTTGATTGATGAGATGAGATCATGAGAGTCTTTACAAATCAGCAACCGTTGCCGTTTGAATGGGTGCCACGCAATATATAGGCCTAAGGTCTCCGTAATCATCAGGCAGGCCTATACATGTGTTGTGTAGGCAACAACTAGAACATTTTAAAAGCGCTCATCGAATAGATTTCATAAGCTCATAGGATCTACGATGGTACGTCCTAAAATGATGTTTACGAATCATTAGAATCTGCCGTCCCCAAATATTGAATTCATAAGACTGGACGAAAATAATCGCTTAGAAAAATTCTTGCGTCGAAACTGTGTACATGGTAATTGTATAAAAATAGTTGTATATAAATATTTATGTGGCATACGCCTATGTCCAATAGGCATGAAACCGATACTGTTAGTGTTTACGATATCGATATCGCTACTGTTGCTGTTGATGACGACGACGACGACGATGATGATGGTGATGAGGAAATGATCATTACATATATGTTCCGTTGACTTTAAGAAGGCATTGGTTGCTGTCCCTTTTCTTAGTCAATCTATATCTGTCTCTGAGCGAAATCGTCTGAGCATCGTCTTCGCCCGGCGATTTGTGACGACGACGATGATGATGACTGAGTGAGTGTATGTTATGAAGCGAGCCACCGTTTGCCTCAGAAGGCAACGGACTCTGGTCGGCGGCTGTAGCGGGGTTCGAAGCCCCCATGCAGCACAGCTTCTGACACAGCGTCTGGCGAAACCGTCTCCGACAGACGTAGTATACGATGAAGTTCGTCGAAGAGTTGAGAACTATGAGCAGATTGGAAAGGTTGCTGGCGATGTAGACGGCAGCGGGACATGTCGGCATTTTGACGCCGCTTGTATGACCGATTGATCGGATGACATGAACTATGCGATCGGGAGAGTGCAAGATGACGAGTTCGAGGATGATGATGATCATCACAATCGTTATATTCGTCTCCTGTCGTCCGCTGTATGATAACGAATTGCGCTTCATCCGAAGTTTCGTCTTCTGCATCTGACGGACGAGAGGTACGTTGAAGCCGACTAGAAGTACGAGCGGAAGGATACTGACGAACGGTGCGTAGATGGCGTTCAGGTAGTATAGTGCGAACCATTTCTGTGTCGCCAGGCTCGTCAGAGCGGAGCAGTTGGACGAATTCTTTTCACACGGAGAATCACGGTAGCGCAACACGCGCGGGATGTTTAGAAGTACGCTGAGTGTGACTACGACGGTGACCTGAATACGGGCGTAGGTCATCGTCAGCCAGCGTTTGGCCTTGAAGGGTCGACAGACGGCAATGTAGCGGTTGATGGCGAGTAGGACCGTCAGCCAGATTCCAATGCACAGCGCGATGTTGCCGAGCGGACTGGTGTACTTCAGAGCGATGTGTTTGAAGTAGTCGAACAGTTCGTTATCGGCAACGACGTGCTCAAGCCCGTAGACGATGGACAGCGTGGTGAAGCAGATGCAGAGGATGGAATTGTCGGCGAGTGCCAGCGACTGGAGAAGGAAGACGGCGACACGGTTGTGTCGGTCCTTCTGGAGGACGAGTATCGAGATCGTGTTTCCAAATAGTCCAAGGACGCACAGCAGTCCGATTATGATCGTGTTCAGAGTGAACTGGAACCCGAATGGACCACAGAATCCGTCAGGTTTTCCAGGTTTTCCGTCTTCTTCACCACCGAATACTCCGGTCATAGCCCCGAAGGAGATATTTAAGTCGTCGTCGTCGTTCTCAAACGAAGTCCACCGAGTGTCTTCGTAAGTTGTCGTTGAAGCTTCAAAAGTCACCATTGCGTTTTGTCCTACAATCAAACAATTCAATCAGAATGTGAATAATTAATCAATTTAAGAATTTATTTGTTTATGATTTTTGGAATTTAGTCACGTGTTAAGGTTAATCGTCAACGTAACAGGAGAATTTTTAGCAACATCACAAATGATTTAGAGTCCGTATAGGCCCATGGTATACCAAATACCAATACAGTCAGTAGACTCAAGGTACCAACAGTCTGCAGGCTCAGTGTAGTAACAGTCTACAGACCGCGTTGGAACATTGAGTCTACAGACCGCGTTGGAACATTGAGTCTACAGACCGCGTTGGAACATTGAGTCTACAGACCGCGTTGGAACATTGAGTCTACAGACTGCGTTGGTATACTCAAGGTACAAGCGCAGTCTGTAGGCTCGAATACGTACTCCCCAAGTTACAAGCCGAGCGCTTTAACCAATTCTACGATATACAATGATGCGAGTGATGCTGAAAGGTGCAGGCGATCGGAGTATAGCAGGAGAGGACGCTTGAAGTAGGCCTATATACTTAGAAACCTCGGACGTTGTTTTGCATAGACTGCATTGACTAAGAAACGTACGTCATCCAGTGCATGGAGACTAATTCCGTAATCCTGGATTATCCAGTCATTCGGCAGCAAGCGGGTTTTGCACGAACGCCCATCATGCGCTATTAATTGGTGATAATGAGCCTAATTAACGAAACAATGGCATAATGAAGCTACGTGCGATTGTCTACTGCTGTCGATCATTGCTGTTTCTGATGCTGATGATGATGATGATGATGATGACGACGACGACGACGACGACGATGATGATGATGATGATGCAGCATCAAAAGATGCTTTATCGTATTCACGTATTGCGACTGAATGACATTTGAAGAGAAGGACTTAAAGACACATTTCGCGTGCAAAAAGATGCAACATGCGAGTCACATCTTGCAATCTATGAAGCCACTGAGGATTAATGAAAGTTTCCCAAAATTTATCATTATTATTTTAAGACTATTGTTGACAAAGGCGTTTGATAAGTGATCGATACATGCATACATACAAACACACATACACACATACATGCATACATTACATTCATTCATTCATTCATTCATTCATTCATTCATTCATTCATTCATTCATTCATTCATTCATACATACATACATACATACATACATACATACATACATACATACATACATACATACATACATACATTATATATGTATGTATGTATGTATGTATGTATGTATGCATGTATGTATGTATGTATGTATGTATGTATGTATGTATGTATGTATGTATCATACATACATACATACATACATACATTATGTATGTATGTATGATCAGATCAGTTCGTACAGATTGTTACGTCTCGCTTTTGAACTATGCTACTCGTTTTCTGTTGTGGCCTATGTATAGGTGGTCAAACGTTTCGTATAAATCATCAACAGTTTCAGTCCTTTTGTCAGGCTGACGAAGTCATACATTAGATCTATTTGGCCATTTCTTCTGTCTGTCTCAGTCTGTCTGTCTGTTTCCATTAGTCTCTCTACATACATACATACACACATACGTACATACATACATACATACATACATACATACATACATACATACATACATACATACATACATACATACATACATACTTACGTTTTTTTTAATTTTCTCTTGTTAATATATATATATATATTAATAAGAGAAAATAACAAGATAATAATAAGAAATCATATGTATTTTTATATAGGTAAAAGTTACGTGCAATTTTGCACAATGTCTATTGTCATCTGTAAATTTAGGCTTGCTATTCTTTTTCTACTTGGTCTTGTTTACAACCACAGTATTGACTCATACACGTAAAGCTCATTGATCTTATAATATAAGTCTTAGTTTGTTTACGCTGTCCTTCCGAATGTTTGTTTGTCTGTTTCTAAAGGCTCCGAAACGGAACGCTTTAGCGATTTGAAAAATCGCACGAAACGTTATTACGCCACGTCTGTTTCAACGCGACTATTTTCAGCTCACAATTTTATTTAAACGCTGACATATGGACATTTTAAACTTCAAAATTATGAGGTTCCGTAATACCAATAACGGAGTCCATTAATATGCATATTTTAACCTCGCTTGAGCGGCGTGACGTAAGAGAAAATAATGTTGTCTTACGTCACGCGAGGCCCAATCGAAATAAAACACGGGCTCCGTTCCGAAAAATTACGAGCGCTGTAATGGAACACGATCGAGCTTCGTTTACTATTATATTATTTAGCCCGGGGAACAAATAATAGGCCTATATAAGGTAGAGATAAAATTACGCATGGGGAAACCCCGGGCAAAGCCGGGTAAAAAATGCTAGTATAATATACAGTACAGATATATATAGGCTACACATTGCATGGCTAAACTGTATATCCATTATCCAGAGATGGTGGATCTTCACAATTTGTCCAACTCTTGAACCTAGGCCTATATATGGAGAATCTATTACCGATATTCGCTATTCACTATTCGGATTAAACGTAAGTGGCCAATATACGGACCCACCATGCATGTTATCGTCTATTGCATACCATAAACCACACTTACTTCCTTTGACAGGCGCGATCCGCTAGAATTTAATCACTTCATGCATAATATATAAGAACTATAGTTATAGCTAATAACATAATTATATTTATAATCTCTAATACATAATATAATACGATACCGAGAACTGTGCTATAAATGCATAGCATATGTAGGGCCTATATATTGCATGGCCTATGACGGCAAGGCCCTTGTATGTATGTGGGCGTGCATGTGTATGTATTTGTATATATGTATGCGTGTGTGTATGTGTGTATATGTGCATCTGTAAGTAAGTAAGTATGTATGTATGTATGTATGTATGTATGTATGTATGTATGTATGTATGTATGTATGTATGTATGTATGTATGTATGTATATAGGTAAAAGTTACATGGACAATGACTATTGTCTGTAAATCTTCCATTCTTCTTCGAATTGGTCTTGTGTTTAACGACAGGATTGACTCATCGACAAAAAGGTCATAATTATACACATTGCATCATTTGCATAGATAATTAAACTGTTTGTCCAGAGATGCATGGTGGATCTCAAAATAATAGTGCAGATCTGAAACCTAAGCCTATACGGAGAATCTATTAGCCATTCTCGCTATTCGAATTACTCGTTAATGGACATAGGGCCTATATATACGAGGGTTGATCAATAAGTAATGAGAAAAACATATTAGACAGCTTTTTTGCAGAATTTTTTATTTTTATTTACTAGCTTACTTATTTAGCAGAGTTTTTATTTTTAAATTGTCACGTGGGCCATTACTGTGGTTGCTAGGCAACTGCCGGAAGCCGTCTGCCCAGCGGCTGTTGTAAATAATGGATAAAAACGAGAAACGTGCGGTTATTAAATATTTGCATTTAAAAGGATTGACTCAAAATGAGATTGCAACGGACATGAAGAAGGTTTTAAGGGACAATGCCCCTTCACAGGCTACAGTCTATCGGTGGGTAGCTGAATTTAATCGCGGTAGGCAATCAACTGAAGACGAGCACCGTTCTGGCCGCCCTATTGAGACTTGTACCAACGAAAACGTTCAATTCGTCCAGGATCTGATACAGAAAGATCGGCGGGTTAATGTTAGAAATGTAGCAGATTGTTTGAAGTTGTCGTACGGCACAACCCATCATATTATTACAGACATTTTGGGGTACAACAAGGTCTGTGCTCGATGGGTTCCACGAATGTTAACACATGAAAACAAGAAAGTCCGACTAACAACTTCTCGTGAAAATCTCGACCTTTTTAGAGAAGACCAGGCAAAGTTTCTACGCAGATATGTCACTATGGATGAGACTTGGGCTCACCACTTTGATCCCGAGACAAAACTGCAGAGTATGGAGTGGAAGCACGTCGATTCCCCGACACCGGTCAAATTCCGCAAAATTGCATCAGCGGGTAAAGTTATGGCATCCGTATTTGGGACAGTGAAGGTATTTTGATGATTGACTACTTGGAGCGTGGAAAGACTATCACAGGTGTCTACTATGCACAGTTAATCCGAAAACTTCGCGTGGCTATTAAGAAAAAACGTAGAGGGAAGTTGCGTCAAGGTATCGTGTTTCATCAGGACAATGCTCCAGCTCACACCTCGTCTGTTGCAATGACTGCAATTCGCGAGTGCGGCTTCGAACTGCTACAACACCCACCCTATATTCTCCAGACCTGGCAACGTCTGACTTCCATCTGTTTCGTTATCTGAAAGATTCGCTTCGCGGACAGAAATTTGACACCGATGAAAGTGTTATCCATGCCATAAATGACTGGTTTCAGGAGCTAGATAAAACTTTCTTCCTGGAGGCTGGAGGGTGTAAAAGCACTTGAACATCGCTGGGAAAAATGTGTTGAGCTTCAGGGAGATTAAGTTGAAAAACTATAAAACAATTTTGGTCCAGATTTGCTGTCTAATATATTTTTCTCATTACTTATTGATCAACCCTCGTAACATGTATACGGAGACACCATGTTTTTATCGTTTATTGTAACTTAAACCACAGTTAGGCTAACTTCCTTTTAGTGGTGCTCGAACTTAGATCCGGTGCGATCTGGAAAAATTTAATCACTGTATATGTATAATAACTATTAGGCTATAGCTAATAACATGATCAGGTCCTACATATATATGTATATATATATACAAATAAAACTATCTAATACATAATAAAAAAATTATATACGATACCGAACAATGTGCTACAATATATATAGGGGCCTATAGGGGCCTACACATTGACGTATAACGTTTAGGCCTATGTATGAATGTATACGTGGACGTGTATGTGTGTGTATGTATGTATGTATGCATCTATGTATTTGTATATGTATGCATGCTTGTATGCGTTTTAAGTGCCTGACAACCTAACTGATCTAATAAGTGCGTTTTGAGACAGTTTGAAATGCTTTCCGAGGCGTGCAGTCCAACACGAGCCACAACACGGTCTCTCTTCAAATGTGTTGAAGCAAGCAAAGACTTTCTAAATTGAGCGTTTACAATCATGTTTACCAAGTTGTCAAATAACTTCACAGTTCTCGTTGGCATAACTAAAATAGCTACTGACTTGAATATCAAACTTCAAAGAAAGGATCGGTTTGTTGACAAATATAGCATATATATATAAATATATATTCTCTAAATTTCTCTCTAATTTATATATATAATATACAAATTAGAGAATATATAATATAATTGCCAACAAACCGATATAGATCTATATATATATATTTTATATATATATACATTTTTAGATCTTCGTTGGTAACAGAAAGAGAACTGAAACGCCGATATCAGTCCCTTAATTAAGACATATTTAAGAATATATATATATATATATATATATATATATATATAAGATATATAAGAAAATATATATAGAATGCAAGAAGGTCTGGCGCTATGAAAAGATCCGTTGTAAATTGTGTAGGTCAGAGGTGTCGAACCATTTCGGGTAAGGGACCACATTACTTTTTTCTGGAACTCAAAATTAACTCGGTGAGGAGGAATCTGGTATTAATTGCATCGTTCATCAACAGCAAAACACGAATCGAGGTCCTTACTTCAATTAAGACTATAGAGTCAGGGTCCGGAATCCGGATCACTAAAGTCTGTACGATGACGCATGTAAACACGGGTCGTCCCTACTCCCTATAGACTAGCGTGCCACAGAACCGAGCCATTCATTTCAATTAACCAGCGCAGTCTGACAGCAAAAGGCCAGCCACGGCTTCATCACAGCTCGACGGTTATAATTAGGCGTGTACTGTACAAGGCTACATAACAAATTACTGATTCAAGTGATTCACGCACATGTATGCATGTTACTTTGGACTGGCACTTTTGAGAAATAAACAGAGGCCCTACATAAATGTGCGGATAAAAACGCATACATAGTTACATTAATGCATACATGCATAGCCTACATACATAAATACATAGATTATCCGCGGCATTTCATTTTGTCGAGGTATCAAAACGTCTTATATGTTTGCTTGTTTATAACGGCGTTTTCCTCTCTCAAGCGCTGACCTAAACATGTGTGACATAAGATAAATAGAGACTATGCGTTAAACTGGATCATCTGAAAAGCAGGTATGTTGCTGTGCAGTGAGTATTTATTTCTTGGGATGCTTGTTTTGCAGCTTTTAATAATAATAATATTCGTTTATTAATTCAAACTGACAAGTATACGCAGTAAGATTACATGATATGGTAGTAACAAATGATAACACGTTTAACAGGAGTCGAATTTAACAGTCTGGCAGCCTGCAAGGCGCCCATTTGTCCTACTGCTCATTTTACAGTATAGGGATAGGGAGTTTAAGGCTCTGAATCAACCTTATGGGGCTAGCGGGTATTGAACCTTTGTCCTTCTGATCTTCATGCCTGCCAGCGTGTTACCATTCAACCATCGATCAAAAATTATCGATCAAATACGCTGGTATGTTATGCTGTTTCAAGCCCAACCATATGACCTAAACCTCCTTCAATATTCTGATTACTCCGCTGATATATAGCTACACAGGTCTATGTAACCAATGTGTTTATAAGTACATATATATATATATATAATATATATATATATATATATATATATATATATATATATATATATATATATATATATATATATATGTTTGCAGTGATTCCAGGTGTCTTCGGCAATATAGGATGAAAGATGGATATTGGAAAAGACGACAACAACGGGGTTGTTATCACATCTGGCTCATCGCAATGCACCTGCCTGACTGATGTCGTATGGGCGCAAAATACCAACGGAAGAGCTCGAAGTAATTTATGGCTCTCTCGATTTAAATATGTCAATCGAATCAACATTCACGAGAATTAGGTCGAATTCAGACTAACCGGTCATTCCCCTCTATATCTGTTTACCTGTCTTTCTCTATGTATGTCCGTCCGTCTGACTGCCTGTATGTCTATATGTCTGTCTGTATATGTTTGTCTGACAAACACTCATTCCTTCAAGGAGCTATAAATTATGGTCTGGGAGTTACTTACAGGAAGTATTATAGTATTATTATTATTAGCTCAATATATATTATATTGTGACCGTTATTTAAATAACTATTTCTACAGTGATAATAAAGATAATAATTGCTATTAGTTGTATAATTATAATTATTAGTATTACAATTATTTTAAGTTATACAATTATAATTATTAGTATAATTCTAACATAGTTGAGATAACTCTAGAGAGGCAAGATGAATCGGAAAATGTAACCAGGCGTCGGCAATGGCTGACCATGCAGTGAGAGGATTTCTTCCTTATAAATCGCTCCCAGACATCCTTAAATCCTAGTGTCTTAATCTTTATCGTGTCCTTCACACCTTCAGTCACACTTTCTTCGAAATTCTCTAATCCTCCGAACTTTTCTATCTAAACCACTGAAACCCTTTATCGTCGTTTTCTCGTTCTTAGTCAGACAACGGATTTAACAACTATCAATGCTTCCACGTGTTCGACATCGTAGTGGTTAATGGCTAAGTGGTTAACCTCAATCGAGAGGTCGTCGTGGGTTCAAATCCCCGCCAGGACATAAATTTGGTTCGAGATTTCTCCTCCCTTCCCCCCAGCCAACTCATTTATAATGAGTAGCTTACACTGACCATACACAGTCGGTGGGAAGATGAGACGGCGAGGTAAAAGACTGGCCACCCACCCTCATATGCAGAGGCTAAGAAAATGAAGTCGCTAACACTTCATACCCATGGCTGCCTCAGTGCTAGATTGAAGGACTGCTCTTCTATACTCCTTCAATGCTTCCACAGCGTACAAACTCCCCATGCAGTTCACCTTCAGGAAATACTGACGTTACCCAATATATCTACATATTCCTACTCTAATTCATCCAAATCTCATCCATCCAAGCGTTCTCGTCTTCAGCAAAACCCGCATCTCATCTATACGGTCTACCTCCTCTCTCGTCTCACTGGCAACCAGACTCTTGTCTTCATCTGACATCTCTGGACAACCCCTCTGGTATACGACGCAGCGCTCGTGAATAAGCTGGTGCCCTGCGCTTAGCTTTAGAGTAGCGCTTCAGAAGTTTGGAGTTCACAATTACGACTACTCGTGGCCGTAAAGACTTTCTTGTCTCAACCTTTCTACTGGTCAGTTTATAGCGTCTATAAATATACTGTGAATATTCACTATATGTGCACCGACATAACTTTTCCCACCCTGCATGATGAATTTAGTAGTTCGCGTCGAAAAAGCTTACATGTATTCCCATCAAACTGGCTTTTTTGTGTTAGGCTATGAGACTACGAGATTTCATATTACTTTACATCACATCGTGTGACATTACATTCAACTACATTACATTCAGTTACATTGTCAAAACGTCACAATGATCTACACGGACTTAAAACGTAGTACATCGTTAACAACACGAACATAATAATGGCCCATTCATCCACACACACGAATAACGTATAATTATATACCTATACTGTATGTACCAAACGGCGTTTCACATCACATCGTGTTCCTGGTTGGTGACTTTATCTCTGTAAATCCACAGATTAAAGAAACTCTTCGTTCAGATTCAATTTCCTAAATTTCATTACCAACGCACTGTACTGTCTGTACATAAATAAACACTGTTCGAGCCATATCCACTAACCCAAATATCCTCGCCTGACGCATCTATGACGAGCAACGATACAATGGAGGCGTAGCGAGTAGATCTAATATGAATCGAGCACGTATAGTCTACATGTAGACCTTAAAACGCGACCGTCTCTATTGAAACTGTTTCTTTATGAGCATGACAAAACTTAACAGTCATTCGCCGCTAACCTTGCTATTCTGAGCTTCATGTCTGGTAAAAGGAGACGGTTTAATGTGTCCACAACGCCTATGGCCGTATTGTGTCTTGTAGAGGCTTGACATGTGTTAGCTGTTGTGCTTGTTGTGTACGAAATCGTAAGCGTAATTGCAAATTTATATAGCCCAACTACAAGAGAAACTTATCAGAGAAGCTCCCTACCTAACAAAATGAAACCCCGATAGAAAAGAATGGAGGAAAGGAGGCGAAGAGAGAAAGGAATTCAATTGTCAGGTGGTTAGGAAACTTATTCAAGAAATGGCTTGTCGTGAATCACATTTAGATCAAAATGCTAGACAATGCGAAAGCAAGATGAGAAAATAATTCTTACAGCAGAAATGAGTTGGCCATGGAAAATTGCAGGGATTTCAAAGCTACAGAAATTAGAAATGATGACAGTATCAGATTCCCAAGCAAAGCTGCTGATCAAAGTCGTCCTGTAAAGACTCCGATGGTTTGGACACGTATACAGAGAATATCAGCTGACCCGAATTCCACGCAAAGCACTACATGCAAGCTTCGAAGGAAACAGAATGAAAGGCAAACCAAGTCTGCGCTTGATAGACAACATAAATGAGAAATAACAAGACTTCAATTAACACTTAGAGTCGCACTGGACTTGACAAATGACCGGTGACAATGAAGATCAATTGTTTGTACCCATCGCCGCTAGATGACTGGCTTCAGGAAGTGATGAAGATGGATCACAATTGAGGAGCTTTACTATCAGACAGTGAGAACTGCTATGGCTAAAACGCGAGCCTTTGCCTTCATTGGCCCTGCACTATGAAACCAGCTTCCTCCTTTGACACGTTCCTGTTTATTAACTGGTGGGCCAGGTGCCTCTTTTCGTTGTCTGAAGACCTCTTTCTATTCTCTGGGTCTTTCGCACTGGGATCACCTCTGATTGGTGTGCACTGCGAGAGGCGCTATATAAATTGATAGATGCAATACAATACAATAAGTCTATACCAGCAGCACTAGTGTCTGCTATGATTAGACGTGGAGTTGAAGGGTGAAAGGGGAGATCTTATGAGGTTTAATTCACGGGAGTGGAGGTGGACCTGCCTGAGCGCAGATGTGAAATCAATACATTAGCACAAGCTGTAGCGACGAACGTCCGTGTAAACATTCATCTGACTTAACATTTTTTAACCTATTGCCTAAATGCACGCGAGCCAACGATGAATGGATATCATAGGTTTCTACTAGGGCTGGTACTGATTAAAATTTTTTTAATCGATTAATCTCCAAAAATTAATCGCGATTAATCGATTAAATTCGATTAATTTGGTCCATGTTACATAAAGCGTGAAAAACTGTTTATACTGTATACACTGCAAAAATCTCTCAATCATTCGACATGCTAAAGTTCAAATTGTCAAACTGAGAAATGTAGTCACGAGTAACTACCTTCTATCTACGAAAATCTTCAATAATCTTCGCCACAATCGACTTTTCCCTCAGCATTTACCTCAAATACAAAAGGATCGCTTAATTTTCCACTCAAATGTTTCACATTACTACTGTTTGCCATATTGTTTATTCCGGAAATAGGTTGGCTTACGTCATAAAATAAGTAAAACATTAATCGAAAATTAATCGAACAAGAAAAAATTTATCGATTAAAATTTTTAACGATTAATCGATTAATTAATCGTTAACATCCGCAGCCCTAGTTTCTACACAAACAATTTAAGGCGAAAATATAAAACGCATATATAACGTCTATAGCCGTGTTGGCGTTGTTGTTTTTTTACAGCTTACTCATACTGTATAGACCTTATTGACCTAAGTATTTCGATGAAAACATGGGCGTGTCAAATATCAACTTTTTTATAGGCCTCTAATAATCCTCATACTGCTCTATTGATCTACATGACCACATGTTTATCCCTGTGAAACTATATATATATATCTCTCTCTCTCTTTCTGCTTATGAATGTATCTGTGGGTGTTTCGTTGAATGTATGTCTCTGTCTGTCTCTCTGTCCGTCTATGTATGCTTGTTTGTCTATGTCCTTGCTTGTTTGCCTCTCCAACTGTTTGTTTGTCGTGGATCACAGGCGTCTGTTTGTTTGTCTCTTTATCTGTCTCTGTCTGTCTTTTAGGTCTTTCTGTAGGCCTATATGTATGCCCATAAATCTGTCTCCGTCTGTCTTTTACCTGTCTGTTTCTCCGTCCCTCTGTCTGTCGGCCTTCATGTCTGTCTATCTTTCTGTCTGTCTATCTTTCTGTCTGTCTATCTTTCTGTCTGTCAATCAGTCAGTCTGCCCGTCCGTCCGTCCGTCTGTCTGTCTGTCAGACAATCTTTGTGTCTGTACGTCCATCTGTCTGCCTGCCTGCCTGTCCGTCTAACAGAAATCTGTCTGTCCGTTCATCTGTCTGCCTGTCCGTCTATCTGTCTGCCTGTCCGTCCGTCCGTCCGTCTGTCGCTCTGTGGCTCTCTCATTCTGAAGCGCTGCTTCTCCTCTGCAGATTCAATTGCCTGTGTCGATGTCATTCACAGAGCAGTAGCAGAGCAGCTCCCATCTCCAGCCAGTGTTCGCTTGAATGCGTGCCACTCCACAGGATGAATGAAAGCAGCGACCCAGTTACACTCAGCTGGAGGTTGCCTTTCACATCAGATCCATCTGTAAAGACTGCATCGTTGGACCACATCTCCCGCTAGTAAATCAGACGCTAGGCCATCCTAATTGTGTCAGAAACACAAACCTACTCTTAATACCCTCTTAGAACTAAAAGCCCAACGACAGCAGACACTTCTGTTGCTAAGGCACGTTGAAGCACATGACACGGTGGTCGATTGCTTTAAGCACTCGCCCTGCAACGCTAAGTGTGTGTGTGGGTTTCCAGTCTCTTCTGAGATGGTTTAAAGCGTCCTTCACGCACATGTGCTAAGACTGATGCTTTTCCATTATATTGTGCCAGTCCCAAGCCTGGGGAAAGGAGGAGGGCGACGCTAATCATCTTTGTTATGACACAGTGTCGTTAAACAGCAACCAAGCCAGTCTAGTCCATTAGTCTCTTTTTTCTTTCCCTCAGCTGCTATCTTTGGGTATTGGTCTTGTGGAAAAGATGTAGAACTGTCAAGGGCTTTGGTGCATTCCACTCCGCTGCCCAGTAGAAATTGAACAGACCAGCTATCAGTCGTTCTTCGAAGCACAAAATCTTCTTATTCTAAGACAAGCCGCTAGACTCGCTATTTCTTATTGGCTTTGAAAATCTCGAAACCTAAGTGCATTTCAATTGTCGGTTAGTTAACCGCGTCTCAGATTCGCGTTCAATGTAACCATCGCCGCCAAAATGGCTGGCGTCAGGAACTGATGGTGATGATGATACAGTAAGCAGACACACCAGTCTTACGGTCTTACCCATACCTCGTATGGGTGAGACACATAGCCTGAATAGACTTACTCTCAAAATATGTGCACGCATATATAATAAAAAAATTTAATATGCAATATATTGATATCATATATAGATGTATCTTTGTACATATAATACGCTTATGCACCTGCATATGAAAATGCAATATATACATATGATTTTTTGTATGTTTTTAAGCACCTCTGTTTATTGACTAAGAATCAATCGATGGCGTTGAGCAACTGTGAAGGACTTGCTCAAGGTTCCTACACAGTAACCGTCTCAGAGGAGCCTATAGAAACCGTTACAACCAATCAGCTACCCTGTACCATAAATACATACACATATAGATATGTATAGCCTATACACATAGATGCCCAAACAAACACATATATATATATGTACATAATTATATATATATGTACATAATATACATGTATACACTGTGAGTGCAAAGGTTGGGTTTGTTGGGTGCAGGGCTCTTGTCTGTTGCCCCATCGTCACTCACCGTAAGACACCCACCCAACAGATAACAGACATCTGAGACGGCAGCTGGAGCGACATTATCATCGGACGAGAGACAATTTACTCCGATCTGCGACCTGCAGCAATAGATAGATAGTCCACAGAATGGGGTCTCACCCTTCGTCTGCTTGTTTGTATGCCTCTGTTTGCGTCGTCTTGCACTGAGACCCTGAACCCTGATAGGCAGCGGGGAGCTCTGCATCCGATCGGTGTATATATTATCTCGAGACTCTATACTTAGACCGCTATAGCTTCTACGTCGAAATATAAATACGTCGTTCAACCGACGAATGCCAATCGCAATCAAAAACACACGCTTAGATGTGGACTTCGCTTTAGGGCGGGAAAGACCTTGACCTTGTCTTGCAGTTAATTCATCCATCTGTCCTTCCTTTCATCCATCTATCCGTCCGTCCGTCCGTCCGTCCGTCCGTCCATTCATCCATCCTTCCATCCATTCACCCATCCATCCATCCATCCATCCATCCATCCATCCATCCATCCATCCATCCATCCATCTATTCATCCATCCATCCATCATCCATCCATCCATCCATCCATCCATCCATCCATCCATCCATCCATCCATCCATCCATCCATCCATCCATCCATCCATCCATCCATCCATCCATCCATCCATCCATCCATCCATCCATCCATCCATCCATCCAAGTCCATCCATCTATCCATCCATCCAAGTCCATCCATCAATCCATCCATCCAAGTCCATCCATCTATCCATCCATCTATTGATTCAATTCATTTATGTATCGCCTAAGTACATGCCAAAATGCGGTACAAGCAGTTGATCGTTATAAAAAAATACTTACTTAATTAGAATGTAGTGTGAAAGCCAGGATCTTAACCCTCAATGGTGCATAATCCGCAATCAGAATGCTCCAGCCCACTTCGTCTAACCGAAAGTGGTGCCCAGCTCAGAGTCAACGTAGACGTAGGCCTATACGCTCACTTCTGAACTTGCTAACATTCTTGCATACTTTCTCACACTACAGTAGTTGTCATCTGAGACTCCACGCATTCGCTCACACAGTAGAAGATTCACGTGGATTTGATTTTCTGACTGTTATGAAACTATCTCCATGTGTTTGGAGGTTCACCCGGTTGACCCAATCCCACACAATGCAAAACATACAACGTTCTAAGGAATGAGAAACAAAGGAAGACAAAGACTGCGCTGGAAAGACAATATCATCATCATCACAACCACCACTACTACCACCACCAACAGCACCACCACCACCATCATCATCATCATCAGCATCATCATCATCATCAGCAGCAGCAGCAGCATCATCATCATCATCATCATCATCATCATCATCATCATCACCACCACCACCACCACTACTACCACCACCAACAGCACCACCACCATCATCATCATCATCATCATCATCAGTTCATGACGTCAGCCATTTGCCGGCGATGGGTACGAATAAATGATCTCCATTGTCCTCGGTCATTTGTCAAATCCATTGCTCCCTTAATGTTAGTCCAAGTAATACTATGTCTTAGTAAGACTTCGACGAACACTGAGAAGAGCACTGGACTTGACAAAAGACCGAGGATAATTAAGTTCATTTATTCGTACCTATCGTCGCCATATGGCTGGCATCACAGACAGACGACGATGATGAACGCATAAGCTTGCGTGTACGTGCGTGGGTGTGTACGTATGCATGCGTGCGTGCGTGTGTGTGTGTGTGTGTTTGTGCGTGGATGGAATGAGGTCAGTTGCTGTTTAATACACTGCAGTCATAATAAAGATGATTAGCGTCGCCCTCCTCCTTTCTCCAGTCCAGGGACTGGCTCTACCAGAGTGCATGCAGGCAGTGGAGAAGTTATGAGCCGCGTTTGATGGGATGAAATGCGAACCCAGTCTTTATAGTTCTCGTGGGTCTCGATAAAAAAACAACTGCATTCCTTTTTCACTATACTATGCGTAGAGTCGTAGATCCAAGTTTACACCAACGCCTGCAGCATAGACTGATGTCTACGTTTATTTCTCATTCTCACAAGTCTCTTAGACTCTCGAGTCCGCGAAGAGTTATACATATATATATATATATATATATATATATATATATATATATAATTACATTATATAATTACATGGGAAATTAACACTAGAGCCACGCGTAAGTGTAGTTTATGTAGTAAAATTCAAAAATATAAGCACGCCTTTTGAGAAGGGTTCACCTTAATGCGTTAGAAAAACTCTGGATTGAAACCGATGCAGTGAAATGTATCTGATGATTTTGTAAACCTGTTAGACATATCGGCACCCATGGCAGACTGCGCTCGTATAACCACACTTCTCTAAATCCTGCACAGGAATGTGCTAATGTAGGATATACAATTATACATACATAGTCTATATATATATATATATATATATATATAATTATATATATATATATATATATATATATATATATATATATATGGTAGTAATGGTAGTAGTATGTAAAAGTCAACTATAGATAGTATTTCGCAACATTGTTTAATTAACGAAAATTATAGTCTAATTAATATATATATACATTAATATATATATACACACATACATGCATATTCATACACAAGCACCTACCTACCTATATATATGTATATATATATATATCCCCTTGAGGCTGTCCGATCGTGAATCACTTGATTTTAAATGTTATCACTGATGCTGACTGCAGACTGGAGCCACGACTCGTTCAAAGACGCTTTGATATATATATATGGGTGCATGTATGCATGTATGTATGTATGTATGTATGTATGTATGTATGTATGTATGTATGTATGTATGTATGTATGTATGTATGTATGTATGTATGTATGTATGTATGTATGTATGTATGTATGTATGTATGTATGTATGTATGTATGTATATGTATGTATGTATGTATGTATATGCATATGCATGTATGTATGTATGTATGTATGTATGTATGTATACATGTATGTATGTATGTATGTATGTATGTATGTATGTATGTATACATGTATGTATGTATGTATGTATGTATGTATGTATGTATGCATATCATTGCTCCTTCTCATCTAAATATATGTAAGAATGAGGGATCATGCAGGGAGCAAATATGCAACGGTGGATCTACACATCATTCAGTTGCAGCAGCTGCTGTTACTGTTGCTAGCATCATCGCTGTATCCGTCACACTCCGTTGCTCCATAGACATCTAACAGAAGACGACAACACGCATTCTATATAATATGTGCCCTATATTTCTAGCATTTCTTCTCTTCTTCTTCTTCGATGAATTTCATCCATCATTTCTTAATTATTTCCTTCCACTTCGCTTGTTCTGTTCATTAGTCTTTCCTTCATATCTTGGCATTTTTGAGTTTATCTTCACGCAGACTTGATTGAAGTAGGCCACGTGTAAGTATAGCACGCCTTTAGAAACAGAGTGAGGTAATTGCATTGTTCTGATTATGTCCGTCACTGTCTTTACGAAGTTTCAGTGCAGTGGTTGTGAGTTCCATACATATACATTATAGTAGGCCTACTTTCAGTTTAACGACACTGTGTGATAACAAAGGCCATTAGCGTCGCCCTCATCTTTCATCCAGGCTTGTGACTGGCACTGACAGAGTACAATCCATCGACCTATATTGAGTTATAGGTCGATGGTACAATCAGTGAGGGCGTTTCCATGCATACAAGAACAACATGATCTTATGAATTCTAATCTGCGGTTGATAGAAGCGGGGCAATGCGTTTGATTGTATAGTGGGATAATACCGGAAAAGACTTGTGAGTTTGTGTGTTTGTATGTGTGTGTAAGGCTGCATGCATGTGCGTGCGTGTTTGCGTGTTTGGTTTTGTATCTAATCTGACGATTTGTATAGCGCCTTTATCTTAATGCATGAGACATGTATCGATGGTCACTTCAAGCGAAGTAGTCGTAAAGTCCACTGGATAAGCTAGGTCGAAAGTCAATAAGATTTGTCTGTTTGTTTGTACATGTATGTGTGTTTCTATGTGTTTGTGTGTGGGAATGCACTGTGAGTCTGTTTTCTATTGAGGGACCGACTTATGGACCAGAGTATTTAATAACCAAGGGAAATGAGACGAGAGTTAGAGATCCTGAGTGGCGGAGTGGGTTGGTAGCCCGCTCGCCACGCCGGCGGCCCGGGTTCGATTCCTGGTCGGTCGGTTTATCAGAGATTAATTTCTCGGATCTTTACTGCGGGTGGCTCGGTCGCAATATAAACGTGGAGTACGAGGTTGCTTTCTGCCTCCGACACTAATCATCTTCGATATGAAAAAGTGTCGTTAAGCCGAAGTACAAGAGACGAGAGTTTCCTCTTTCCCCAAAATTGCAGCCTGTACTATAGGGTCTTGTATATGAAAAAGTGTCGTTAAGCCGAAGTACAAGAGACGAGAGTTTCCTCTTTCCCCAAAATTGCAGCCTGTACTATAGGGTCTTGTACATAGGCATGCAGTCATGTATTTATTATAGAGTATAGACTGAAAGGAGGCATTCATCCATGCAAGGCGATGCGTGTCTTAATGGCGCTCTCCACCAAACCACGTCTAGTACAGTTTTAAAATCTGGCATAATAATATGATGATTACAGCGGAGTCTCGGCGAATTTTACATCCAATCATAAACTGTTGGCCTAATAATACTGTCAGAAAAATTTGTATTCTGCTTCTCGTAGGTGCTTTCTTTACGTTGCACCTGCTCCATTCAAAGACGTTGGTGACTTACGACAGCTTTCATGAGGCACGGTTCACTAAGCGAACAGTATTAAAAAAATTATGAATATCAAATTAATGACAAAGGTGATTTGACATAAGCGGCGAATGTTGATGTGATCTACGTTCAGTACGTTGCCAATACTTGACCGACATAAAATGAACCTGATTTGTATGCGTTTGAACTTTGAACCGGAGCCATCCTGTTAGTAGGATGTGGACATTGTTTTAATTATGACTTTATAAGGAGAATAGCAGTCCATTAAGTTAACCGCGAAAGCCATCCGTGGGTATTCATTCAGAGGACATATGTAACGCCCCTCCTAGATAACTATACTCAGAGGCGCTCCCAGTCCAAATCCGGCTGTAAAGAACAGTTTCAGATTCTTGCGAAAGGTGTATGCAGCGTCTCCAGCTAAAAGAACACGCAGATCTGAAGGAAGAATATTTCAATTGGTCGGCCCAACCACTGACAAGGCACGACGTTGCATCAGCGGTATGAAATGTAGCGACTTCATTTTTCTTGGCTTCGGCATATGAAGTGCGGGTGACCAGTCCTCTCCCTCACCGATTTATCTTCCCACCGACAGTGTACAGTCAGTGTACTCATTATAGCCGAATTGGCTAGGGGCGCAGATGGAGCAGAAATCTCGAAAGCGGGGATTTGAATCCCAGTTCTCTCGGTCGACAGTCCAGTATATATATACGCTAACCTCGGCCAAATTTCCCAGCGCCACACAGAAGCTGCTCCACAAAGACCATAGGTTATTCCCCGACGTTTAGTCATTTCGAACGAGCAGAGCTGCTTGTAGGGCCTATAATATAATAATAATAATAATAATAATAATAATAATAATAATAATAATAATAATAATAATAATAATAATAATAATAATAATAATAATAATAGTAATAATAATAATAATAATAATAATAATAATAATAATAATAATAATAATAATAATAATAATAATAATAATAATAATAATAATAATAATAATAATAATAAATAATAATAATAATAATAATAATAATAATAATAATAATAATAATAATAATAATAATAATAATAATAATAATAATAATAACCTGAATAATAATTATGCCTGAATTGGAGGAGACGTAACCGTTCCAGATGCTCTTTTTTATAAGTCTCAGGACAATTTGTGTATAACCTGAGGGATCATATGTACCTCGGCAAAAAAAAATAAAAATAAAATAATAATAATAATAATAATAATAATAATAATAAAAATAATAATAATAATAATAATAATAATAATAATAAGAATAATAATAATAATAATAATAATAATAATAATAATAATAATAATAATAATAATAGAGATTTGAGTGCCGTATAGTTCGTAAGCAGTCGATGACTCGAAGCAACGATTCAGAAGCCCTATACTCTTGCAGTGCCAGTCCCAAGCCTGGGTAAGTGATGAGGGCGACGCTAGTGATCTTGTTATCACACAGTGTCGTTAAACTGAAGCTACTAGAGCTAGGTTAACTGCTCGGTTATTGTAAACACCGTGGGCGAAATAGGTTAAAACGTGTGGGCTACAGCACATCACATATAAGTTGCGATGACAAACTGTAAACAGAAATAACGGTGTTTTGTCGGATTTCCCATTCAATTTACGTTCAAAGAGACTGTGCAGGTCGTCTGAACACTTGATTGAAACCAGGTTTACTTGTTTCAGTTAAATTTAGTTCAATGCCGGTATCACGAAATAAAGTATCCGTCTTAAGACTATCCGGGGGGATGTATGAAATTAAATAATAATAAACCGGTTTGGAGTATCCGGGGGGATAAACCATTCTATCCCCCTTCGTCATACGCATCACGATAGCCTCGACGAATTTCCAGTCAAAATCACCAAAAACGAAGTAAATTGATTTCAGGTCGATGTACAAACTAAAGATACGCAACTTAAAATATTTTATGTGTACAATAAATCCAAATAGTGCGACTGAATACACTTAGAAACCACCAATAATGTAAATTAAAACAAATACTCCGTTTCGCTAAGGGGGATACTCATGTATGAGGGATACTCTATTTCGTGACACCGGTCATTCATCTGTTCCAATCTTGTGCAAATGCAAAACAGACAACTGATAATTTTAATCTATTTATTACCGCCTATAATAGACTGTCGTGGTCTCGGATCGCCACTATAAGTAGGACTACAGGGGCTATTAACCTAATGGCTGTGCTATATATCGCTCGATAGCCGCTAATTGAAGGTGTACACGCTAAGGTACTTTTAAAGCGCTCGTGAATAAGTTGGTGCCCTGCGATTAGCTTTCGAGTAGCGCTGTAGAAATGTGGGATTTACGAATACAATTAAAATGTAATGGTTGTCTGAAGAGCATTCTGATAAAATCTGACATCTTATTAGGATTCTTATCTTCCGACAGAGAACGTGAACTCTGCTGATTCGAGTCAGAAGAGGAATCGGAAAGAGGGCGTGGCTTAATTCTTTGCACTTATGTAACGAACAATTAAAAACCGTCATAAGTCTCTTCAGAAAATTGGCGAAAATGGTACTTCGGTGATGATTCTTGCAGTCAGCGGTGAACGGCAGAGTAACGATAAAATCGTTTTTATAATATATATCCTACAATCGAAGAATATTGCCTCTGCCCATTGGCATTAGGTGGGACCCATATGGACTCTAGACGGATTCAATTTGGAAAGGTCCTACATGGTCTCTCTGTGGGCATGCTGGAAGGTGCGGGCGTGCGGCATGTGCTCTATGGGCTGCTGTACATATCCGACGTCAGTCTGCCCAGATTCATGCGCTATACAAACCCGAGCTCTATGTTGAGAATCTCTGTTCGATCACAGAATTAGCCTAAACAAATGCTTACATATAGCTTACCATAACTACCAAACAGAGCGACATTTGTTCATTATGTAATTTATGTCAAACTATAACACCACTGAATTTCAAACCATTTTCCCGTAATTTGGCTCATCTTCATGCAATGCTTCCAATGGGGCAATGATAGACCGCGCTGTATAATATTATGTCGGTGTACATGTGCATAATACTGAGAAATGTCAACTGCTCGCTCTTCCTCAAACTGTCAAACTGTACTTAAACTGGTAAGCAACATTTAAGCTAATATATGGATGAGATCACGTGTAGTTGACTCGAGGTTTTTGCTTTAAAAAATTCATACTACACAGCGCACCCTCCAGACAAGTAAAGAGGTTTATGTTATCTGCAGAACGGTGTCCATCAATCTCAGCCAGTTTGAGAAAATTAACAGTTAATCAGGCGACTCAGTTTGTACGCATCGCTCTCTAAGATCCGCGGCTTGACATTCCACGATCAGACACATATATAAAGGCAGAATGTCGCCACACAGTGAATCCAATCCCCATAGATATTAAGTCAGTGTCTTTGTATGTTTGCGTGTGTCTCTTTGTCAGTTTGCGTGGTGCTGAACACAGTCCTCGTTTCTTTGCCTGGAATGGTGGAGGGCATGGATGCGTCCTATTATAGGCCTACTCTCCGCCTTTTCCGGACGGAATCCCTGCAGGGTGACGAGGGCCAAGAAGGCGATGGCACGTATCCATGCAACGCGCCTAATGTTCTTATGCATACACATGCATACAAAAAGCAGGACTCTATACGGAGACAATGACAGGGACAAACAGACAACAACACAGACAGACAGACAGACAGACAAACGAACACAAATACACAGAGATAAAATTAATGGAGTGGTGAGAAGTAAATACAGACGGAGTCTGTATTAACAGCTGAAATGACAAGGAGACAGCAATAGAAACACAGGGAGAAAAACACGGCAGGGTGTAAGCAAGGGGGCGTAGATCAAGGGAACAGATGTCTCCAGATGTTGAACTGAGGGAAGGGGGCGCAGACTGAGGAAACCAAATAGTAATTCGACGTTTTTATTTTCTTAATCTATCTTAGACTTCGAACGTGAGGGGGCAGATTTTCTGTCCTCTGGGGTAGCTATAGGGTCTTCTGTGTCCCAGGGCACAGAAGGTCCTCTATAGCTACGCCATTGCGGTCACACGGACACAGACAAACTCACGGACACGGACATATAAAAACACTCATACACAAACAAGGCACACATAAGCAAAAGGACACAGACATAACTAGAGAAAATGTAGACCGAGTCTACAAACAACAGGATCGACAAGGCTACAGACAGACAAACAGGCATAAAGACAGAAGGACATGCACACAGACAAGCAGACACACACAGAAAGACAAACACACAGACACAGATAAAGTGAAGCAGTCAGGTGATACTGTCTACAGAAGGAGTTCTAAGTTTAGTTTACTGAACAGAGTTTCTAATAATGTAAACTGTACTTTTCTGCCATGTGCACAGCCGTCTATATATCTCGACCAGTGATACAGAAGGCCATACTAGTAACTGCGTCTCACAAGCATCATGGCTGCCAAGTGATCAGGTTCAGACATTGGTCGATGTGTGTACATCGGTTGGTAGTTTGTACATACTTATACAATAATACATAGTATGCACATGTGTACGTATACATTTATGTGTATATATGCATACACATATGTATTTATGTATTTGGACAACTATACTATAGTCTATAGAGCCCAAATTTAATTATCTCGCAAAAGCGCTGTCTGCCCAATAATAGCTCATGATGTCAAATGCCATTACAACAGAACTGTCTTAAGTAGGTAAGTAAGTATGTATGTATTGTATGTATGTATGTATGTATGTATGTATGTATGTATGTATGTATGTATGTATGTATGTATGTATGTATGTATGTATGTATGTGTGTGTGTATGTATGTATGTATGTATGTATGTATGTATGTATGTATGTATGTATGTATGTATGTATGTATGTATGTATGTATGTATGTATGTATGTATGTATGTATGTATGTATGTATGTATGTATGTATGTATGTATGTATGTATGTATGTATGTATGTATGTATGTATGTATGTATGTATGTATGTATGTATGTATGTATGTATGTATGTATGTATGTATGTATGTATGTATGTATGTATGTATGTATGTATGTATGTATGTATGTATGTATGTATGTATGTATGTATGTATGTATGTATGTATGTATGTATGTATGTATGTATGTATGTATGTATGTATGTATGTATGTATGTATGTATGTATGTATGTATGTATGTATGTATGTATGTATGTATGTATGTATGTATGTATGTATGTATGTATGTATGTATGTATGTATGTATGTATGTATGTATGTATGTATGTATGTATGTATGTATCATGTATGTATGTATGTATGTATGTATGTATGTATGTATGTTTGCATGTACGCATGCATGTATGTATGTATGTATGTATGTATGTATGTGTGTATGTACCTGGACACTTACTGTAGAACCTTTTAGGCAGGCCGTATCTCGCAAAAGCGCTGTCTACCCCAATATATTATGATGTCAAATGCCATTAAAGCAGAACTGTCGTTCGCACTCAAAGCGAAGTGCACAGAAACCAGAGTAGTCACCAATGGCGCGCCCACGCACACACGTACAATCCGATCAATGGACATGTATGTATAGAATAGATACTGGATTTCTTATTTATTCAGGAGTATCAACGATTGATACATATTACCTCATTTTTTATGGCGCCATAGAAGTTCTAAGGTTAATTTAGATCTAATTAGGTATATAGACGTCCACAGTCTACATCTGATCGAGGGCATTGCATGTTGCTATGTCTGGTTTGCGTAGTGGCAATGCAGTTGTACATGTACGCGATAGCATGGGCGTAGCCAGAAAACAATTCTGGAGGGGGTTTAAGATTTCGTGGGGGGTTCCATTGGTAATGGTCGCAAAAGTTAAAGTTTTTTGTATTTTGCATGTAAAAGCATATATAAACATTTTTCCTGAAACTTATTTTGAGGGGGGGTTTGAACCCCTAAAACTCCCCTAAATACGCCCATGCGCGATAGTCTATAGTGGTTAGCGTGCTGGACTGCCAGCTGAGAGGTCAGGGGTTAAATCTCGGCCAGTCGATGGACTTTTGGGTAGTGCTTTAGAAATGTAGAGTAAACGATTACGAATAATTATTAATGGAATCTATCAATAATAATCAGCTGAACGTCGACCTACCTCGCAATCGTCAGGACTTCTCCAGAATAGAATAAATAAATACCGATGAAAACGAGTTACCTAGAAACCACATGAAGTGGAAATAGTCGTCGGTTAATTAATACGAAGTATAATTGTCGCGATGAAGGTTCTTGCGTATCACAGTTGGATCAACTACTGGCGACATAGTCTTACTCGAATGTTATATCGCAGAAATCGTCTTGTATAGGCCTATATAGGCTTAAAGGCCTAACCATGAATAGGCCTAGAAGGTTCAACTATAAGCATTGACTCCAGCCTGATGATTGGCTTCTATGCTTAGGTCATCATCCATGAAGAAACACCGTCACAAACTGACGATCACGCGAGTTATGAATATTCCAAGAAACTTGACATCCATATACAGTACATATAGGCCCTATGAACGCCTGTGGGTTAATCAACGCTTACAGCTGCAGCAGCAGCAACAGCATCATCAACTGCAGCAAGGGCAGAGAAAGAGAAACAGACCAGTCAGCTGCCCATCATCCGCTGAGGCTCAGCTGCCCCGCACGCGGTGCATCAGCCAACAAACAGATAGGCGGTCATATATATATATATATATATATATATATATATATATATATATATATATATATATATATATATATATATATATATAAGCATACGCTACTTACGGTGCATCAGCCAACAAACTATATATATATATATATATATCATATATATATATATATAAGCATACTTATACACATATACGAATAAGTCTAATAGATTTAATACTATAGGTGGGTGTCAGCATGTGTTTGTATACAACAGGCGTTATACATGAAGTATACATACATACATATAATATACACATATACATATATATGTATGTATCATGGAATCCTTATACAAAGGCCTACTATACCTGAATATGCATAAACTCTGTATGCGAGCAGATATACATAGGCCTACATAAAACACAGGACAATAGCCTAAGGATATATTATAGCGCCTATGTCGAAGGCCATCCGTCATGTAGATAAAACTGGGTCAAAGCTCCTGCACAAATATAGCTACATCCTATACGGTCGTTTCTCCAGAAAATACTGAGTAGCCTAATAATTAAAGTTAATTAATAGCCGGATACGACAGACTGTAACAGAAAGCAGAGACACAGAGGCTTTGTATACTATAGGGTCGTATTATATATCCACGACGTCGTGGTGACAATTATTATATATCCTACCCATCCTACGGACTCACCAACACTAATAGGCCTACTCCTCCTCTTGGCAACCACTGCTGGATTCAATTACGGAAAATACTCTTCTTCCAGTGACTTCCAAGAGTCCTATTCTGATTGTTCCTCGTTTCTATATACGCCATCCACCGTAGCCGTGTGATTGTCTACCTGTCTAACCCTTCGATCTTTGCCATGGGCGTAGCCAGAAAAAAATTCAGGGGAGGGGTTTAAGATTTCGGGGGTTTCCATTGGAAATTGTCGCAAAAGTTCAGTTTTTTTAAATTTCGCATGTAAAATCAAAGACATGTTTTCGGGAACTTATTTGGGGTTTGAACCTATATACCCCCCCTCCCCCTAAATACGCCCATGATCTTTGCCTGGAACCGAACTTACCTTTAACTGCCTACAAATTTTGATTTGACCGAGTGCCTGTGATGAAGCTGTTTTCCTACAGGTTAGATTTGCTTGAGCATGTAGAAATCTCTAGATTAAGATTAGGCCTATCTTTACATTATGGACTCTTATTTATAGCCTGTGGTGGAAACCTATGGTTGGAAGATAATGATATACAAAGAAGAATTGGACGCACTTCGCAAGCATTTGGAATGATGAACAGGATATGGAGAACAGGAAAAGCAGAGAATTGACAGAGAAAACCAAGATAAAAATATAGAAGACGATGATACAACCGAATTTCCTATACGGATCGGAATGCTGGACAATGCGGAAACAAGATGAGAAAGGAATTCTTACAGCAGAAATGAGTTGGCTACGGAAGATCGCAGGGATTTCAAGACTGCAGAAAATAAGGAACGATGACATTAGGCAAGCATTAGGTTTCCAAACAACCCTGCTATAGACAAAGTCGTTCAACAAAGACTCCGATGGTTTGGATATGTAGAAAGAATGCCAGTTGACCAAAATTCCACACAGCGCACTACACGCAAGATTTGAAGGAAAAAGACACAAAGGCAGACCAAGACAACGCTGGATAGACAATATAAATGAAGACATAACATCACTTGGACTGACACTATGGGGAGCAATGGACTTGACAAATGACCGAGACAAGGGAGGTCATTTATTCGTACCCATCGCCGCCAAATGGCTGGCGTCAGGAACTGATGATGCTGATGATAATGGTGGTGGCAACCTACGCGTTGTCTGGCTAGATTTTCAGTTTGGGTGGAGTCTGTCATTAAGCGGCGATAATTAAACGCGCTTTATGTCACTAAGTTAATTAAGTTAATCGGAGGCGTATTTCGGGGACAGAAGACGATGCTTGGGCTATTACGTCGATGCACATGGCATAAATCCGGGGGACTTACGCGCAACCCAACACTTCGCCCAATCATTCATTCGTTAGGCCGTTCATTTAATCATCCATCCATTCATTCATTTGCTAATTAATTAACTAATTAATATTCATTCATTTATTCATTCGTATATCATTTATATAGCGCCTGTCATAAGATATACTCAGAGAAACAGAGACGACTGCCCTAAGATCACTTTGCTACTCTATCGAACAATGATATTAATTGTAATTAATAACTTCTATAGCGCCGGTGTCTGATGCACAAAGTCTCAACTGATGGGGCACCAATGCCAATCCGGTCAGCATTCACTGTAATTTATAAGCTAAGGATGCTTGTATCCTTGTATCAGAACATTTAAATTATTTACTGATTAAAGACAGGAGGAGAAAGGAAAGAAGCTGATTGCTGGGAATGTTGGAATGAGAGAGAGAGAGAGAGAGAGAGAGAGAGAGAGAGAGAGAGAGACAGAGAGACAGACAGACAGACAGACAGACAGACAGACAGACAGACAGAGACAGAGCAGAGAGACAGACAGAGACAGAGAGACACAGACAGAGACAGAGAGAAACAGAGAGAGAATCCAACAGAGACAGACAGACAGACAGACAGAGAGGCATCGAGAGACAGAGAGAGAAAAAGAGAGAAACAGAGAGAGAATCTAACAGAGAGACAGACAGACAGAGACAGACAGAGGGAGAGGGAGAGGGAGGGAGATGGAGAGGGAGGAGAGAGAGAGAGGAGAGGGAGAGGGAGAGGAGAGGAGAGGGAGAGGGAGAGGGAGAGGGAGAGGGAGAGGGAGAGGAGAGGGAGAGGGAGAGGGAGAGGAGAGGGAGAGGGAGAATCCAAAGGAAGGAGAAAGGAGAGAAGCTGATTAGTGGGAAAGTAGGACAGATCAAGTACAGCGATAATGCAAGAAAAAGAATGGATATCGCAACTTGACTTCGATCAATGAGGCAATTAAGTTTTACGCCAGAGTGCCGAATTCTTAAAATACAATAGATCTATTATAACAGTGTAATAATTTTCATGCGGATGTAAGGAGATCCCTTTGGAACTTGATCCCAAGGTCGCAGGAGTCTTTCTGTGGCGGCTGAAGGGTTCTAGGCCTACATCTGGTCGAAAAACAGATCATCCTCGTTTTAACGTACAGGCGTACGAAAGAAGATCTTATGGGTCACGATACCAAGAATACGATTAGCATCACGCGCCATGCAGCTAAAGGGCGTTCACTATTTATACAGTAAATAGATTTAGCTATTTATGCAGGGTATAATACCCACGTGATGGGCTGAGGGGATTCTAATTGCTATTAGCGAGTGACCAACTCAATCACTACTGAATTAAATCCTGCAACGTGAAACCGCCTTTATATCGACACTCACTCTGGATGATCAGCACGTGATGCCCTCGGTAAAAGGATTCGGGCTATTGTGTATAGTGTTGGAGCGTAATTCAATCATTATACCCACATATAAGACAGAGAGGTCTGTAATTGGACGATTTCGGGTTCGTTAACGTCTGCTCGACTAGGAAGTGAGCACGTGAACATCTGGTGTTACACAGAGCAGAAGTTACACAGAGCAGAAGTTACACAGAGCAGAAGTTACACACAGCAGGGCTGATACATGTAGATGCGCTTAGTTTAGCATTAAACGCAGGCTGCAATTTATTTTCGCTTGACGTTTATTATCCGCTTTCCGGCGCAGCAAACCAGCTTGCTCCACATAATATTCGTGTATGCATTCGTGCACACATGCATGTATGGATGCAGTTAAATGTGTTAGAATTCTACATCTGCATACACCTATATGTACACATGTAAATATATATCGGGATGAAGTCAACGTATAAACATATATTTGATCAACTTAGCCATTCATGTGACTACTGTGACTGTACTGTAAACAGCTTATCCAGATATTTGTTGACGCCTTTGTATTTGTCAAGACATAAATTTTGTCAAGGCATTGTCAGCCAACTTGACTATAATATTATATGGTATAGGCAAATAGGGAAAGGTACAACTTACGATTTATGCATGGGAGCGCCTCTGAGTAAGTCTTAGGTTATCTTGGAGCGGCGCTATATAAGTCCTCTGAATGAATGAATGAATGAATGAATGAATAATTATGCATCTGTGGAC